>VXBU01006779.1:482089-531772 GCA_013400315.1 Bombycilla garrulus | reverse complement strand
GTTGTTTGGGGTTGGGTTTTTTTTCCAGCACTGCACAGTAACAGCAACAAAATGATGGGAGGTTATAGGAATAGAAGGAAGTGTTTTAAACATGCAAATAATTAAAAAATGTAGCTGCTAGAAGACCTAGTAGTAATCTATGCAAATTGTTACAGTATCCTAGGTTCTACATTTCTTTTAACCACGATAAGTGTTATCTTATTTTCATACTGTAGTTTATGTGTAAGCTGTACTTGGATCACAGTACACATTTTGTCCTCAAGGGCCGTAAAATAACCAATTCACAGCTTACATAATAGACACTCCATATTTTGATAAATGCTGTCACCTCAGGTGGGCATAAAAGCCCATAAAAATTGTTAAATATTTTTTTTTAAATAACACATACCAATAAGAAAAAAGATAGCTAATTCATTTAAAAACCTTCTAGTATCTGTTAGCTAAGTGCAACATAGTAATCAAAACTGGAACTTATCTTTTCTCCGACAGATACCTCAAAAAAAAGATAAGCATTTTTAAAATTTTCATCTGTGGAAAGGATCTTGGTTTTACCTTGGAGCTCAAAGAATGTTATCACACCCATACAGTACTTCCTAATTCTGAATTTGTGATATTGTGCTAAAAACATTTGATGGTTTACAGATTTTTTTACAGATGCATTCTAGAGGGGTGTGGGAGATGTCATTTTAATGCAATTGAACTTTGCAGCAATAACATCTGAAATAAAAGAAAATGGTTGCTTTTTAAATATGGCTTTCAATTTTCTTTTAAAAAATCCAACAAGTTTCAAAAACCATTCATTTTTTTTGTTTAGTTTACCACATGAACCATATTTGACTGATTCAGTAGTTATAGTGGTTTTTTTCAGAAAGTAAACATTTTATTCTCATTTTCATTCGAGGAGAAAGGAGAAATGTGTTTTAACATATTTTCATTTTCTAGTGAAGCTCTTCTAAGAGAAATTATATGCCTCAGTCCATCCAGTAGAAATAGAAGAATGAAATCATACACTAAGATAAAATGCCTTCAGGTACATGCCCCGTGATCATTAGAACATATTATGATCACATCACCCCAGACATATGACACATACCTTCTACATTTAGCTGCCTTTTCTTTTCAGATAACTATTTAAAACAAACAAAAAACCCAAACACACCTTCACACAGAGGTTTACAACAACTTTCTTGACTAACTGCTTGGGTGACATTTTGATTTCAAATCTATTTTGATTTGATGTTTGTTTCTGTTGTACTTCCTATATTTTACCTTGAGGAAGAAATTATTAAAGATAACGCCTGTTAAGTCTGGCTTCCTATCTTGTGAAAACTGGTGTGAATGAATCTTCAGAAATTTCTTCAAGGATTTCCAAAGGCCCCTTTGTACCAGTCTGACAGTACAAAGCTGATGTAAATTGTATGCAAATAGAATATCCATTCCTCTTAAATACAATTTGCATTGCTTGCACATAGTGTAAACAAGAACCATGTCCCAAAATGCTTGTTTCCAATGGACTGATTTTTGCTGTTTGTTAAAAATTCAATTCAAACAAAACTATCTCTAGGAAAGGGAATTTGTTTACCTCAAAGAGTCCTATAACCTAACACTCTAATTTTTATGACTCTCTTTTATTTATGCACATTACCATATGTCTGCTCACATTATAACCCTGTGGAAAATAACTTCATTACGTGCAGGTAACAATCCATCATTAGTTACCAATTAGAAATTCATGAGAGACTGTGGAAACACTCTACATTCAGTCTGGTTGCTTACAGTGTGTGAGGGGTATTTTAGAAAGAACAGTTCAATGTCAGACAGAGTTCTGTGCTGTGCTGCCATCCTGAATAACAACTCCTCTATTGCAAATACTCACTCTCCTCTTTTGACCTATATCCTAAACTATTTCATTTAGAATCCCCAAACTGAAGGTTGTGGCACTTAAAAGAGAAGTTTACTACACCAACAGAATTTTTTTTCCTGCTCTTATGAGCATCACAAATGATGTTAGTTTATCTGTCCATGCCTGGTTTGAGATGAACATGGGAAATGACACCCCCTGGATGAAGTTCATAACTTTAACGGGAAGTGATATGGTATCTTTTTAAAAATGTGAGTTAAAGAGTGAGCAGTGAGTAGGAACAATTTTCAGAGCTAGTGTGGGTGCTAATTTTTCAGCAAATGCTGATAAATGCCTTGTTATTTATATTGCCATTGATTGGACCTATTTTTATGAGGGGCTTACATGCAAAGCTGAAGACAGGTAACATGAATTATAAGACTATTGTATAGAAATATATATGATAACATAAATGCTGTCTGGATATGTTCAGGACAAAACAAGTAACCCTATGCAACTCCAAATTTTAATGCTGGGTTGTGAATAATTGCTATGTTGTATGAGAAGAAACCACAGTGTATCCCCAGGCTGCCCATTGAACACCTCTGTTTACACAGTGCATGAGCTGGGGTGAGAGAGTAGCACAGTAATACCCTTTCTGTTCTAGGACATGTCTACAAAAACACAATGTATGATGGAGAACTTTCAAACTGCTCAGGTGCCAGTCCTGGCCACAATTTCCTAAGACTATTCAGTTCATAATTTCACATGATAACACAAAATTAAATATCCATATTGCCTAACAACATGTTTATACTCTAAAAGCATTGGTAAGATACCCAATTTTAAAATTAGTGTGGCATTACCCAGTAAACAGCTTTTCAAAGCTTTATTTTACTAATTTTAAATTACTTCTAAAAAATACAAATTTGTATGCATGTACGGTACACTGCAAAAACATTTAAAATTATTTAATAATGCATATTCACAAGGGGCCAAAATAAATAGACATACTTGACTATATGTGTCTCGATTTTTATATCCTTAGCAGTATGACTTTAATGTTCTGCTATTATGGTTTGTGTCTGATTGTTTGAAATAGTTTCTGGGTTTGATTTTTCTAAAGAAAAAAATTCTTGCTTTCAAATTGTGTAATCCATCAGCAAAAGTTTGCACATTTCATAAACAAAGACAATATTATTTTTCTATATTATTATATTAAAATTTTTTTGCAGGAAATCAATGGACTTACCTGAGGACTGTCACTTTTATTTCTAAGCGGACATGAATTCAATGTAAATTCAAACATCTACTCATATATTGTTCATTATTGTGTTCAGTGGCTGATAAATTATTTTGTGTCAGCCTTTGTTTAGTGTCTCTTTTGGTCTTAATTTCAGCAATACTTGCTTTTTAAAGCAAGTATCAACACCGTCCTCTACTATAAAAAACAGCAAAGTGAAACAAAATTTCTTTTGCTTCCAGGTGCCAAGAAGGGGTAAAAAGCTGCCTTGCAAAGTAGTATTTGCAACACTCAGTACATAGCAAAATTGAACCCAACACTCAGTCTTTATCATCAAATTACTTTATGTACTCATTTTTTTCAGTAACTATAATAACTAATAATTCCAGAAACATTTATACTGCAGAAAATATTACTTTTCCAATGTCTTCTCTTGGAAGTGGCTAAATGTTTTGAAATTAAAGAAAATAAAGAATACTTTAGGGAAAATAAAAAGGGACAGAAAATGATATTTTAAAAAAGTAGATGTTTCAAAGAAACTGGCAAACTGACACAAGTACAGAATCCAGTCTAATAGCACTAGTGGATAAACTGTGACCACAAATTAATAGGATGTGTCTTTGTTTCTCCTCTTTGGACTTTGAACCAAGACTTTTGAACTTTGGACTTTGAATTATTCCAATTACATGACTGAGCTGAACTACTACACTTATTTTAGAAATATAGCAAGGGTTGATTTTAAAACATTGGTTGAAGAGATGTCCACAGAGCACTTAGGGAACTGGTTCCAATGACTAATTTTCCTCGTCCCTACCTATTGTATCTATTGATTTTTCTTGGCTTTAGCTTGCATCCACTGTATTGTGCCATAACACTTTGCCTGAGTTCACAGTGCACAGGTGAATACAGACCCAGATAAGCACACAGTAAGAAGTTACTCACCTAAGATCAAGTTGTGACTCCTAAGGGATCTTGCCTCAGGAGTAACTGACAAAGAGCAGCTTCATACTGCACAAAATGTTTTAATCCATTGCTTATACCTTGTATTTTGTCTTTTAAGTTTTTGACTGAAACAAAAAACTATGTGATATCAAGCAGTGTATTACAGAAGTCCAGTATAGTGTAACACTGATTTTGACCAAACTTACAATCTCAATAAAACAACTGATTATTTTGACAAGATCATATTAAATAAACCTCTAAACATTCTTTTGATTGCTTATTGAGAATTATCCAGCATTGAGTGTATTATTTGCTATGTCAGATGTCTAACTGCTTATTTCAGAATTAAGAAAACATACCCAGAGTAAGATGGCTCTTCGCTCTCTTTTTTTTTTTTTTTCAAAACTATCAATAGAAACAGTAACTTTATTGCAATTTCTGAAAATTTTCATGGTGTCTCTGAATTATTAGAAAGCAGCACAAACAGATTGTAAGTACGACTTGAAATTATCTAAAAGATCCGTGTTATCTGAAAGACTTAGTTTACAGACAAAAGGCTGTAATAGAACCTATTTAATAATGTACATAGACACACTTAGAAATAAAAAAATAATAATCATTTGGAAAACACATATAACCTATCTTTTCCTCCAAATGCAGAAAAGCAGTATTTGTCAAATCTATCCCTGTTTTTTACCCCACTCCAGTCAGGAAGAGTTAGGTTAGTTTCAGCAGGTTATAAAGGGACTTTTAGACAACATGGATCATTTTGGCAGAGGATGTGGTGAGCATTGGGAACAGGAAACAGTGGAAAAGCACATGTGGTCCAGCCATAACCAGTGCTGTCCCTGCAAGGTGCTGGCCTAGAGTTCCAAAGGCTGAATGTAGCCCATTACTTTTATAAGCAAGGACAGGCTTTTCAATGGGCTCCCTAATTGTAAATACCCAGAGAAGGCAAAGAAGGGAAAAAAGATATGAGCGTACTCAGACAAATTCTAGTTACAGCAAGGAAACTAACATCTCAAAAAAACATCAGGGTGAGTCTGTTAGAAAAAAAAAATAACAACAGAGATTAATATAGTAAGCAGTGGAGCTACAGATACATAACTAAAAAGATAAGTGATACTCATGACTACAAGATGTCACATTCTGCTTTTTAAATACTGCCCTACCACTGCATTTACTTTAGTACATCACATAGGCCTTGTGAGCCATCTGAAACCTCAAATCAAATTAGTAAGAATAGTAAATTTTCTTTTGTTTTTTTTTTTTTATCCCCTTAACTCATACATATTTACTTAGGTTTTTGTTTTGGATTTTTTTTTTTTTTCCCAAAGAAATAAAGCAATCGATTTAGTAGGTGAAACAGCCCACCTTTTTTTTTTTTTTTTCCAAGGAGAATTAGGCTTTCTGAAGTGATCCCAGCTAAAGGGTCTCAAGTCAGGTACATGGCTAGTGAAAGTGATGTTTTCAGGTTCAAATGAAATAAATACCTTCAGAGTTTGTGTTGGGATTTCTTGGGTTTGGGTTTCTTGGTTTTGTTTTGGTGTTTTGTTGTTTTGTTTGGGGTTTTTTTAGCATGGGCCTGATAATGCTACAGAAAACAAAACAAGACATTCTGCTTTTGTTAAAATGACTAGGCAAAATTTAAAGCTTGCAGAAAAAAAAATCTGCTGACAGTTACATACACTCACATTCATCCACGGGCAGAACATACTCTTTGGGAAGCCATATGTTTTTAGTAACTTTAATTTCTTCTGAAAAGATAAACAACAATAAAATCAGCCAAATTCCTAAGTGACAACTTACTAGTGGGAAAAACCTGATTAGAGAATAATTGCAGTTCACCATCTTTGGCCTGGCTACTGCAATGTTGGCATGACCTGAAAAGGAATGAAACCCATCTCAAGCATTGCTTATATTCTTTAACACAGAGGATTTGGAAAAGAAAAAGCACATTGAAGAAATCATGATATGCAGTAAAATGGACATGCAATTACACTGAGAAAGGCATTGCTAATGTGGCAAAATGCTAAAAAGGGCATATCCCCAGTCTTACTTAGTGGTCTGTATTTACATTTTTAAGAAATCAAACTGATGTCACAATAATAGAAGATGATTGAAAACCACAAAAGAAAGGACTAGAAAAGTACAAAATGAGATCAAGTTTAAGTTTCACTAATGCTCTCACTGAGCTGTTCAAACTTTTACCTTAGCTGATGATGGGGAATATTAATAACTTTAGGCTTTGGGGTTTTTTCCATGTTTAAAGATATAAAATGGCAAATACATAAAATATAATCTAGAAATTAGATTAGGGGTTGGATTTTATGCTTCTGTGAAGTGACTTGGCTACTGGCTAGTCCAGTGTACTAGCAAGGCAGATTATTAATAATCAGGATCAAATACTATGCCAGGTATTCATCCTTTTACTTCAACCATCAACAAAATATTATTCATTCATTTCAGGATTGTTTCATCTGATTGCCAGTTATGTAAACTAAGGTTAAGTGTGGTTGTTTTCTTGTGCACAGAAGCTTTTGAAGTAATTCCAACTTAATCTTCATTCTTGGTGGTCTTATTAGAACAGCATTTTCAGTCACAAACTTTTCAGTTATAAAACCAGCAGCACTTAGCACAGGTAGACTTACATTTGGATTTAGTAATTGAAAAGTATGGGGTGAGAACACATAATAGGATTTTTAGTGCTAAACCCTTTTCCCATCAGTCTGCTCCAGTAAGTGGATAGTAAAAACGCATATGGGGCATTTTACAGCCAATGGAAAGAGAGATTTGTGTGGTATAGCTAATATTCTCCACTGACCATATCATGAGTTTGGACACCTCACACAATCTTGATAGGCTCCTACTTTTAAAAAGGGACTGAACTAATTTCAAGACCATCGTCTGATGTAAAAATGCTGGGAAGTTTGGGCCCAAGTTAGTATCCTAGTACTTGTCTGCATCTTTAGATGGTGGAATACTTAGTCTCTGCATGCTGGTTTGAAAATCTGTAAATGTATTTAGAAAAGTGTTACATAAAAATTAATGTGGAAACAATTTGTTATTGATTAAAAGGTCTTTTTACCTTTTTTTATTCCTCAGATCTTTGCAAACAGATCTTTTATTACATAAATATATGATAAGGTGAGAGTTCAGGTTCACAGCAAGCACCTGCACCCTTATACAGACTGACACTCCCACTGTTACTCATGCAGGCATGTCCAAGTGTCAAATCAGCTCATGGCTTTTGTATGTGAGACACTCAATGAGTTACTGACCTGGGTGTTTTATCTTTCTGTTCCAGTCTTTGTTGTTCTCTTGATGAATTGCTCACTTAATGTCTAGGAAAAATAAAGCCATCGGCATATATATATATATAAAAAATAATAGTATACATATATATATATAAATTATATTATATATATTATATTATATATATATTGTCATTATAATAATAGTTCCAATGAACTGTGGCAAACTAAGGGATACAGCAGATTAGCAATATTGCATACCAGAGGCTTATGATATAATGATGATGATGATTATTAGAATACAAATTTACCTCTACAAAAATAATATTGTGAACAATTAGAATAAAAGATAACTTTAAATTGTATGTAGCCTACTTTATCCTTAGTGGAGTATTAACTATAAAGTTATAGATGAAAATACAAGATATTTCAATTGTTTCTTATACCGATGCAAGATGAAAGCCAAATTAAACCTCACTGTGATATTAATAAGCAATAAATATTTTAAGCTACAATATATTTGATGTATAATACTATAAAACTTGCACTCAATTTAAACAAACTTAATCCAACTAATGTTTAAAAAATATCAAGTTAAAAAAATGTCATGAGTTTACGAGTAAGATTATTTCTTTAATTTGGGCATGAATGCTATCTGTACCCTACCAGAACTATCTTGTCTAACTCTTTTAAGAAATTAAACCCATTGATATGATAAATACATTTTCATTTCTGCTGCTGATATGAAGAGGGAAGTTGTCTTTTTGCCAACTTCTGCTTATTCAGTATACAAAAGGCACTAAATGACTTAAAACTGTTCACATCATGATGTAGTCACTTTCCAGTCAAATGAAACCAAAGTCTAAAGCATGAGTTAGCACTCTCTTCTGCCACACAGTAATTGGTCTAACCTCCCAAATGAAATTAAATTTACCTTTCTTTTGATGACTCAAGTCTGAAAGGAAATAAGCATACCCATATTTACAGCTCCTATTTATCTTTCCCTTTGTCTTCTTAACAGAGATAATCTGGAGTTTTGTCCTATAAATATAGATGCTAATTTTACTATCAGGGAAAATCACGACTTGTGACTCAATAAGACCACATAAAATACTCCACTTCTACTTTCCTCTTGTTGGCATCTATATTAAAATTTTGTGAATAATTTTCTTTTTTCTCTCCCTCTCTGACTTTTATACAATTCATATTAGTAAAGTTTTCCTTCTCAGCACAAAGTAGAGAAAAATATATGAAAGATGAAATTACTATGAATATGAAAAAGTTGCTTTATCTCTAGAAAAGACATATCTATCAGGTGACCCCCTGGTAAACATATTAAAAATTTTTATCAAGAAATCTGTAACCTGGAAATTACAAACTCAAAATTACACCTTAGAATTTACTCCAGGATGATACCTTCTTTCGAAATTACTTAGTACTAGTGAGATTCAGTCTCATCTCAGCAATGACCTTGATGGCACATAGAACCGACATTGCACTTTCCCTTCTAGGCAAAGTTAAGACCAGGCAAAACTTCTTGGATGCTGATTGCTCTTTTTACCCCAAGCTCCTGTTGCAGTGTAGCACCTCCTACAGGCAGAATGCTGAGACCAAGAAGAAATGTGAAGCTGACTATGTCCCCCTTAAAAGGTAAAGAGCCCAAGCATTCTTTCCCAATTTGGAGATGTTCTGAACCAGGACACTTCACTGCACTTCCTGGACATCACCTCACCCCTGGAGCTACCTGGATTGGGTGAGTGCCAGAGCCCCACCTGAGCCATCAATGATAAAAAAGTTTTACACCCAAAACCTCGTGGCATTTTGGGGGTGTGTAGCAGAGGCTTGTATCTCCAGTCTCTGGCACGGTTTTTTCTCAGTAGAAAGTTTATTATTTTGTAAGTTAATAAACCTTTTTTGTTTCCAACACCACCCGAGGTGTCTTTCTTGATCTATCTAAGCCGTGGGTATTTGTAAGACAAAACCCAAACGGGGATGGGAGCTCCGAGAGCTCATAACACCTGGCTCAAGGAGGAATTCCATCAAGCTCCGTCTTCTCATTCCATTAGACCCACCAGATCCACCAAGATAAAGTACTAATGCACTTCATTTCAAACCTGTTTGGTCAAAAAGATCCAAGGTTTTTGGCATTTAATCTGTTGAAACTGATGTCTGTGTGGCTGAACTAGCTAAGGAGCAATTGCACAAGCAATTGTGATAACACATCAAGGCTGGCGGACACACACCCAATACACGCCAACCCATCCCAATTCCTTCATTCTCTCTTCCCCAGCCTCCCCTGGCCCTGGCAGAATTTGAAGCTTCTAAATCTGCAGAAAAAAAGCCCCATGGAGAATCAGCCAAAGTTCAGATGTGGTAAAAAGGAAGTGACAAGAAAAGGTTGTCAGGAAGAAGCAGGAAGGAGATGAGAGGTATAAGGAGGAAGCCAGAATTGGGAAATAGCAGAGGTTGCTGGGGACAGGGACCTTCTCAACCTGCCTGGAGGCTTTCAGGATAGCAGAGGTGACAGACTGTAGAGCACTTGTCCCTGCAGTCCATTTCTCCTGCCACACTGAGGGGCATTTTGGCAATAGTTTCAAGAAGACCAGAATTGGACTCCAAGTGAGAGAGAAGTAGAGCTTACTTGAATAAAGACATTAATTGGTAGTGGACTGCTCCAAAGAGAAATTTAAGTGCATCCAGAGCCTTTAAACCCATTTTGCCAGAAATTTCAGCATCGAGTTCTGAAATAAATGGAGGAACTTCCCACCCAAGGTATTTTTAGCATTGAACTCCCTCCTAAAATTAGGGCAGGAGCAGATATTTTCTATTTTCCCTAGTTGGAGATTCCTGCCCTGAGCCACCTGTGACTGACAGTGTTTGGGACAACTCCCTACCTCACCCAAAGAAATTCAAACTAGTTGATGCCAACAATCTCCACTGTTAGAGCTGATCTCTTTTGTTGTGCCTGAAGCAAATTAGTGTGTTTGTGCTGACAGCCTGAGGAAGGCAGGGAAGAGCAACTGCTGTGTGCCAGAATCTGGCAGCCCTGGACCCAGGAGAAAGCATCTGTTCTTGATTGCAGGTCCATAAACAACCCCTTTCTCACAAAACACAGGAGAAGGAGTGTAATTACCCCTCTCTTATTCTACAGTGTAATGATTAAATCTCTCACCTCAGACTGGGAGACAGAGTTTTAATACATTTCCTGCAAAAGGTAATGTGTATCTGCGTGTTTTGGATGTCCAGTTTTCATATTTCTGAGCCTTTCAGAGCATGGTAATTTGTCCTTCCCTCTGCAGTGAAATCTAAAGCAGGATACAAAAATCCTTACCATTATCTAGTGAAATTCTTGTTACCCAGGATAGGAAATGAAGAGTCCAGGCTCTTACCACCTCCCCAGTGAACATTCCCCATTTAATTTGAACACCAGCCTCTTCCTGCTGTCTCAAAACACACCCCAGACAGCAGTAGTTTGACACAGCTCCCTGTCAGAATGAGCACCTCATCATCCACTTTCTGAGATAAGCAGTCAAGCTGAGAAGGAAATTAACTACAGAGTAATGCTGTAACCACAAAAGTAAAAGAGGTATTATGTCATCTGGTCTCATTTTAAATGAAGAGCAGAAATTAAGATTTGATCTGAGTCTGCTGGCTGGTTTAGGCCCTGCCAGCCAGCCAGGCAGAACAAGGGATGATTTATATACCTCAAATATGTTCGAAACGTAAGCTAAAGGCAGTTACATGATGATGTTTTGGCAACTCCAATGTATGAGCAGTTGCAAACTTAGACATGGAAGAAATTTAACTGATAAAAACTTCAGTTCTTATAATAATCAACCTCTGCAGAGTTAAGTGACAGCCAAAGAGGCCCTTTGAGGCTACATATTTTAGACTTTGCAATCACAAAAGCCACTCAGATACCTGAAGCTATTTTGTATGTCAGTTATAAAATAACCCAAAGCACGGTTTTACCACCTTAGAAGACAGCTATCTTCTGGCACATAGTTTCAGGGAGGGTGGGAGTAAGGAGAGATCTGGGAGACATTGCTGGTGCAGCTCCTCTCTGCCTTAGTTCTTTGCCCCTTAACAGCCAGCACCTGAAGTTGCAGTGACGAATAGCACTCCCACCCTCAAAGGGTTGTGTGTGAGCAGCTTGTTTACTAAACCTCCAGTCCTGGCTTACTTTCTGCTGCCAGGAGTTTAAGGGTCTGTTTTCCACCAGCATTCGTTAAGTTATCATACAGCGTGCCAAGCTTCCATCAGCCCAGCAAAAACTTTTTCAGCTCCAAACCCTGTGTTCCTCATGGCAGTGCTCTACACTGTTAGACTTTCAGAGCTCTCTTGGCCAGAGAAATCTACTTATGAAGTTAAATTTTCCTAAGAAGCTGATGGGAATATACACTCTTCAATAAGTCAAAAGATTACTGGCCACAGGAACTAGTGCTTTCTAAAATCAAAACTATGTGGAGGGGGGAGCAGTCAAACATAAAAACACAGCCACATAAAAAAACCCCAAGCTGCAGACATGTATAGAATTTTGGACAGAGATGCCCATGGCTTCAGGTCCTATAAATCCAAAGACTAATCCTAACACTGTGATCCTGAAATTTGCTTGCTTTTCCTGAGAATCAGTGAACCAAACCTCTCCAGGTCTTACTCAGAGATAAAAGAGAAATCAGTGGCAATAAATGTAGCAAATAAAAATCTTTCCTGCCTGAAGGTGGAACTTCAATCCTTCTCAGCACATTCTGTGAGTATGCAGCTATGCAACTCCCAGTACAATTAAATAAGTCCTTAATTCCTGTCCACTGAAGTAGACAGAAGTGCAGTCATTGATTCAGCTGGGTTCTCAGCTTGCTTCGATCCACAGATTGCAAGGATGTGACTGTAATGACTAACTCCATTACTAATACCTGCTTGTTTCTTCTGTGAAGGAAAAGCTGCTCACAGGCTGTGGGACAAGGGAATTGTTCTAAGTTAGGCAGAATTTTGCAATTATTTTTTACTACACAGAGAAGATCTAAAAATCTGCATCCTTTTTTTTAACTACACAAAGCACAATTAATGACAGGTCTGTGTTTTTGGAAAGGGAGTTGGAATTTCTTTATCAAATGGGACATGATCTCAACGATAGAGCAGTGAGAAGTAGTCATTTTGATAAGGATTTAAGGAACTTCAGAGTATGAAATCTTACATTCATATTACGAAAATTAGCAGAAGCCTTCGTAAAATATCCTGTCATCAATCAAAAAGTAAGAAATATTTTATGGTAAGGAAGAATGGACAGTACTATTGCAGAAAAAAGTTGCAATTTACAAATTTACCAGCAGTTTTGAAAGATTGTCAAGAGCAGGCAGACATGGGAAATACAGGTTTTGTAGTGAGTATAGATTTTAAAACTGTTTTACAGAATTCATTTCCAAGAAAAAAAAGCTGGAATCATAGCATGGAAGATCCCATCAAAAAATCAGATCTGATCCAAGTATACAAGAAAAGAGCAGAATAAACCAGCTGACTTTGCAAGAAAAGATGCCCAGGATCTGTGCTGAGGCTTGCGTTGTTCAGTATAATAATAAATTATTTAGACAAGGAAGATGATTTTACAGTTTCTGTCAATTCAAGGTTTTAAAAATGAATATTCATAATATTTGTTGGCTGGCAAATGAACTTTCAGGGGAAATGTAATGCTTATAAATGCAGGATCATAAACAAAACCAGTTCTAATGATCTATATACTGGTGGGCTAAAAACTAATATTACTACTATAGAAAGTGATCTTGGAGTTAGTGAATAAGTTTGTAAAAATCTGTTCAATGCTTTACTTTTACTTTACAAAGGTAAATAGTGAAAGTCTTAGAATAAAGTAGAAAAGAAAAAATATTATTCTTATGCAATTGTTATAAATCTTACAGGTTGCCATTTTGATTATTATTTCCTTATTCATGTCAAAAGAATATAGTGGCATAAGAACAGGTACAGAGGCAACAATTATAATCAAAAGTACTGATTTCCTTCCATATTAGCACAGGTTAAGTTAACTAGAACTTGTAAATTTGGAAGAGAGAAGAGTCATTGGATTATTCTAGAAGTCACTGGGGAAAACTGCAAGTCAGTGAAGATCAATCCAATGTAGTTATTCAGATGTTATAGACAGAACTAGGGGGCAAAAAATCAAGCACTAGTGTGAAAGGAAAAAGAAACACCTGTGCATACACTGTGTGTAACTACTTAAATCACAGAATTCACTGTGAACAATAATAGAACAAAATATGAACTGGTTAAAAAGTAATATGAAAAGTATGTAGTAAAATAATGCATCCATGGCCCTAAAGTACAAAAATACAGCTGTAATTTCAGGAAATCTATGGACTGCAGAAGGCTGGAAAGATACAGGTGAAGTATCAATGCTTTTTCCCAAGGCATGAACTGCTTTCCTCAGGGAGAGACAAGGTGCTTCACTCTGACCCACTATCAGTTGCTCTAATATTATGTGCCTAATTATATCAAGCCAAATATCTGAGCTTCTTTGGAAACCACAAAAAAATATTTCCTTCTCACAATAAAACAAAACTTTGCAATCACAAGAAATAACTCAAGTTCGAATATTTTTCTTGAACTTTTTTTCCAGGCCACATTCAGATAAATTTCTTTCCACTGAAGGCAGCTGGAATACTTCTAGTGATTCCAATGCCTAATTCGCCCTTTAGCATTTTTATTGCACATATATCCACAGTATTCTAAATAATACTGAATAGAGAAGACTCTCCCTGGAGCGTTTTACAAGTCAGAAACAAAATTCTCATTGATTGCTGTGGGTTCAAACACTGTTAACTCATTAGGAAGGGATTGGCTTTTTGACAATTAATTTAAAGGCAGGGAATTGGAATATGCAGGTGTTTATACTTCATTGCTAGTTTGGGGAACATATTATCATAGCATTTTACTACATCGCTTTCTTATTACTAAGTGTGGGCAGAACTACAGTGTGTCTCAAGCAGCATGACACTTTCCCACAAAAAATTAGCATTGCTCTTTTTCTTATCTGGGAGCTTTGCCACTGGTTACTGAGCTGATTACTCCACCGAGCACCCGAGCACACTCTGTGCACTGCTCTTATTAACCAAAGAGTAATGCTTAATTAGGAAGTTTACTGGAATTAGTGCTTCAGTCCTGCCAACAAATTTACCAGATCTGTGAAGAGACCACCCCATATGGATGGAGATTCTCATGAAGTCTGCATAGGTGAGGAGACCACAGAATTTCAATGTGAGCTTATGCTACAAGAATCAGACTTGAACAGTTTATACTAAGTACTCTGTTGTACTACCTACCTAGCCAAGACTGAATAACAAAGAGTAATCTTGCTAAACGAAACTTCCTTTCCTATCATTTGAGTGATAGCTTCTTACTCCTTGGGACAGGCTACTACCTTTCATGTAGACAGCCGTGGAGAAAAATCCCAACACAGCCTTGTATTCAAGCTCTTTGACTGAGTATCCACAGTGGACTAAACTTTTCCTAGCACTGCATGAGACTGCTGCTATGTAAGGCTTATTTTTGAACTCTGGAATCTCATGTCCCAACCAGTAAAGCACCGCACATGGCAACATCTGAATCAGCTGAAACCAGTAACGTTAGTTGATGTCTCTTAACCAAAGTGTAGCTGTAAGGACTTCACAAGTGATGTAGAAGGAGCTGATCCTGTGCGTTCACAGAAGAAACTCTGTGAGGATTTTGGAAAATATTGTAAAGTCATTCATGTCCTATTAAAAAAAAAAAGAAAAAGAAAGAAAAAAAAGAAGAAAAATAAAGAAAAAAAAAAGACTGGCTGAAAAAATACTCCCTGTAACTTAATTTATATTCTCTTGATAAAGATTTAATAACACTATACTGATCTGTGGTTATAAATTCAATGGATTTTAGTTATGTCTTTCACTTAAGAGAGAAGTTGTAAAGGCCATATGAATTGGATGGCAGCAGCTTATATTACTGTATAACGAAAGCAGCCATAATACTTCATACTTCATAATACTTCGTAATAATACTTCATAATATGTCATAATACTTCTCAACAAAGATAGAAATGCTTCAACTGAATGCATCATAGGAAACAAAACGTATTCCAAACTAGGTAGGAAAATACTTTATGATCCTAGAAAATAAACCTAATCAATCAAAACTCCTTCTTTGTAGCATTTTGTTAAACATAAAGCTGTTTACAAAGTACTTAACCATACATATTATACAAAGGCATGGAATGCTCAGCTAAGACAGTAACTTCATTTGGCAAAAGTAATGGGGAATTCAAAACAGAATTTTTAAAATATTATTCCTTCAGACAGGCCACACTGTGAGTTCTATGTATTATATAAGCTAGCAGATATTCAAAAGCTGTATGAATTACAGAAGGGTAAACTGAAAGAGTGGACTTGTATCTGAGGGCAAATCAACAGCTTCTACCATTTCTTACTGCAGCTGGTTAAATTGTGGACCCTGCCAGTCTTCTTGACTCCTCTGCTGTGTGATAAAATGGCTGTTTCTGTTCAGACCAGATTTTCACTATTTCTGTTCATCATGTAGTATTTCTGACTAAGTTCAGTAGAATTACTCCTGCTCTCTCACAGAGACCTTGAAATCGTGGACTGGCCACCACACAGCTTTTGTGCTGGAGAGTATCTCTAATTTTAGAACAAAGAGACACAGGAAAACAAGCCATGAGAGAGCCAATTGCATGTATCTTCAGTTTACAGTGTGTCAGTAGCTGTAAACACAAATTCATTAAACTGGTCTATTCTCTTTGCCTGTCCTCTCCATTCTGCTTCAGGCTGGGGTCCTGTCTCCTGACAATCTCATTAAAAAAAATTTTGTGTTTATCTAGCTTTATGAATCAGGGCACCTTTCCCAGAGGGTGGTGTTTTCCCAGGCTTGTTTACCTGTCTGAGGAATTTGCATTAAACTCTTACTCCAGTGATCTGGGAATATAATTCATAGAACAGTGTTNTTTTGTGAGGGGTTTTTTTTGTTTGGGATGCTTTTTTCTTTTGGTTTGGGTTTTTGGTTGGTTGGTTTTTTTGTTTTTTGGTGTGGTTTTTTTTTGTGTGTGTTTTCTGTTTCTTTGGGTTTTTTGCTTGTTTTTGGGTTTTAGGGTGTTTTTTTGCATTTGCATTTGCATTTGCTGATATTCAAGCATACATCTCAGTATAACAGTTTTTGAACTTTCCAAGTTTCCAAGATCTCAACCTGAAACAAGTTATCGCTAATTAATATAGATAGTATAGAAACACTTACAGGCTGAGGACAATTAGATGAGAGTTCCTGTCTCACTACCTGTTACCATCTGCTCTTTTGTGAGGAAGCAACTGATGCAGCCACCAAACTAAATCCATAGATGCATAAAGATGTAAAGCCTAGCAGAAATCTGAAGTAAGAATATTAAGATATAAGAATATCACAGGTAACATACATTTGGAAATCTTGGAGGAAAAAAATTTAATATTAATTTTTTCCACTGATTCTCTTTGACATATTTGCATAGAACAAGTTCCATCTATATTGTGAAATGGATGTCCAGTTCTTGCCACAGACTCATAGAAAAGTACAGTCTGTCCTAATCTTCATGGTTGTCCCATGTAAACAATATAAATTCATTAGGTGATGCTCTTTTAGCTTAAAAACTTCTGAGGTGTTTACCTCTAGTCTCCCACGTATACTGAGAAGTAGAAAATTGATGCTTGTCTCTCCCCAGTTCCTCTCATTTAATGGGTGAGTTGGATTGGTACTGGAACTCAGTTAAGAGTCCCCAGAGAAGACTCAAATGTTAATTGTAGCCAGGACTACAACTAACCACACCTGATCCTATGGTAGCATAGAGTGCATAATTGCTTACTTGCTAGAATACCCACCAGGAAGTTCTCTCAGGAAGATCGAGAACTGAAATTTATTTCTGAGTTATCCAAAGGGAGTAAATACGCATCTCCAGCACACCAGTGGCAAGGTACCAAGCAACAGGGTAACTTGGAGAAGATCACATCCCCTGGGATGTGCAGGCAGGAGTGACAAGGCTAGAAGAAGAGCAGGTTGGAGATGTCCCTGCTGCAGCCCATGTTTGAAGCTGGACCCTCAGTTTGGAGGGCAGGGCTGGGCTTCTATCCCAGACTCCCAGTGCCACTTGCATCACTAGACACTGACAGTTTAATATAAAATGCCTACGCATTTCAAGGTTCAGCCGCATAATATCTGTTCTGACCTGACCACTCTTTCAGCATCCAGCACAATAATTTTCATCTTATCTTGGTAAAATAGAAACAGGAGATGGAATAGATAAAGGCCTAAGTTATCTCCATTGAATTCAGTGGCAGAGTTTCAATTTAAGTGAGACCAGCAATCAAACTTAAGTTATGAACGCGGATCCACAATATGAGTTACTGGCAAAAGTGAGATTAGAAAAGATAAACTGTTGGCTGGATTTGCATACAAACCAGTCATACTCTGCTTATGCAAAACTGAGATCAATAAAAATTTATTGGAGCAACTGGGACCATTACAGTAATATTTCTAAAATATATAAAAAAAATTTCCTGGATTTGGTAGAGGCCACATGGTTGAAATATGGGCAGGATGCTTTGCAAACTGACAAAGGTTTTATTAATCCTGAGACACCAATGCCATCAGATTCCCATTTCTTTTATCTGTCATGTCTGACTGCAGCCATACCGTCCCACTAAAGCCAGGTCTGTATGATATTTGTCCATCTTAGACTTCTCCTTACAGAGGGAACAGCATAACTATATATTTTTTTTTTTTTGTACTGTGTCACAGGTATCTTCTGTGCTATATAAATGGCCAAAAAATGGTCAGAGTCCTCTTACCTGCTTTTATATTTTCTATTTAATATGAACAATCCTACACTCAATATTGGCACTGAATTTCACAGAGACTATTTTTCAGATCTGGACTCAAGTGCATAAAATATTTGGTGACAGCATGTAAATCCAAGGTTCTGTATCCCAGAATGTGCTGCAGAACCATCCTCTGTAGAAGTCAGGTGACTGAGGTACTTGAGGGAGGACAAGATGGGCATCCTTAATCACAGGATAGAGCAAAAGTGATACTCTAGATGAAACTCTTGCCAGAAGTTCTTGAAGGTCCAGGGAAGCATAAGTTTAGCTGCATTCCAGGGAAGCATAAGTTTAGGTCCTCTGCTGATGCAGGACTCTGTGCAGCAAGCATACACCTGCAGCTGAAATGAAGCCGCAGCATTGGTGCTGGAACTAAGCTATGAACATTGATTGCAGTTGTCAGCACTGTGGCTGGAAAGTGGGGAGAGAGAAGTGGATGCACAAATCCTCATACAGACAGTCTAAATCTTGTTATTTAGTATTAAATAGTTGAGTCAAAACCCAGGATATGTCTTTCCATATGACTGACTAACCGCCAGACTCTAAAGCCAGGTTTGTATGGCTCACTGACTTGTGAAATTGCATGCTCTAGCTCCATAAAAAGGGTCTGTGAGCACTTTGTGTGTCTTCTTGCTGCTCTGCCCTTCATCCTCTGTCAGTGTGTGGCTTGGGGGTTCACATTTCCTTGGGAGAGAGGTGGCAGATATGCATATGAATTCTCTCAGAGTGAGAAGCAGAATTAATTAAGAGCCTCCTTTGCAACTGGTATAATCCCCAGGCTTTTATGTAAAAAGGTCCTTGTCTAGTCAATAACTCTTAGAAGAAAAGCTGAATCCTGCTCAATTACTTAAGGGAATGGTTTCAAGTTTCCACTGCAGGGGGAAAGGGGAGCAAGTGGCAGATCTCATATAGAGAGAAGCACTTTTTGGCAGACATTCATTGACCACCTCAGTGTATATCATCTTAATATATATGTCTGACTTCTCTAGTGACCCTGAGCAGGTCTCTGCAGTATAAGGATCTGGGATTCCATGTGAAGTACTGGTTTCCCCAGGCCCATCAGGGGAAATTACTGAAACTTTTGGATTTCCTTCTACACTTTGGATGCAAAACAGTTAAGAGATTTGGTGCCTCATTTATAAGTAACTGCTGACTTTCTTCAACAGATACTCTTTTAGAGTATATCAAGCACTGCGTTATATTTGAAAATATCAAACATGGATGTTTTAGAGAATTAAAATAAAGATCAGACTATANACATTATATTATATTTATAATATCATATCATATCATATCATATCATAGCAGTTATATTATGTTATATTATTTCATGGCAATTAACATGAAGTAGTTTGCCACATTTTAATTTTGTGAGAGATAGGGAGGGAGAAGATTAAGCCAGATCACATGAACTGTCAGTGCCATTTCCATGTATTCCCCACCAATGCAGAGGTTAATTCAAAGAAGCAGAATATGCCACAGACTCTAATTTGTAGGTATTCATAGGTATCAGAGTTGGAATATGTTTGTGAACAGCTTATATATTAAAAGCAGATAGCTTTAAATAATGCTGAATACATAGTAATCTGCTTTTTGAATCAGAAAGCCAGAATCAACAATTTTCTCCTCTTTCAGCTGACTCTTAAGAGTCATTTGTCAAACCAGACAAACCAATAAGAGAATCATATTTTCCAAGTGACTTTGCTCTGTTGACTTGGAATACATTTTCTCAACAACCCTTCTTCCCATTAAACTCAAGTCGTTGTTTCATCATACAGTAAACCCAGATTGGGGATTTTAGTACCACGTTCTAAAAATATCTTGGCTACAGGATAAAAAAAAGCCCTCTAACATAGCCTAAACTCAATCTACTGCAAATTTGCTAAAACCAAAGCTCGGGTTCTTGTTATGCTGTCAGGCTTTATGCAGAATCAGGTATTGTTTGTCACTCCACTCTAACTTTGTGCCAGATCTGGTAGCATTTTGCAGCACCTGCAACTGCCAGAAAGTCCAGACAGAGGCATAATGTCAACATACTTTGTTTGTTGTGTGCTCTGGGTAATTTAGCATAGATGTGATTGTTTGCACATAACTAATCCATATCCTATTTGTACGGCTGGGTCACCTGGTAAAGCAGAGGCTCTGTAAGAGTTATCTGTAAGCAAAATCTTATTTATCCACCAAGGGAATGGAAAGGAAATACAACAGAGTGTTAGCAAAATAGAAATTCATTATAAAACCTACAGAAGCTAAAGGATGCCAGCAACATCTTTTATGAATATGTGCAGTCAGTGACATTGCGCTTCACATACACCTGGTGCACACACTCATAGCCACTGCCTATAGCCAGACAAGGTCCAAGGAATTGGTCTTGCCGTGTGAGGATAACATGACTGCCTGACCCAGCATGTCTGGCTCTGGACAAGCCACCTGCTGACTCTGAGGCTCTTCTCAGAATAGCAGCCCAGGACTTGGCACACAGGAGCTACCACTTGGAGGGCATCCTGTGATATACCTGCATGATTTGCACTTCACATTTGTGTATACATGCAGTGAAAAGTCCTATTTCACTAAATCTAAATTGGAAGAACAATACCCTCTTTGTCTTTTTAAAAAAGGGAGTTGGATAAAAAAAATTTTTAAAAACCCACATTTTCAGAATTATAAAGTTTTAAATATTGATTGTGTACTGGTAGAATAAATTAGTTTTTTCCTTATTCTGTGTAGCTATCTTTTTTTAAATGGAGTTTTGGTCCATTTGTTAAGAAAATTCCTTTATTTTCTCATCAGGCTTCTTACTGTTGGAGGACAATATCTCATTTCCCTTATCTTTTTCGTCCTCTTTCTCTCACAAATACATCCTAGAACATTTCTTCTTTTTAGAGAAGCCAGTACTCCAGGACTAGTTTTTAATGTGCACAGCTTGGAAAGTGCCTTAGACTGGCACACTACTGGATCTGTTCCCTTCTAGACGAAGGAAATCAAAGTGAGACAAACTTCAATGCCATGCTGCTTTGGCTTCTGATCACTCTTGTATTCACAGAAAAAATTAAAAAAACCCCAACAAAACAAAACAAAACAATGAACCAAACCTTCTGCTAAAAGTTTCTTGTTGATAAACTGACAGAGAATATATATTGAAGGCGTTACTGAAGCAAGCTGAAGTAATCCACTCAAAGAAAATAGTTAGATTTTTTTTCCAGTGTGCTGTATTTATTTGAGGTTAGTGGTTAAATACAAAAGATTTATATCAGAGTTTCCACTTAATGAAAGTATTTGTGTGGATGATCTCTAGTTGCTGTAAGTGGGGATTTCGCAAGATGTAATTTTCAACAAAGCAGCAGACTATCTTATTGAGACTATTATCAGAAGTTCATTAAATTAGGGGTGTTGATTGTAATACAACATAACTGTCATTCCTAACTTATGTTTTTTCTATGCTGGAAGATGTATGTCTTCCTGGAGAAACCAACACATCTGCTCTTACATTCCAATAGCATAAAATGAGTTTATTACCTGAATATCCTGTACACGTAGAAAGTAACTAACTATATAATCCCATCTCATGGCACATGTGATAATGCACAGGAAATAAGAAAGGGAGAAATGTTATGGTTCTTCTGTAATACATTTATTTCAGTGTCATTAGAAGAGGTCAGACTGAACACAGGAGAGAAAGATGAGGAATCATGTAGACATCTCTTTTATATTCACAGGAATTACTCATATATACCAGTGTCTGAGGTGTTCACCCCTGACTGTTGGGTGGAGTTACTGCCTCTACATTCGTATCCAGACCACAGTGCTTCCTCTCTTGTGGGAAGTCATGCTGGGAGTCCCAGGGAGTCATGCTGTTAACTTGGGGCCCATTCATTGCCCATACTGCCCTCAGTCAGGTCCTTTTCTTTGTATCCTTCCCAGGTTCTTGCCTTGTCACAGCTCCAGACTGTCACCTCTGCTTTCTCTTCTCCCTAAAGAAATAAATGCCAAGAGGCAATTTGTCTACAACAGCAATGAAGTATTTAATAGCAAGTGAAATTACGGATTTGATAAAGGTAGCAATGTAAATAAATCAAATATTATTTGACAGGACACCACACAGTGTTATGAGCAGTAAACTAGAATGCTGTAAAGTCAATAGAGAACACAGCACAGATTAGAAACCAGCAGCTCTTATAATGCAACTATAAACATGGAGTAATTTTTCAGTAAAGTCCTACAGGGACAATCTTTGACCCTAATTCGCATATATATTTTAATTAACTAACTAAATGAGGAAAGGAAAAACAACTCAGATATCACTGCAGTTTGCTTTTGGCATTTTTGTGAGAGGAATGGTGAAAAAAAACAAAACCATTGCTTTACTGGCATTGTTTTATGTCATTTGCTTAGGTAATGATATGACTTTTGTCATGATCAAAAGTTAAGTCATGTACTTAATCAAGAAGTCAAACCGACCATTCTCTTGGGACTGGAGGAGGGGAACCAAGAGGAGGATAATTCGACTGGACCTGAGTGCCTGGCAAGTTAGACCTCCTGAAGTGATGTTTGCAAAAAAAGGACAATAGAACTCATTGACATATAAACAGGGTTTGCAGTGGGAAGATTTCTCTGTTGTAGGCTGCAGTTGAATCAGACAGTGAAGCAGTAATTAATATACAGCAAATGAGATGCCTTTGTTATGTATGAGGTCAGATGAACAGTCCCTTCTGGTCTTAAAATATATTAATTTATGTATAGGGGAAAAAATACCCTCACAAGGCTTTATCCAACCTGAGAGAATCAGTGGAGTGCACAAGGAATAGTAATTAATTTTCTAGTTATTATTTAAAGAAGAAAATTGCAAAGCAAATTTCAACAAGTTTTTAGATAATTCAAGGTTTTCCAAACTGGAAATGACAACATTTCAACTGTTTAAAGCTTCACATTCCTGTCTTTTCCCTTTCTGCTTTCTTTCACAAGTGAATGAATGATGCTCAGGGATTTCGCTCAATTTCTCGTTCTCTTTCTCCCACCCCCTTCTCTCTCTATTATTCTCAGGAATTCCTCATTTTTGAAAATGTTACAGAGCAGTTCTAGGAAAACTGAATGTCTCCAGTCTCCAGTCCCTGGCCGTTTCCCCCCAGCTTGCTCTGAGCAGCTGCCAAAACCCACACAGGGCAGCAGCCAGACACCCACAGCCCCACCAACACCTTCCCCCTCCCCTCTCCACCCTCTCTGCTGGTGGCTTGCAAGTGCTTAGCTTAGGAGCAACTCCTGCAGCCCACCACCACCTGCACTTTTCCCCAGGGAAAAGGATCTGGAAGTTTTATGGGGCGATTCAAAGTGGCTACAGCAGTTAGGAAAATCTGGGCGTCTGCATTTCTCTCTTTTTTCCTGTCTTCAATGAGGTTTTATATGGCAAATGCAAATTGTCTTGAAGAGAAAAAACAAATGAGGAACCTTGCACGTGTCCATCGAGTGAAATCCAGACCGCCTGATAAAAGGACCAACAATAAATTAATGGTTGAGAAAAAAAAACAGAACTTAATCACATACTCACAGGTTATTAAAAAAAAATCATAGTGTTGTCTTCATACAATTTGCTAATACTCAGTATGTAAAGTTTTCTTTAGAGCTGTCTGGCAAGAGAGTGGGGGAAATGCAGACTACCATTAGAGACATTTAGGAGTAGTTTTATCAAGAGCTGGAGTTTGAAGGTGTGAAAATATCACTCCAATCCTTTCAAATTGCTATTTAATAAAAACAGAAACATTTAAAAGCAGAAAAGGTATCACAGAAAGAGGTTTCTTAAACTAGCACAATCTGGCACTGAGGAATTTGGAAGGTGTTTTATATGGATTTTTGTGGGTTTTAGCTGGGTGGCTAAAGTATACTACATTAATTTTGAGTCTGCACTTACAGACTGCAGCAGAATGAAGAGTAAACAATTAGGTTTGTTTGCTCTCTGAATTGTGATACCCTTGATTGATTTAAAGGTATGTTGATCATGTTTTATACTTTGGCAGCACCTGCCAATACAAGATCTCAAATGCTTTATAGTAGTTAATTAGCAAATCCTACAGAATATTTCTCCCTCTTTAAGCCAGATATTATAATGCTGAAAACGCAAATACTTTATACGGACTAATGAAGAAAAAAAACCGCATGATAGTGAAAAAAAAATCTTTTGTTGTGACAGGTGTTAGGAATCCTATTTTGTATACAGAGATAAAAAAAACCAAAACAAAACAAATCAAAACAAAACAAAAGAGTAGAAAAGTTGATAGTCACAGTCAGTTAGAAAGAATACATACATGTACAAACTGTAACCACTCTAGCAGTAACCACGACTGGAATATGAATTTTGAGAGGTGCTCAGTACCCAAGTAATTCCTGTGCTTCTTCAAGTAAATGCCCAAATAAAAACAACCAGAGCTGTAGTTCATACAAATAGCCATCTGCCAGTTCCCTTTTTTACCTTCTAAACAAGTTTCCTCCCGGTCAGAGATTACAGGATGAGAAAGGCTTGTTTCTGCTGTGATTGTAATGGGAAAATGTGGTAAGAAGAGGCCAGAGCATGTGCTGCTCCAGGCAATCCTAATGAGGCAGCCATTCATTAGCACAGTAGCCTTCTCTGACGTAAATCTGCCCTGATCTGTTAACATTTGCTAATATGTAGTTTACTGTAATAAATTAGAATAAATTGTATCAGCTAAATTGCCTGTGAAGTTGCAGTTTCTCTTTGCAAGGCTTGAGCTGCCTATTTGATTGACTTGTTCATTGCTCTGCTCTGTGTGGCTCCCTGCCCCACCAGCCCAGCTCCCCACCATAGATCCACACGTGCCCAGGAGATCTAAGCAAAACAAAATCCCAGCCATTGAGTTTCACTTGTTTCATTCTGAAATCATGCAAAACCTTACGCCTTAGTTTTAGAGAAGGTTGTGAATGAAGTTTGCAAATGAGTTTTCTAAGAAGATTCTAGACAACCTGGGCTGAGATTTGGAGTAGGTAGGTGTAGACTGAGATGTGAAGCCAAGACAGTACTGCTCAGAAGATCAAGCTTTTTTGCAAGTGGGTGCAGTAAATTGTTGCATATGCTGCCATCAGCACTGTTGACCACAGAATGTAGCTGAATAAGCAGAAAAACTAAACAGTTGCTCCTTAACCTGTTCCTTTTCTTAGGATGAAGTCTGACATGGCAGACAACAAAAGAAAAGGGAAACTACTTTTTGCCATTGGCTGTGAATTCCCTTATACCGCTCCTGCATGTGACGCATGTGAGCAGATTTAAGAAGCTAAACAAAAAGAATTTTTTTTTTTTCCCTCTGTGGGTTTATCATGCTGATGATCCAGAAAGTTGAACCCAGTTCATATAAGAGTCTGACAATTCACTCAAGTGAACCAAACCATCAATGATTATGAAAGAGGAAGTGTGCTGCTCCCCTTTCATAAGAGCAGAAGTTGAGAGATCTTTCCGTAAAACAAAATTCCAGCCTCAAAGATCCTACAAATTATTTAAGTAGTCTGCAATCAGTAATATCCTTCTGTAAATATCATTAATAGAATCTGGATGTAATACCACAAAATGGTTGAGGTTGGAAGTGACCTATGAAGGTCACTTGGTCAAACCCTTCCACTCAAGCAGGGCTACCTAGAGTTGGTTGTACACAACTTCCCTGGGCCACTTCTACCAGTGCTCTGTCACCCTCACAGTAAAAAGTGCTGAAGTTAGAGAGGTCCTTCTGAGTTTCAGTTTGTGTCTGTTGCCTCTGGTCATGTCACTCAGCACTGCTGAAAAGAGAGACTCCTTCTTCTTTGTACTTTTCCTTCAGATATTTGTACACATTAATGAGACACCCCCTTCCAGGCTGAACCGTTCCAGCTGTCTTGGCCCTTAACCATATGAGAGATTGCTTATCAAATTACTTGAGGAAAACTGTATATATTCCTTCTCCTGTGAGGTCAGGTGATAGAAGAAATGATGCAATGTGCATTAGAATCTTTATTTGATTATATTTAACTCTCTTTATAATTTGAAATCTTGTGTGTATGATCAATAGAATCTAAAGAATGATTCATCCCATCTTAAAGCAACTGTCTAAAACAGATAGGATGAACTATGATTGAATATTCCCTACTTAGTAAAGAAGGCATAGTACAACTACTCACACTGAAGGAGAATAAACTTGGACAAAATTGTCTCTTGTAAATTGCAGAGACCTCTAAAAAATAATTTTCTACAACATAAACTAAAAGTTCAACTGACATGTTTACTCTGCACAGAAGATATGCAGGGGGTATTCTAATATGCTAAATTAATACCATGGTCCCTAAAAATAACATTAAAATTATTTTTAAAAAATCTGTTCTCAACAGCAGAAATCATATGTCTTTGACATAATAAGATCTGGAAGTTTCAATCTTTAAAAACAGTCCCTGGCAAACAAATTTACAAATATGCTATTATTTGGTTCACAGGGAAATATTACACAAGTTGGCTTAGACCACAAAGGTTTCTGCTGTTTCTGGGGTAATTTATGAAGCAAGATAGGACACAGGAGAATTGTCATTGCAAGGAAGATATTTAATGTATTGCATATTGATCCCATAGCAATTTACTGTGGAAATTCAGTTTTGGTACACTACTGTATTCTTTTTGTTTAATCAATAGCCTCTGGTTTGTCTGAAGCTTTTTGCACATGAAAGTATGTACAGTGAGGGAAAGGACAAATTATGGATGAGCTTCAGAGGAGCTTTGATAGGATACAGATTCAGCTTCCTTTTAATCATCTGGATATCATCTGGACAATCATCTGCTTCTTCACAAAAGAAAACAAACACCAGACATTTTTGGCATGAGATTTAAGTTGGCTGGTATTAAATAGCAGCTGTAAATCAAGTCCCTCCATAGTAAACTGTCCACCCCTCCCTCAATAGTGATACTAATTTTAAATATTTAGGTTTCCATGCAGATGAGATTCTGTAATTCTGGAGACACACTCACGCATTTGCTTATAGAAAAGGGGTTGAGATGAAATTACGTGTGTTTTATTATTTGAAGGCTTGTTATACTGTGCCTGTCAGGAGAGGTTTAGCACTGTACTTAATGTTTCCATGAATTAAACACAGAAGTCTAGTACATACAGTGACAGTATTCAAGTAAAATATATGGTTGCTCTATCATCTGCTTAACAGACTTCGTCAGTTCATATTTCACGTTTATTTTGAATATCAGTGAATCTCTGATTGTTCTTCCTCTAAAATACCATTGCTGCATTACATGGGAAAGAAATGTAAACCTATAGTACTACAAAGAACAAGAGAGTCTTTTCAATATTCTCCAGGTATTCAGAATATTTGACATGGAGTTTAGGTGCAGATATATATCTGGGGTAGCACCTCTACATAAGCCTTATTGGTCCTGAAAATAGTTCCAAACACTTAAAACACTGAAAGTTGAAAGAATGCTTTATACATCCTATTTCACTTCAAAATGCTGCAAATAATATTTAAAATATTTTTGCCAGTTTACAAGAATATAAGCTAATAAGCAAGTAGATAAACTTACTAAATTTACTGGAATATCTGAATTCAGATTTTCAAAATCTTAAGGGAATGAAAGGAAAATAAGTTATCAAGATATTTCAGAGACCCACTTGCATTATTGTCAATGTCTTAAACAGGTGGGAAAAACTTAAATGTCCAGGTACTTCTGTACCTGTTGTAATGAGAACTGCCAGATGTTGTGAAAATCTATTAGATAAAGTGAATGATCTTTTCAGTTGACAGTCAGTGCACACTAATCAGAAGGATAAATCCAGTTTGGTTTATTCTCACTTCTTGTTCCATTATCAGTCTAAAAATAGGGACTTTAAGAATTTGTGACTTCAATGTTTCTCTGACACAGGATCTGGAATAACTAGGAAACTCGATGAAATAAAATCTTTCACTCAAGTGAGGAGGGCTGCAATCAGACATTATCTTTCAATATTCTGAAAGAAAACAGTAGAGCAGCTGAAAGCAAAAGGAATGCAGGGGAGCCCACAAGCATCATCCAGAATGATGTCTTAAGAGGTTCTACCATTCAGAAGTGAACCACAATGTTATCTTCTTGATAGCAGATAATCAAAGAAGGATAGCAATGACATGCAGAAGATGGGGTCATGCAGACATTGGGAGATGTATTTTGGGAAACACAAATGCAGGAGAAATATGGTAGATTACAGACTAGAAATTAAGATAGAAAACCACTACAAAATATAAGGAGAGGTTTTCTTATTTTACCATTTCAACATTTTTTTCAATGATTCAAGTCCTTCACTCTGGTTCACAATGAAGGGTCCAGATAGTTTCAATGTCAGAGCTGACTGTATCTCATCACAACTGTAACTGCTCTTGAGAAAAAGAATACAAGACTAGCTCCACAGTTCATTCCTTAGGGTTATATCAAATAAAGGATGTTCAGAGATAAAGAATAAGCCTATTTTATTCAGGGAGATGGAACTACTATGCTTTGGAGTTTTTAAAGATTGTAATTTTCAGAGAAAATGATGTGACATGATCACTTCATATTTCCAAAGCTGCTTTCCAAAAGTATACATGAATTGACACTAACCAGTTTTGCTACATACATTTAGCTCTTTTTTCACTATTGAAGCTATTAACTAACTAAACCCACATTAAATTAAGAAGCTATAAAAAGATTTACTCATTATTTATTTTGAAACACAAACTTTATTGAACATGTTTTTACCTAGACAGGAGCCTGTTTGTTTACCTGTAACCACACAATGTGGTGAGATTGCCACATAAATGGACTGGGCAAGTGAGTGATGAATTTGCTCTCCAATATTTCTGACCTCTTATTATATCAATGAGGAAAATATAGACACAAGAGGTACACCGTCAAGTGAACTTATTCCAGACAAAAAGTAAGTAATGAAAACTGGAATATAACAGAGAAATGGATGAAGATTTCAGAAGAGAGAATAAAAATCATTTATTTCCACCATTTTCTCCTTGCATTCATCATGATTCTGTATTCTAATTAGTAATTAATCAAAGTAATTACTTCTCAGGGCAATGGTTAACATTTTAATCAGGAGAAATGTAAAAAATCTATGATTAAATAAATCAACCGGGTACCTATTTACCTCTTTTTCTACTAGTTCTACCACTGAACCTTCTACATCAAAATAACATGTTCCTTGAACTGCTGATCAGTTTTCCTTAACTAGCCCATGTGGCAGTTTAGTATGTACAGAACATTATTCACACTGCATGTGACTTAATCTTTATAGCAACAGACTTTTCCAAACAATAGTTTATAAACACAAACCATTATGTTATTACTCCAGAGGCAAAAAAACCCAGATTTTGCTCTAGAGTGTATGGGCAACTCCTTTCTCCTTTTGAGATGTGCAGAAGCAACACAAACTTGCACCCGAAAACCTGGCAGTAGGGTTTTTCCCACTGTACAGTGCGATTGTGTGGATATGATCATACATGCTGGTTAGCACAGTTATACACCACTCTGCTCAGTGAGTTTGGGGAAGAATTCTTTGGTTCACTCTGGGTGGTGCACAGGAGAAACAAAATTCTTAGGAGGTTCAATACCAAACTTTTACTTGCAAACTTTAGAACATTAAAGTAGAATAAGGTACTAGACAAATTTTAAAATGTAGTCATTTTGGTTAGAACTGAAAAAATATAACAGCATAAAAAAAACCACTTCAGAAAATGTTTAAGGGAAAAGGAGGAAAGAGAAAGAAAGGACAAGAGTAGGAAGGTAAATAATCACCACCCATGGGTCCAGCAGCAGGAGCTGGTTGTTACAATTCTGATATTGGCTGGGCAAAGTGATGGTTGCAGTCTTTATCTGTGGAGGGTGGGGGAAATCCATGAAACACAAAGTCCAATGGGTTCATACATGTTCAGGTATAGGTGTGAACACCCAGGTACCTCCCCTGGGGTGGGGAATTTTACAATTTATGGGTATGTTCCCTGCATGAAGAGGGAGGCTAATTTAAGTGATTCGAATAACTTTTTGAAGATGTTATATTAACTATAACAAAGTTAGTATTCTACTTTCGGTGTGTAGGTTTGAATCACACCCAAACTACATACTTCAAACAGTCAAAAATCTGCTCTAAAACCCCCCAGGGTCTCTTTTGGATGAAAAAAATTAGGAATCTCAGACATTTTATGGTGGAAAAGTCTCTTCCACAACATACCTGAAGACTGTTGACATTAGAATAATTCATATTTATTCTATTATGGTAGCAATAATAGAATACTTACAATAAATGGACCTAAAATTTATTACCATAAAAAATAATTTAGAAGAAAGAAAATTGTTAAAATATTTTAAAATGGACTACATTAATAAACCCTCTGTTCCTACAGCAACTGCAGTTGCGGAGTGATCAAAAAGGGGAAATTACCCAAATACTGAGAGTTTAACTACAACTGGTTTGCCTGATGCCAGGTAGAATGAACACATGAAAACCCTGCTAAAAATTAATCATAAATTGACTTTATTTAGGTACAAAGTGAGCCCCAAAAAGGTATTTTTACAGTAATTTATTAAAGAAAAAACTGTGGTTTACATTCACACTACATGAGCAGTTGTTGTGGATGAGTAGAAGAAAACTGATGCTGTACATATTTCAGAGATTCATTCTGGACTACCTGTGCTCTGATTCTATGGGCTGAATATCCATGTCTTGGTTAAAACTGATAGTAGGTTCAAAATGATAGGAGATGATCCTACAGTGTCTGACTTGGAAGTGACCCATAAAGATCACTGAGTCAAACTACTGGCCCTGCACAAGACAACCCTCATCCTTGACAACCTGACAGACAAAATAATGGAATGACTACTCAGTCCTCTAAACTTCATTTTCTTAGAAAAATGTAGAATAAAGCAGCCAAAACATTACCAAAATCACCACAGAGGTTTCAAAAAAGTATCTACTTAAAGTAAGAAATATAAAATTCTTTATACGCTTTGCAATCAAACCTCAGGCTGCCTCAGCATGTGAGAGCAATGGGACACTGCAGATTTTTTAGCTGGAGCCACTAGTTGTTAAGTAAATATCTTTCCTTCAAACTATTCACTTCTCTTTTGGTTTTAAGTTACAAGGGCAAACAGAGCTAAAAGAACAAGCTGAAGAGGCACTGAAATTCTGCAAAGGAACCAACCAGAAAAAGGCGTTCCTTCATTTTCTCATATTTGCACAAATGGAAATCTGAAAAGTGAAATGCTAATGGTACTTTCAAAGTGTTGAGTATCTTGGGCAATTTAAATCCTTACTGCAGAGAGAAAGACATTTCCACAGAGTTATTCTTTGCCAATATCAGAAATTCCCCTTTATTAAACAAGGTCAAGTAACAGCTCAGTGTTTCCAAACTTAAAGAAAATGTGAACTGTTATGTTTTCCACAGAGCGAAAGAGACATATTTTCTTCTCTGGAATAAATAATTTTACATTAAGTGAAACAACACAACCAGAAAAAAATATTATATAATAACAATANAGAAAGGAAAAAATAAAAAAGTTCCATCTGGAAACCACAGCTAACACCAGAGAGAGTAAAGTCCTGGAAGCAAATCCCACATGGAAAATTGAAATTGTTAGCTTTCCTCTGGAACTAGAAAATATTTTACTCCATGATTCAAAAGTTTCACTGTATTGGGTATTCCTGACTTTCTGCTAGAAACAGTTCATATTCTAGAAGATTATAGAATATTTGCTATAAATACATCAGTTATGTACGAATAAAGTAGTATGGACCCATCTGGAAGTGATGACATTAACAAATATGACTGGTTTGAAATGAGATAAATTCTTAATCTGAAAATAACAATTTTTTTTTTTCAATCAAGGACCCAACTTTCCTTTCTCAAATTCCAATTTGAAGTTATTCCTAGAGAATAAGCAAGAATAAAGAAATTCAAGACAGAGACAGACTGACTGCAAATGTCTTGACTGGGATGGTACCATTCCATATTGTGGAATGCAAAACAAAGACAGGAAAAATTGTCTTAACATCATATTAAAAACTTAGAAAGCAGTAATGCATCCAGTGATGAGATCACTGATAGACCTGATCCAGAATTTTTATATCTTTAGGGTTTTTAGATGATTTTCAGAAAATACTATATAATTTCAAATCTTTGATGAGAGAGAAAATGCTCCAAATATAGAGGGCAGCTAGAATTATACTTTCTAGAGCAGTAGTAGCACTGCATGAAAACCCAAGTTCATGTTCTCTGGAAAGCGATGAGTTACTGGGATGACTGGTCTCATCATCATTAAGCAACACAAAGAAACCACCACATGCCGCAATTCACCTTGCTGAGATGCTACTGCAAGGATAAGGAACAACTCACTAACAGCATTACTAATAACAGAGATACAAATCAAATCATGCCTTCTGGAGACAAGCATCCTTACAGCTCTATAAAGCAGAAAATATCTGCAAAATAAAATACTTTGTTTATCTACTGCGAGTGCTGAAAATGGCTGAGTTCATACTCCAGAGGTAGTCATATCTCAGGAGAAAACACCTTGGGAAGTTAGTCCCTATTATGGATAAAGCCATAAGATGGAGTTTTGTTTAAAATACAGGGTAAAGCTGGCACAAAAGCTTGTGAAATAAGCTTTTTGAAATGTTTGAAATAAGCTGAGGCTCATCACCAGCAGAAATGCCAAATCAGTTTCATACAATGATCTATGAAAAATTATTCCTAGTCAAGCAATCAACAGAACTTGATCCGTAATACATCTTTAATCATTAAAAGTTACAAGAATTGCAAGATGGCAGCAGATTAATACTCCATTTTCCATGAAATGCACTGAACAGAGAGCAAAACTAAGGTCATAGACAAAGATGTCTGTATTGCAAATAAAGCCTATCAGGTGGTTGCTCTGGTTGTGTTGTGACCTAACCACTCTGACCAAGAGTTTCTTATTTCTTCTTTGCACTTCCCTATCATAATTTCTACTTGTGTGAACTAATTCTCGCTTACAAATTCAGGCAGAGACTCTTTTGTTCTTTGAAAGGTGTGTAACAAACCTGACTTGTTGAGACAAAAGGCCTCCAAGTCCCACGGTAGAACACAAATCAGTCAGTGTCAATAGGGAACTTAAGCACAAATTATCATCTAATAGGTGCTTTGCAAGCAAATGAAGACAGAGTTGAAAGGCATCCTAGAGTGTCACAGCAGTTACCAAGCATACAATGAAAGATCTCAGGAAAGAATGCATCAAAGAACAATGTTTTTGTTTCGCACTAGCAGGAGAATGAATGACAAAACAAAAAAAGCAGTAAAATATAGGGGATGATAATGATCCAAAGCCCAGTCAGCAGATCTGAGTACAGCCCTCAATAAGTACTTTTATGTATTTTTAATTAAGAGTGCAAAACATAGGAACAAAGTGCATGGGCGACACACGGCAGATTGCCCTGCAGTAGGCAAGGCAAGCAATGAAGAGTTATCAGTGATCCTGTCATATGCAGTTACGTCATGTGTATGCCAGGACCTGACTTAACAAGGATCTCATTGGTCAGTGACACCCACTGCTTCTGATTTTTCTGCAAGATTTGCAAACATTACATAATAGCAAACAACATCAACAGGAATCCAGACATTACATTAAATAGAACCCAAACAACCACATAGAGAAAACTAGTACAGCATAATGATGTGAAGGGAGAGGACGGATTCCTGGAGCATCTGCGCACTGTTAAAGTCTGGCTCCAGCAGGACAAGAAGGAGAACACAAAATAGTTACTAGAAGAACTTGTGCATACAACTCAGATCAAGGGATATGGCCTGGAACTGTTCATTACCTGCTTCCTAAGGCGTGAACAGACGTTCCATTACAACAAAGCTATTCAAGAAGTACATGCTGAGCTCATACTTACTCAGTGATGAGAAGTTATCAACAATATGCAATGAAGACTGTTTATATTTTCTGAAAAAGTATTAAGTTGTGCATTCTCCAAAACCATTATCTTAGAAACACATCCAATCCAGACTTCATACTCCCCGTTAGTGCTAAGAGAGAATTTTCCCCAGGTCTGTCAATAATCCACAAAACTACTCTGATGGTCATGTTTGAGGCAGCTAGTATTTTTCCTTCTTCATCCAGAGGTGAGAAAGAGTAGTATGAAAGTATCCCTTATTAAGACAGAGTAAGTTATTATATGTGTGTTAGAGTTTATGTTACATTGAAGCAGATTTACAGTAACCAAATGATGAAATCAGTGGAGTAGAGACAGATAGAGAGAGATAGCTAAGAAAGACACTGCAAGTTTCTCAAATGTTGTCTGCAGATGTTTGTCTAAAAGCAACTATATTCTTTAAGAATTTCTGAATCCTCACTTGGTGAATTAACTGCTTGCAAAATAAGGACCTATTCTTGGCCTGTTGCTCCAGGCAGTGTGAAATGTTCACTAGGGCTCTCCTGAAACCAAAACCCAGGCAGGACTTTGATAACAGTAGTCTTGGGATCAGGAACAATTTAAGGTACCTGACCGCTCCTATGGGCCTAAGTCACTCAACAGTGATTGAAGACAGTCGAAAGTGAGTTTTCACTTGTATGCTAGCTTAGGCTTTCTGTGACTGAATGGAAGCTGAATTTACCAGGTTAATAATCTAGAAAATGTATGTGGGACACTGTCCTTGGCTATGTTAAAGAAGAAATAATCTTTGTCTTTTTTTCTGAGCGTGACTTCATTCCATACATCACACTTAAGTATGTGCTTTTTCTTTTTTTCTTAAAGTATTTTGGGAGAGAGGGGGAGGGAAGGAAGAGGAGGACATCAGTAGCTCCCTTTCCAAGTTGCTTTCCAGATTTTATTTTTCTGTACATAAAATTTTGATCAGCTTGTAACATCCATTCTGCCTGATGCTGAAAGTTCTTTCTGCTTATATAAGGGAGGAAATGTAGAATTATTTGATTTGTCTACAGACATCTATAGTCTCTGCATGACCTTATGTCTCTTCACTCTGCAGAAGCTCCTGGCTTTGGATAACACAAACCTTTGGAGAAGGAAAGCATAAGGAGAGGGAGTCCATCTGCTAGTAACAAGAGCTTTCCCTGACGAGCCCTAATATTTGCAATAGGAAATTCAAAGAAGAGTTAACGCCTGCTTCAAAGCCTGAGGCACAGATAGCTTCACTTACACTCTGGCCACAAACCAGAGCTCTTGGCCTTCTTATTACTGGCAGCCAGTAAGTATTTGGTCTAAATTGGACCCTAGCTTTCCTCATTCCTGTGAATCAAAGAATCACAAAATATCTACATGTCTAGACAGAAACAAAGCTTCTATTCTTACTGACATTTGATGACATTATTCCAAAAAAGAGCTCCTATCTCCACAGGCAATGTGATTCCCAGAGAGCTCCATGTCACAGCACTGAGAGACTTGATTTGCTATACACAGTCATGAGGTAATTAATATGTATTTATTACTTATTATTTTATTATGTGTTTATTTTGAAGAGGCAATAGACTATCTGCAAAGCTCTTTTTTAAGCTGTTTTATACCTTTGACTTGTCTTGGCTTGAAAATTACCACATTTATTCTGTAGGCAATGGGAATGGGTCTTGTTTGGTTTGAAAAAAAATATGTCCTATTGTCTCAGGTACCAAATTTCAACTCAGAAACAGCAAAGGAAGTTATTCATCTCACTTATTTCATTAAGAAAGCAAAAGATAAGTTTTGTCCAGCTTTTACAAGTTCCTATGAAATCAGACTATAAAGCTGCAGTACTTCCATGAATTCCATCCTTTCAGAAGTCTGTGCAGTCACAAAACCTGCATGAAGTAAACAGACATCTATCCATTTACAGTTCATTGTCCAAGTGCAGGGGTTGGTTTATGATCTGTTTTCCATTTGTTTCACAGGTATTGTCCACTACTAATGGATAGAATATTTGGTCACGATCCAAGGAAATAAACTAGTTAGAACTCAAGCACTGCAAGTTCCTGACTGGTACACATTGTTGCATTTGCATTGTGGGTTTTGGTTTTTTGGTTGATTGGTCAGAGTGGGGATTTTTGATTTATCCTGCTTTGCTTTATTTTTGGGGTGGGTGATTGTCGGTTTTTAGTGGGTTCTTTGTATAAGCGATTCTATTAACAAAAGTTTGTGTGTTCTTTTTTTTCCATTACTTAAATGAAAAATCTTGTTCTCCTAAATTAAGTGCCTTCCGTTTAGAGGTAGAGTGGTAGAAAGTGAAACACTTGATTAATATATTCCTTGGCAATTTCCCATCAGCATAACCAGAGATACAACTGTTCATCATAACAGTATTTTCCCTCAATAACTCTTAGTAGAGGTTCCCTTTAAAGCTACCATGGCTGAGCCCTGGCAGTCCTCAAGTGCAGTTGGTTTTACCAGGCTTCTTTAAGTTTGTAAATTAAGTTGTTTTAACTATATTTTGCTATATTCCTTAAGGGAAAAAAATTTAAAGTTGACTGCTTCTAAAAATTCAAAAAGTGACAATCATCCCATTGACTTCAAAATTTTTATGGGTCTAATGTTCTCGTTCTATTTCCTTTCAATATTTTGTAATCATACTAAATTAATTTTAAAATTAAACAACGTCTAAAAAGTGTTAAAAGGGTTTCTCCTCCCTCCCCACTTTCTTAGGCAATAAACATCTTGAGACTTCACAATAGGTCTCTCATTTGTTTTGTTAAAACACATCTTTATTACCTCTTTCAGCTAACATGAAAAGGTGCAAGCATTTCTTCATACTAAAAGCTTTTTGCTGTGCTGAGCTCAGAGGAATAAAGAGACTTGAATCTAACAGTGATGCTCTTAAAAAGTAATTACAAGGCACTTTCTGGAAGGATTAGTGGCATTTAATATGCTGATTAATTAGCTTCTAAATAGTGAATTTGTAAAATCAAAAGTAGTTAATACCTGAAGGGTGTTTAATTGTACAAACAGAATTCTCTTCAGAATGAAAAAAGTGCTTGGTAACACCTTTAATTGTCAATCTATTCTGTCTGGCCGAACGTGTCATTTAAGGGTTTGCTTATTCTGTCAGTAGCAGGCAGCAAACACACCGTGGATTTCAGTGACAGCTTTGCCGGACTCCTCTGCCACCGGAGGACACCCCAGGGACCGCGACACGCGCTCGGTGAGCGGGCTGGCACCGCGCAGCCCTGCTCGCTCCCGGTGCCTCGGGCACTCCGTGCCCCCAGCCGGGGGAGTGAGAGCTCATGGGGCGGCTCCTGCGGCTCTAATTACCGCTTTGCATTGGAAACGGCCCCTGAAAGCTTCTTATGACCTCAGTCGAATGCACCTTCCAAAACCAAATAAATAGCAGATAAATACCTTATAAAAGCCCAGTTAGAATTATTATTCAATGTAACATAGGAATACTTTCCTCTTTCTTAAAAGCAAACATAATTTGCAAAGGCTTCTTAAGAGGCTTGTCACACCCACTTAATGAAAAGAGTGTCAAATGTCCCGTTGGGTGAAACAGATTCCAATCTTTCCTCTGTGCTGCCTGGTCAGCTAAAGCAGGGTACTTCCCTAGTCTGTCCCTTATACACCTACTTTTGTCTGAATTTTCTTGCATCCTAAGTAGTCTCCTTTACTGCAATCTCATTTTCAAAGTACACTTCACTGTCTATATGGATTTAACGTGTTCTACAAATAATCTCCAGAAAACACTGTGCTCCTGTCTTTTGTGACTTTAGATAAAGAAGCAGACCGCTGGAATTAAAAGTTCCTCACACTCCTGAAATTAAACAGCTCTATAATTGTTTGCAGAATAGGGCCTACATTACTTCTTGTCTCTAATATCTAATAACAAGTTGCATTTATTATTTGCTGTCCGTTGTTCAAGCGTTTACAGTCATTACTAATTATAAATACATATAAACCACTTTTTTTACCCATTCTTTAAGGCTGCTAATTAAAACAAAGAAGACAAAGTTTGGCATCAGGAGCTGGACTTTGATGATCCTTGCAGGTCCCTTCCAACTCAGGACATTCTAATTCTATGATCCTACAGGACATTTTTCACCAGTGTCTCTCCAGACACTTTGTTGGTCTTTACTGAAGTTTTCAGCTGAAAATTGTGATGGATCAGTTAGGAAAACCAAAACAAAACAAAACAAAGAAACAAAGAAACAAACAATAAAACCAAACCCGAAACCACTACATCACATTATCACATTTAGTTATGTAGTCTATTGAGCACTCTACTCAATTTACCAGAATGGACCACATTTGTTCCCAAAATAATTTACCAAATCCATACCAGTTGTAGGACTGTGTTAAGGTCACTAGTAGATAATACGAGATGAAACGACTAACTGTGGGACAGAACAGCACCTTTCTGATGATGAGAAATACCAGCCTTTTTTAAACCATACAATAAAACATCCATTAGCTGCAGTGTTATCCTCCTTACTTGACAGTTTGTTTGTTTTTACTGTATGTGTGGCAATAACACATATTCCAAGTTTAGCATCAAAGAGACTCGAAGTTGCAGTTGTATAACAATTTGGTGAGTTTGGAACAGTGAAGCAAAGGTTTCTCATCTGGGAACTCCTAACGCCTCAGCAAGGAGGATGTTTCTACCAACACTGCAAATCACAGAAATCCATGGGGTGCAGCAGGATTTGCAGGTTTTCCTGCCAGGCTGTTGAGCCTGAGGCTGACAGAGATAGTCTCAGTTGAAAGCTGCACTAGCTGTGCTTGGAAGCAACTGTACTCGTGATAAAAACACATGCAGTTCATGAAGTTAAATATCATGTACACAGAAAGTTATAGTACATATAAAATACAATTATGTGTATATATGAATTTACAGGTGCAATATACAAATGGGTGTATGAGCACTGAAATCAAGAAAACAGAACAAAACTGTGCATTAAAGAACTGTAGCATGCATGCAAACTTTGTGGCTTTAGAAAAGTTTTAGACAGCACTGTAAATGGAAGAACTAACAGTACAAGCCCTGATGCATGCTGTCAGGTTTGTTTTCAACTGTTTTTCAAATTTTAAGCCTGTACACATTACCTACTGGCATTATGAATGTCTGCCAGGTTTATGAAAATTAGCTTGTTTTTCTTGTACTGCGGGTTCAATGATCATTAATACCACACCTGTGCATTACTAGAGTAAATGGAAGAGTACATTGGAGATAGATCAGGTTTGAATATAGAATTCTGCCAAACTGGACTGTAAGATTTTTAATGCTGTCTTTAGGATCTTATACTAGCTTTCTTTGAGCTACAGATTGATCCATTCTGCTCTTGCATAAAGCAAAACTAGGGGAGACAACACCTGAGACAGCAAAGCTTCAAGATCAAAGATGTTTATGGAAAAAATATTTAATTCATTTGAAAAGGCAGAGTGGGGTTTTTTAAGTTCACGGGACTATTATGTTTCTAGACTCAGACTTGGTGCACAAAGACTGGATTTACCACCACATTAAATGGTACTCTTTAGGGCACAATCTATTTGACATGCTCTTTTCAGAGGTAACAAGCATTTAAGGTGCACCTAGATCCCCTAATGCCTTGCCTCTGGTTCATATTATGGCAGCCAGCATCCTTTGTGGGATCATATGACAAACCAAAGAAATTAACAGAGACAGGCTAAAAATAACTAACAAAAAAGTCATGATCTGGCTTCATCTAAGGCACCACAAGCAGCTGTGCTCACACAGTGGAAAGGGTAGTTAGGGCAGGTCTGAGCAGGCAGTGTGCTGGATGGGAAAATCTGAAGGCACGGCAGCTTGAGAAAACGGTGTGGGGAACCATTCACAAGGATACTTATTCCGTTTGCTCTCCACTACCTGACCCTGTCAACTTGAAAAGTTGTCTATAGGTATGGAAAGGTCCTCAGGCTACAGGCAAAAGGCTTTTCAGGCACACCTGCTCTGCTGAGGGAGAAGTGCTAGAGACAGCTTAGGGAAACATGCTCAGAATGCTTGCAGCTATAATGACTTTCCCCATCCACAGTATTGCTTTGTTACAATTCTAACACTGTTACAATTCTAACACAAGCCTAGTTCATGAAGGTGAACTGGACAGAAAGGGTTCTTGCCATTCATCTTACTGGGCTTGCAGTTCTGTGTCCAAACCTCCGTCTGAAATAGATGCTCAAGTGCTCTTTGAATAAATGACATTTTTCAATAGTCCACTTCAGCTCTGGAGATCAACGTATGCTCCTAAATAAGGATGACAACAAAAGATTATTTGCAAAGCAGCTTTTTCTGGTAGAATTATTCATTTGTGTCAACTGCTTTTACATAATTTATAATTAATTATGCACTTAATTTTATCTGTTTAAGAAAATTAGAGAATTAAGTATTTGGAATAGAATAAGTATAATAGAATAAGTTCAAGAGGCTTAAAACGCAAGAAAAGTCAGGTAGCTATAACTAAAAATTTTTAACAAAATTTTACCCTTCTATATTTAGCTGTTGACATTTTTCAGAAAATCACATTTAGTTTTAACTAATTAAATTAACTAATTAACTAATTCAAATTAAAATTTTGAATGCTCTCTTCTTGTTGATTTTATTTTAACATACGTAATGGTTTATTTTTTATGACATGCATTCATATATATGTGTAAAAAGAACATTTATTTATGATTTATGATATTAATTTTTATACTGAAGTATACACAAGGTTAAGTTTCTTGGCTGAATTTCTTTTGATCCTATTTTTAAACAGCATTATTTTACGAAGATCTAAGTTCAAGGGTTTAACATTGCCCCAGGAGAATTAGTCTCTGAGGAACACATTGCTCACAGCTGCAGTGAAATATCCATCACTGAAAATTTCAGCACTTTTAATTCCATCTCAGTGACATCAGTGGGATAACTGAAATATTACTCACATGTGGTATTCAGTAAGGGCATGATTTTTTCAAAATTCTAGAAAAGTAATTTTGTGTTTATCATTCGCAATTTTTTCTAACAAAAAATCTGAATAAAAAATATTAACGTGGTAACATGGTGTATTTGTGGTGCAATTCTTTTTTCATTATGATTAAAATAAGAGGCAATTTCCCCACAGTTTAAAATGATCAGCAAACCTCTTCCTGTTTACTTTAGTTTATAGCTTCTTTCTTTTAATCCCCCCACAAAATCGGGAAATGCATACTGTAGCAGTAGCTTAGGCAACCTTATGGAAATTTTGCTGATTATAAGTCCCTCAAACGATTACTCAATGAGTGTCTGCACCTCAGTGAAAGCCATGGTCTCTTAATCACCACTGCCAGACTTGTGCCCAGCCTGGTCACGTGTGTGACAGTACTGCTTTGATTTTGACACTGCACATGTCGCCAAGGTACATAATATCCCACATTGTGGAATCGTGCCTTCTCATCCTCAGATCTTCATACCTCAGATGTGGTAGGATGCTGACAGGATTGTTGATATCTTTCTAGAAGATTGCTTTTTCTAACGCTGAGGTCAGTACCATCCAAGGAGAACTGTACACTAAGCTATTTGTCTTGCAGCAGTGGTAAAGCATTGCACCCTTATATTCCATTTATTTCCTCTCCACAAGCTGTACAGCAATAGAGAACACAACTACAAGGAGAGTCCCTGAACCAGAGTCCCTGAACCCAAGTTCCCTCTTTGGAGATTACAGAACACTAGCAAGTACTGTAATGTATTTGAAGAATCGACATATGCAACTCTCTGCCCTGCTAAATATTTTGTTTGATAGATTGAAAAGTCTAGAGAGGTCAGTGAAAGGGAGAAGTTACTGAGAAGAGATGACTAGGCTTCTAACCTGTAAAGGAAAACAACAAAGGAAAAACTTCACAACTGACAACGTTATGGAAATGTACGCTGAGGATTATCTAGCAGAAAACCCACTTGATAAAGTTACTTAGGGTCAAAAGAGGTGCCATGACCATTAGGAAATTGACAAACCTCAGTTTCTCAGTGTTCACTGACAGCTAACGGACTATTTGTAAGGTGACATCTCCATTTCAGAGACCTCCCCAGACCATGTTGCCTGAATGGCAGAGACGTACAAAAGGCCACAGAAACTTTTACTTGTATAAGGCTCCCTAAAAGCATTAACACCAGGATCCCTTGCAGTTTCTCCTGATTCTGTATTAACAAGATCAAAGCAAATAGTGGGTTGCAGACCATTGTTCACCAATCCGGCCAGCTGGTGCACAGGACTGGTGTTGGTCTCAACTCCTGCTGGGATGTAGCTGGCACTCAGCCCGTTCAGATCTGCATGCTGTGTGCTGCTGTAGGATCCAGCCTGCTCTTTTATGCTCCAGCTTGGAAAGTCAGACTTTACTGGCAAACACAGCTATTACAAGTAACTACTTGAACAGCTGTGGAAGTGGTGCAATATGTGTTTGGCCAGCTTCTTACCAGGACAGCACTTGCTAATTTTGTTGCATAAAATAATCAGGAAAGCAAGAGGCAGCAGACAGCAGAAGGGTGGGAGCAAGTTCAGATGATGCTACAGTGCGCTATGACTCACTGGTTTCCCAATGGTGGCAACGGGATAGCTTTGTGCAAAATTTCAAGTGCTACTTGCTGTACTGCGACACTGGGTATTCATTTTGTGAGAGCTGGAAACTCTGTCCTCCTGACTTTGCTACCAGCTTTTTGTAGCCTACTCCATTCCTCTCCTTTAATACATGACTTCCAAATGGGACATAGTACCTCATCTCAGTTCTCACCAGAACATTATTTCTTTCTCTCAGATAGAAAACTCCAAGTGACATACCCCAAAATGCTTCCTCTATCGTTATCCATGTGGTACTCATTTTGTATTTGTACATGATATTTCACTTAAAGCACTGCCCCTTAGATTTACTAAGTCTTGTAAGATTTAACCTGTTAATAAACCCTTAGGAGAACTTGTTACATCAGCAGGTAACAAAATAAACTGTTACAGGGGTATAATAAAATTTAAAATTACAATTCATATTTGTGATAAATTTTGCTTACTATTGTTACAATGATGTTTAAGCTACTGTCATAGGTTGATTCTGGCCAGATGCCAGGCACCCACCAAAGCCACTCACTCACTTCCCACTGTTGCTGGACAGAGGAGAAAAAAATATAACAAAGGGTTCACCAGTTGAGATAAGAACCGGGAAAGATCAGTCAACAAATACCATCATGGGCAAAACAGGCTCAACTTAGAGATATGAAGGGAATTTATTACTAACAAAATCAGAGCAGGATAATGAGAAGTAAAATAAACCCTGAAAAATGCCTTCCCCCACCCCTCCCTCCTTGGAGCTCTACCTCCTGTTCCAGTGGCTCAAGGAGGCAGAGAATGGGGGTTATGGCCAATTTACCACCTGAGGCTTCTCCACCTGCTCAGGGAAAGGAGTCATTCCCTGGTTGCACCATGGCATCCCTCCCATGGGAGACAGTTCTCCATTAACTTCTCCAGCATGAGTCCAACTCACAAGCAATCCCCTGTGAACTGCAGCAACCCGAGTCCATGCTATGGGCAACAGTCCTCCCAAAACTGCTGCAGCGTGGGTTGCTCTTCCATGGCATGCAGTCCTCCAAGGACATGCTGCTCCAGCATGGGAGCAGGGCTCTTCTCTCTATGGGCCTCCTACAGGGTCACAGCCTCATCTCAGGCATACACCTGCTTTTGTGTCAGGCTCCTGTATAGGCTGCAGGTGGATCTTTGCCTCCCCATGGTCCTTCATGGGCTGTAGCACCACAGCTGCTTCACCATGGCTATCACCACAGCCTGCAGGGGAATCTCAGCTCCAGCACCTGAAGCACCTCCTCTCTCTCCTTCTTCGCTCACCTTGGTGTCTGCAGAGTTGTTCTTCTCACATGTGATCACTCCATTCTTCTCTGGCCAAAACAAAACTATGCCACAACTTTTTTTCTTAAATATGTTAGCACTGAGGCGTTATCAGCATGTGTGTTTTTTGAGCCACCAGGGTCCAGTTCTGCTAGACATGGAAGAAGCCTCCAGAAGCTTCTCACAGAAGCCACCTCTGTGGCCTTGCCACTACCAAAACCAGGCCATGCAAAACCAATACAGAAATATGCTCCCATATTATTCTGTTTAGCTTAATGTGTATGGTTGAAGGCAGACCTTGAGAATCATCCGAAAAACCAGGGTCTAGACTAAACTAGTAATAAGGCTCTTTTTAGGCAGAAGGAGAATATCTCCAGACTGATTCACTCTAAATTCCTTGATTGTCTATTTTAGAAAGATAGTAATCACTTCCTGGATTTGTCTTTTTCCACTGACTACAGAAGAAGCCAATACAAATGCTTTAGAAGAGATACCAAACTTCCAAATTGCTAAAATTACACAAGATGAGTCCCAGCTGCAGCTCATTCTCTCCCTAGAACAGACAATCAGATATAAATTCTTCAAAGATGTAGGGCCTAACTCCCATTGATTTCTTACTGTGAAATTCTTTAAACAGTTGACTTCAAGGAGAGTTACACACCCAAAGGTAGTGAATACTTAACATCAGGGCTGCAAAACACTGATAAAAATCTTACAAATCAACCTGTGACTATTTAAGCAGATATAACCTTCAAGCCCTTTTTCCTGTGGCAAAAATATCCATCCCCACTGCAGAAAGGAACTTATGTTTGAGCTTCAGGCACCATAATCCCCCAATCTAAGGAAGGGGAGCAGGGAAGAGCCCAAGACATTACCGTCTGGAAGAGCCACTGTGAGGTTCAATAGGGCATTCTTTCAGATTCGTTTTGGACCACTTTTTGATCTTACCACAAAATGTTTACTTATTTTAAAATCCATTATTTAAAAACCCTCAACAAGCTAAAACAACAGGTAGAACAGACATAGCAGGTGTTTTATTACAGTACCACCATCCTGAAATTATATCTACTTTTTTTTAAATTCAAATTGACAACTTTTCAACTTGAGTGTTCCTTAATGACATAAAACTAAGTCTTATTTCTTCCTCTTTGAAGTTACATCATTGTAGCTGTTGATTGTTTAATTGTCCTTTGAATCAAGCACTTAGCTTCCTACTTAGCCCCACACAGGACATGACTTGAAGACATTAGCAATCGTCACCAGTGGGGATTGCCTTAGGATGTTTTATTCGTAATGGAGGCAAACACTCACTGTTTGGATGAATTCTATAAAAGCTCAACACTTTCTGCCCTAAGCAAAGTTTCCAGAAAGAGTTCATATGGTTTTTCTGGTTGTAATCAGTGCATTCAAATTATGCATAATTTGGTTTTCATGGTTTCACTGCTGGATCACATAAAGTCAATTATAATTACTAGCAAAAATAAATTTCTGTATGCACCTTGCAATATTCACCATGGAGTTACGACACACTACCAGGATATTCACAATTACTAGGAAATTATTTAAGAATATTTTATTATTTTCCTCAAAAGTAAATGAAATTGCAACGGTTAATCACAGAGTTTTAAAAAATGGTCATGAAGTCTTAGTGCTACTATAACCTAAAAGTAATATCAAGTGCTACACCAAATGGGCAGAAGCAAAGGAAGGTAGAAAAAGCTCTTCATTTAGAGTAATTTCCATGAAAAATATTCCATGACATTGGATGTGATTATTGTTTACACACAAAGACATGAAAAGGCTCTTCTGCATATAATACGTAATTTCTGTGGGACTCTAGGAACTTCCAGACTGGTGCCTGAGGCAAAACTTTCTCTTGCCTATTGCAAGATATTTCATGTAGGCAAGCAGCCTCCACAAAAAGCATGTCCTGCTCCACTTTTGTTTTATAAGCAGGATGGTTCTCACTGGTTCATCTCTCCCTCCAGCTGTGGTTTTAGAAAAAAAGTTTTTTTAGCCTTAAGATTATTTTTAATTTCACTGAACTGATGAATCTCCAACATTCAGTAATGATCTTGAGAGCATGAACTCTTCATTTCCTTCTCTCAGATAGCCCTAAACATCTTCTTTGACATCAAATAAAACTGAACTGTGAAAGTTTAGGAATAAATAGACAGGACATTAATTCTGCCAATGCTCCTACAGCGTCATTTACTAACAGGAAAGTAAATAGATGGGCCACTGGTTTCTATCTCACTCTATCAGAAGTGAGATGCGTCAAAGAGTTAACAGCATTGTTCTGCTTCGCTTTTCCTTTTTGCTGCCGAACCCTACCCAAATTACTTCATTTACTCATGGCAAGTAGAAAATCTGAAATGGATACCAGACACAGATTTGGATTACCACATGATCCAGGAGTACATGGGAAGACTTTTGATTCCTGAGGTGGCCTTAGTGGACAAAACCATTTACTATTTTAGTAGAAGTAACTGTTTGGTCCTTTTGACCTTCCGATATTAATCCTGCAGATCTAACTACACCTAACTATATACAACTATACATAATTGTTTGATATAATGACTTGAGATTCTTTTGCAAAATGAATAAAAAAGCCTGTAATTAGATTAACTGAACTCTTACTAATGTTATAAAAGATGTCCTAATTTGAATTCAGAACAGAAGATGTATAGCACCTTAATTTAGTTTTGCTTAATTTAGCAATAGGTAAATTGTTTGTAATAATCTGCTAAACTTACTCTGATTTAGGGTTGACCTTTACTGCAGGTAGATTATTTGAACGCAGTGCCTGATTTCAGTGCATTAATGATATGCAAAAATATCATACTTAGACAGCTTCTGGGTGTGTCGTTTGCCTGAAGTGAATACGTATTTTAAACAACATATGCTTGGACTTGAATCTGTAAACCTGTGTTTATCTGATTTAAAATAATCAGATACTGAAAGTGATACCATTAGAATCAAGCCATAACATCCAAAACAGTAGGCTATATCTCACTACACAATCCCCTGTCCTCCACTACCAACTCATCCAGAAGACTATGCTTGGTAGTGTTGTGGAGAAAACTAATCTTGCTAGCCAAAGAGAGAGCTTGAGGGTCTAGTTTTACAAGAATTTTTCTCTGCAGCCATGCTTCCCCCTCCTCAACATCATTCCCTCAGGCTGACCTTTAATCAGGTTGTCACGGAAAGGATCTGCCTTTGCATACCCATGAGTAAAGTCTCTTCCTTGTGCAGCTATATGGAAAACTGGATAAGGAAATGATTCAAACTCAGAATTTAAGTGTGTCTGTGTGTGCATGTGTGGTGTTAGTATTTTTAAGGGGTTTCAGTCAAATTAGTCACCTAATCCTCGTGAATCCGCAGTTATGCTAATGCCAATGCCAAAGAACGGTCACCACAAGTTCCTTGCTAGATGTGGAGATAAGAGGGTAGATGAATGGGAGACCTCTTATTTTGATACAAGCTTATTTTTAAGCTTATAAAATATAGTCCAGCTAAACTTGTGGAGGAGAGACTTGTATTTGCTTATGTACAGTCACAGTGCACATTCAACCTAAAACCAATGATGAAGAGACTCCTGGAACTGAGGGTTGCCAGAGCTTGCAGTGCTCATATGAGGTGCAGAATCAGTCCCTGAGACTTCTGAAGAGAGAAAAATCTGCCTGTGGGAAGAAAGGCTTTCTGTCATGGACTCTGAAGTACACATTCATATAAGTATATATAAGCATTGTAGGATTCATAATACTGATTATTTTGAGAAAAGAAGCTGCAAAGACAAATTAACTAATTTTCTGAATTGATTTACCTTGCTTAACTTTAAACAGCTTCATAAATTACAAGCACTAAATATGCATTAGGTTTTTCTAAGGACACAGTATTCCCTGACTGCATGAGTGGTTTTCAAAATTACAAAACCAGAAGTTCCTGCCCTTTTAATCTCTTTATTTCCCCTGTTTCTGTTTCTCAGATTCTCTCTTGTTCCATAGTTCACCACATATATTATTGACTGCTATGATAAATTAAGTTCAAAATTCTTTGTTTCTAATTTCTTCCTTGGATGTTAAAACTGACAGCTTAATGACTCTCTTGCCAACTACTAGTGAATCACCACCCTTACCAACACTCAAGATAAGAGAAGCTCACTTTTCCCAGAAAAAAGTGCACTTTGCTGTGCACTCTGGGAACTATAATACAAAGCTTAGTTACTTTAAATCTAGTTTAATTTTTGTAGATCGGTCAATAATTACCAGGAGCAATATGAAGATCCTTCTCTTGAATTTCTGATTACTTTGTAAAATTAGCAAGTATTAGCAAGCATATCTTACCTATATATAAATACAATATGTTCAGGTGTCTCTGTATCTTGGTGTTGCGGTGTGAAACAATTGGACAGCTAGAACAAATGCTGGAACTTGAGCAAAGAAGCTTTCTCACCGACTTCCATTCCATGGAAACAGGTACAGATAGCTTCAAAAATCCAAATTTGACACTGTATTGCTGTCTATTTAGAACAGCTAAGTGTTTCCCGGGCTTTGTTGATCTAATATCACCCTGATTTTCCAAAGGAAGATTGGAAAAGAAACTGCAATACTGATAGGCCAATGATACCAGAACAGTTTTCATTCACTTCAAATTAAAAAAAAAAAAATTCTGAAGACATACTAAGTAATTTCTATCCTATATTTTGTTCCTTTGCTTGTTTGCTTGTTTTTATATTTAGAAAAAAAAGTGTGTTCCTGCAGCATTAGTTTGCTTTGCCATCGTAATTTCCTTAAGTAACACCAGTGGTCAATGGAGCAGAAGCTGACAAAACATTGCACAGCTCTGTACACTCTATGCATCTGAAATAGTCATGCTGACAGCTTAGGACTTGGCAGTCTGGCTTGCAGACTCATGACTCCTGGCTAAAATGTAGTTTTGCTTCTTTAACAAAAAATCTCCATATCGTGAAATATACATGGAAACAATAAATAACGGGAAAAGTTTCAACCTTACAAATCTTGATACTGGAGCTGTCAAACTTATTGAGGCTCCAGATGCAAAGTGTCTAAGATGTCTGCCACCTTTCAGGTGTACATATAAAGGTGGGGAGGAAAGCAGTATTCCTGAGCAATTTTACGGCTACTGCTGCAGAGTATGGGGGTGTGAAGTCCTCAGTAACTGAATCCGTTGCAGGGTCTGGGCTTACATATGGAACTTGAACAATAGGTATTTACTTAAATTACATAGATTACCTCAGAGATGTGGAATCTGTACGTCCTGCCCACTTCCCTGAACCTTTGGAGCCGGGATCCTGCGGGGAACATAATGGGCTTAATTACGGTGTCTGGACTAGCCATGTGGGACCCGGAAGGCAGGAGTTAACCTCCCCTCACCTTTTACATGCCAGTGACCCCAGGCTTGGCTGGGCAGCCACTGGGGCCTCCGGAGCAGCTCCTGGATTACCACGACACACGCTACCTGGTGTGATGGCAAAGGGAAATCCCGCTCGAGCGCCGCCATGGTGCCCGTGCCTTCTCGCCTCGGGGGGCCGGGGGGGTGGTGGGTGACACTCAGGGCACACAGGGCCCGCTGCCCGCTCCGGCCCGCCCATGGAGAGGCCGAGAACGGCAGCAAAATCCCACAGTAGCGCCCGGCGTGCTGCGAGGTCGGGCGTGTGCTGCGGCCCGGGGCGGGGCGGGGGACCGGGGGTGCCA
>VXBU01006779.1:425820-481899 GCA_013400315.1 Bombycilla garrulus | reverse complement strand
CTGCCCCGCGCCCTGCCGCTGCTCTGGGCACCTCGTCGCCTGCAGCCGCCTGGAGTTGAGCCGGCTGCCCGAGCGGCTGCCGCGGGGGGCGGTGCAGCTGTGAGTATCGGGGCGGCGGGCACCGTGGCGGGCTGAGGGCACCAGCCCGCGTCCGCCCGCCCGCCATCTTCTGCCCCCGGAGCCGCGAACGGGCGGGCTTCGAGGGGAGCGCGGGTGTGGGCGCGGCAGCGAGGTGCGGGAGCGGGCAGCGCCGAGCCCGCGGCCGAGCTGTCAGCGGGCTCGACGAGGGCGCTTGCGGCCGCAGAGGGACAGCGTCCCTTGGGGCAGGCTGCGGCCCCCAACGGTGGTGGCGATAAGCGCCCGGCTGAAATGGGCCCGGGAGTGCTTCTCCGTGTTGGAGAGGGCGAGGAAAAAGTTCTGTTTACTTTCTTGGACAACGTGCAGTAATCATCACGTTAACGCTGATTGGTGTGTCGGGAAAGCTCCTATCTTTTCTCTTGTGTAGTTCTTCATTCCTGAGTAGTTTGGGAGCTGGCGATGGCGCGGGCCCGTTCGGCCCCGTGCCGTGCAGTGGTCGAACCCAGGACAGCGCGAACCCAAGTGCCAGCTGAGGAAAAGTTACTTTCAGTGACAAACTTTTATAGCAAAATCATAAATTTAGGTCAGCTTTCTAAAAGCTTGAAAATGGCCGAGGGACTTCTCACATTTGTTTCTAATCGCTTGTCTCTGAAAGATCTTCTGTATTAGTCGTATTAATTTTCTATTACATTTTCAAAGCAGATCGAGATAAGGGCTTTAAAGTAAACAGGAAGACTTTCAATTAGTTGTGGCTAATTCTGTTCAATTGCCTCGTCTGGAGGTCATGCTGCTTTGCTCATGAAATGTGGATGGCTGTATTGACACCATATGGAACTGAACACAGGCATGGCTCTGGGAGTTGAATATTTCCAGGACTGCTATAGGAAAGTGTGAGGGGAAAGAAACTTTTTTTTTTTTTTGTTTATGTGATTGAAACATACGAATCTACTACTGGATCTGCTTTACATTCAACAGCTGGTTTTGCTTTCTATTGTATTTCATCCCTTTTATTCTTTTGAACTGTTTCAGTATGGCCACTTAAGTTTTCTGACAAAACCTAAGGATTTTATTTTGATATAAGGTGAGCTTTATGGTTTATTTTTTTAGCTTAGCATACATCAATGCCGTTAAAATTCAGATATGATAAATAAAAACACAAGGAGAAAATAACAGAACTTTTTTTTAGAGTTGCTTTAAAAAGCATTTTTCATTAGCAGTAATCCAGATTTGTCTTTTCCACTTACATTCCCAAGAGACAATAAAACACACTGCAGGGCTTTTTTCTGTTAGCACAAGGGACATTTTTCTAATTAGAATTCCCTTGGTAGTGTAAATTGCCCTTATGTAAGTTCACATTCCTTTAAAAGTGTGAGAAAATACGTTCTGCTTGTATAAATAAGCTTTGGTCTGTTGTAAGAAACCCTGCTGTGATTACTCATTGGACAGCTGTGTCACTTGCTTTTAAACTCACAGAAGTACATCTTTGTAGGTGTCACCAAACCATGTGGTCTGGGCGCTTTTTGTAAATATTTCTTTTGTTTGTGCCAAATGCCTTAGAAGTACCCATCTCTTTCTTCCTTCGCCTCTTAATAAGAACAAGGAAGAGTGTGGTTTTGTCTGTTACCTCCAGCTAGCCCAGTACTTGGACCTGGGATTTTGCAACCTGATAATTAATGTGTTCAGCTTTACATGCGCAAAAAAGGTTTGACTAGTTTGGATTATTGTTGCAACAAACTGCACATTAATTGTAAAAGACTGTTTCTGAATTTTATTGCTATATGTCTACTATGTTTTCCATGAAACTCCATAGTGAGTATAGCCAAAGGCTAGTGGTTTAATTGCAGGTTTTCCAGTCCTCTTGGGAAAACAACAGCATTTTTACCACGGTCTCAACATATACAGGCAAGACCCCCAAACAGGAGAGTGAAAGCTCTTCTGCCTGAGAAGGTATAGGCCAATGGTAGGCTTTGCACCCTCCTTTGCCCATAGGGAGAGCAGGTTTTTGAACCTCTTACTGCATTCTTTCATGCCTTTTTTTGTTCAAATTCCCTGCTGAAACAAGATGAGAGAGACCTCAGAATGGACAAAGGGGAAAAAAAAAGAACCTGAGTTATGTCCCCTTCTTCTTGGTGGCAGGTGTGACTCTTGCTTTGTATGGAAGTGGCTTCACAAAGTGGAGTGTAAACAGGCTATAATTGCCAACTTCACTGTGATTTTAGCCAAAAATACCTTCTTCTATTACCTTGCCTTCATGAGAGATAACAGTCTGCTGAAAACTGATAAACGTTTCTGATGGTTTTGTGTACAGATAGTTTTGAAGTTGGATTTACATTTAATTCCAGGATGTGTATCCTGATACTGCAAGAATGTGGTGTTGTTAGAGCTGGAGGAGGAGGAAAAGTGTTGAGCATTGGCCAGCATCCTCCATGTGTGCAAACTCCCACTGTCACTGCAGTACCCTTTGCCAGGTTCACTCAGGAATGCTGCAACTGTCTGTGGGGCAGGAGGGAAAGTCTGAAAAATGGTTTTCACTTGTGTTTGTATTACATCTTTAGCATTTACATTTTATAAATCCTCTAGTTCTCTACCAGAATTGCCAGAAAAAAAAAAAAGCTGTATGGTTTTCACAGCTGTTTTTCAACATTTTCCAGACTAAAGCTTGAACATAGCAAGTTGATTTATGAGTCACTTTGGATCAGTGTCTTAAAACAGCTACAGCCTGGCTTTTTGTTTTTCAGCTCTGCTGATTTCTGCTGAATTAGCAGCTCTATAGGCCCCAGTGGGACTGATTAAGGAACTGTTGCTGGATTTGCATTTTAAAATTTGACTTGGGGCTCAGGTTTCTGAGTTCTCTAAGGAAGAGGATGATAATTGTGACTAAGTGTTGTAAATTAAGTTAGAGTCTAAAAGTTGTATCTATAAAATGTGTGAAGAAGCACTTGCCTTCTCCCCCTGTGCATTAGGCTTCCTTTCAGTTTTTAATCACACAAACATTGATGTTCGGACTTAAGTTTCAGCTAATGCTGAGACTTGTGAGTTACGAAAGATGGTCATACAGACATAATGGAACATATAAAGTAGTTTGTTTCACAGAACAGGTTCTCAGAGGGTAAAACTGTGGCCTGCTTTCTCAAGTGGAGGCAATTCTACGTAAATGTCCAGTCACTTCTGTTAGAAATGTGAGGTGAAGAACAGTTATGTATGCTTACTGTTGCTATAAAGAATTTCTTAGTATCTACCTATTTCTGACTTTTCAGCGTGTGTTCTGTTCTATCTTCCATGACTTCTGAAATTCTAGTAGCAAAAGTAATCACAGTGAGAATTTTCTCCCCCCTTGTAGTTTGGTTTTAACATACAACAAAAATTCAGAAATGGAAAACACATACTAATAATGTTTGAACAATGTCAGTTCCATTTCTGTGAAAGACAAATAGAATTTAATTTTCCAGCCTTTCCTTTGTACTTGTTTTAAAGTATGTTAAGAAATGCATTGGAGTGAAATAAACTTGTAGCTTTGCAACTGGCATGATAGATTTTTATATTTAAAAAAAAGTGGGCCATTCCAGTGCTTATAAGGTTGAGAAACTTCTACAGGCTTAAGCTTCACTTATTAGTAAAAGGCAAATATTTTAACTCTTGGTTCACTTCCAACCACTGTGATTGAACTTAAAATGTAACTTGCAAGGCTTTTTTTCCTGAATTTTCATGAAGTTTCCTAGGCTGGTGGTACTGAAGTAATGTTTAATAAAATATTTATAATATGTATTTTATGCAACTGTTGGTAGACAAGCATATATACTGTATGAAACAGGCAATTCAGTATTGTCTGGAGGATTGGGCATTTTTTGTTGGTTTTTTGCTTTGGGATTTTTTTTTTCCATCTTGTATTTGACAACCTACTGTAAGTAAACCAGGCAAAAGAAATTTTTATGTATATATTTTTTAAAGTAGGTGCTACTTGGAAAATGTGAATGTATCTTTAGTGTTAAAAAACAAACACAAAAAAAAGTAGTTTGAGACCTAGTGTTAGTTACGCTCACGGTTGCCTTGATAGACTCCAGATGGATGTGAGCTTGAGCTATGAGTGAAAGTGTCTGGCTCCAGTGTGGTGATCATGCACAGCAGTGGTTGTAATTGCAGAATTTTTATAGTTTAAGGACTCTGCCAGATTTTTTTTTTTTTTTACATGTTATAACTCCAGCAGAACAAATCTACTCATGTCTGTTACTGTCTGGTAGGTCCTTTAGGCAAACATGCCTTAAATAAACCTTTTGCAGAGTTTTTAGGTGAAATGAAGAAATGCAGGTTTTTAGCACTAATGCTGAAAACTCTTTGTTGAAATAATTACTGATTCCTAAGTCTTGTCTGAAGCGTGAACAACAGTAACATGTTAGGCACTAACAGCTATAACTTAGCTGAATTTTGGCTGTTTATTTGCATAGTTCTTATAATTCCTACAGACTAAAGCCAAATATTGAATTAAGTTTAGGGGAAAAAACTGTCTCTAATTTTCCTTTAAGGACCAAGTTAGATTGCTGTCTAGATTTTTGTAGCAGCATACTTTTTCAGTATTTACACTTAAGAATGCAGTGTGGGAACTTCAAATCTGTGCCACTAATGCTTTCAGATTTTAAACAAAGGGATTTTTCTCCAGTCTATGGCCAGGAAAATGTTTGTACTAGGCTTTTGAGCAGTGAACAATGCAGTCCTCTAACTTCAGTGTGGTTAACCTAATATACATGAGAACTCAAAATTATAATGTGAAACTAAAATTAGTGGGCTTTTGAAAACATTCACACTATATTGGTTTTCCATCATTAAGAGGAAGATCTGTAGGGGTTTAGACACCTGGAAGGAGCCACAGATATGTGTTAGGTGCTTGAAACCAGAGCGGAGTCTCTGAAAACATCCCCTCTGTGGCCCCCTGAAGGTGGTGGAGTGTGTTACCCTTCTGTAGGTGGTTCTCCCTCAGCCCCCTTCTTTTGTTGTGGAAAGAGCCATTCACACCTGCAGCTCTGCCCTGTGCACGCTCCTGTGTAGCCCTGGCTTGGGAGATGCAGCACATCTCTGTTCGCTGCCTGTGGCCCTAAGCCAGGCTCCGGTGCCACAGCTCAGCACAGGCTGCTGGGCCTGGTCCAGTTGGCTGGCTCAGCGCACATCTTGCAGCTGAGTACTGGTGGTACCCCTCATAATACCCATGTGTGCCTGGAATTATTTTTTATATTGAATTTTTATTATTACTGGGTTTTTTTTAACTGCCAACTGCAGGAGAGGACAAAAGTGACAATGAAACATTGAACGAGTCAGTTGGGAGAATCCAGAACCGTTTTACTATCCACATGTTCTGCTAAGGAGAAACCTAGGTGCTTGGCTGGGTTGCAGCATTACACCTGTGTCTGAGGATGTGGAGTCATGGGTGCAGGGAAGCTGGAGTTCTTTGATCTGTGGGTTTTCCGGGCTTAGACACAATTTTTTTTTCAAAAGGATGCTTTTTAATGCACCCTTTACCTGATACTACAGCCGCTCAGTGCTGAGGTGTGCTGATTAATTTCTTTATACGTCTGCCTTACAAATACTCACTGAAGTGAATTAAGAACTCCTTAAAAATAATGTCATTTTTGTTAGCTGGCTTGGATAAATGCAGTGTTTTAACTTAGAACAAATGCTTGCAGGTGGCTGGATTGATGCTGGTGAGGTGGTGATAATCTCTGGTGGGAACAGAAAAGGGCACCTTTTAGTGGATGAGTGACTGAGAAGGGGGAGGCCTTCGACAGAGCTAGTCATGGTTACAAGATGAGTTGTGAGCCTGTACCAAGAGGTTGAGAGACATTCAGGTTTGAGTTCCTGCAGTTAGCTTTTCTGTCTTTCACTTTACGGTCACTCTTATTTCTGTTATATTTTCAGTACTTCTGAGGCTATTGCAAAAATTTCTTAGGATACTTGTATGGTGTCAAGTATTTGAGAGGGTAAAGATGCATTGCACTGTAAGGAAAAATATTTCTTGTGGTCAGCAAGCAGTGTTGCACTTTTAGTACATGCCTTGTTTGGTAGCTACAAATGTGCTAACTATTGCTTACAAGCTGCATCAGTATATACTGGGGATCTTTAATGCAACATGGCACAAGCTAAGTGTTCGAGCTACTTCTCCAAGTGTAATTAAGTGTGGTATTAATATCACTAGTATACAGACATCTTAAAACTCAGAATTAGCCTTTGCTGTGTCTGTTTTCTTCTGCTATTTCTTAATATCTCAATTAAATTTGGTTATGTAGGAATGGTGTCCTGAATTTTTTGGAAGTATGGAAACACAGTTGTGATTTATGGGCAGTCCTCTTTTTGTCAGCTATGCATTGCTTTTGAGATATGGGTGAGAAGAGCGAAAAATTATAATTAACCCAAGAAATGAGACTGCAATGACTATTGGTGTTTGAATTTTCCTTGTTAAAGTAACCAAGTAGTTTTTATAGCCATATCTCTTGTTATGAGGGCATGTGGGAGAGGGGTTATTGGTGTATCTGAGTTAAAATCTTGAGATGTTTTCCATGGGTCCTATGCACATTTCAATGAACAGTTCTATATTGTTCAGAGATACTAGGAATTTCTTTGACAATGCTAACAGAGATCAAGGTATTTTCATTTGTATTTGTATATTTTTATCTTGTATAAGCAAATGAGTTTCTATTCCAATTTTACTAATACAAAAAAAATGCTTTATGTACTTGGAGACAAGTGAGAATATAATTTGGATTGAAATTGCACTGCTTTACCTGATATTGTATGGCAAAACTGACAGGCTGTTTATTTTTGTAACCTCATAGGGACTTAAGTCACAACAAGTTATCTTCAATCAAGACCAGTATCTTGGATCACCTTCATAGTCTTCAGGAAGTGTAAGTTAATTTGTCTTAATTAAAAACCATACCAAAACATGAACCCCAACCAAAAATACCCAACCTGTGTTTGTGTATGCTGATTGTATAGTTATTTCTCTAGGGATGGTTGTTTGAACAACAAAGATACTTGCTGTTCTGATATTTTACATTAAGTGAAACTGGAATTAATTTTTTAGTTTTGAGGTGTCACAGTTCACCAGTTTAGGGAGTCCTATGTACATACCTCTGATTAACGTCAAAGCTAACTCTCCCTTTTGTAATATTAATAGAAAGTTGAACAACAATGAACTGGAGATCATTCCAGACCTGGGACCAGTCTCGGCAAATATAACTCTTCTGTCTTTGTAAGTAGATCTTACTCTTGTCCCTGGTTCGTGGAACTAACTCTACAGGGTTCATGGAAATGTGTGCATTACAGAGATTAAAGTAAAATAATTGGAAATAGAGCAGCTTGTGGTTAGGAAGTTGATTGTCATACTACTTGGTAGATCTTTAAAATGTGTATAATTGAGCTTAATCCTTGTAGTTTTTGTGCTTCCCAGAAACAAAGACTGCATTACAATTAATTTATGTTGTGGTAGTGCCCAGAAGCCTCAGTCCTGTTGTGCTAGGCATCGTACAAGCATCCATAAATATTACACAGACTGGTACACTGCTGTCTTTAAAACAAGACTTATACTCTATCATTATGCATCTTGGCTGAGATGCTGATGTGTTAAATCATGGCAGAATTCTGTTAATTTCACTGGGCAATTCAGGGAAATCCCCTGAAGGTGCAGCTTCAGAATAAATATCTAAGTTAGAAGATGTTTTGCCAATGTCTTGAATTTTTTTTTAAATGTGTGTCACATTTTTTAATGACTACAGTTAATACATAAAATTGTTGCACATGATTGTGTCCATGTTCATTGCTTTTCATGAAGGAAATAAGGAGGTTACTTGGTGTTCATTTGTAATACGAATATAAAGTTGTAAAAGGCATATAAGGCCCATAACAAAAAAAGTTGATTTTAAAGGAAATTTTATTCCTGATGTTTTAATGGTAAATTAGTTGGATTTTTTTTTCTGGGATTTAGTTTCAATAAACTGTTGAAGGAAGGTGTAGAAAAGTAGTTCCTATCATACTAATAGTTAGGAAAAAAGGAAAATACCTGTTTTTCATGTGTGGGATTTGGGTTTTATCAGTGGGAATCTAAAGTGTCTAAAGTTGTTAATACGTAGCCCTCTGGCTAAATGCTGTCCTTGAATACAAATTGCCTTTCTTGAAGAATCCTGAAGGGTTAAAACAATGCAATAAACTTAGGAAAGCTGTTCAGTTAATTAAATTGATCACTATTCAATTGCTTACATCTGGTGATTTATAAGGGTTTGTTTTCACTCTAGACCTAGGTCAGCCAAGTCAGCTGGTGCAGCCGCTGTGTCTGGGCTGCTGTGTTTGAATAGTGACATTTGATACTGATGTGGTTTCTTACAGATCAGAATCAGGAAAGAATGAAAGAAAAAGCAGATGGTTTCTGACAAATAACTGTTGAATTCAAGCACATCTTTTACTTTGCAGTAGCGTTGGCATTACTTTTACACTGGCATAGCGTTCAGTAGTTTAAGCATCTAATTGATCTAAAGATTATATTTCTCACATATGTATATCTATATGCATCTCTGTGTGTGTGTGTATATATATATATATATTTTACCACCTTGCTGGAGTCCTTTTTACCACAAGGCTAGAAATATTAGCGTAATAAAGTGGTTTATATCATCTTGCTTTACTTCTGAATTCTTAGCATTTCCCCATTCTCATAGAAACTCAACAAGTCTAAAGGAATCTAAAATAATTCTTTTGCAGCTGTGCAAAAATTTTGGCATTCCTTTGAGAGAATAAGTGATTATCAGTCACTGTTGAATTGTTTCTTTCATATCATTAGTCTCTGGCTTGGGGCATTTACTCAGGTGGTCCGACGTGGAAAAATCTTTGTTAGATCTGTGCTATGCACTGTATATGCTAACACTTGAAAGAAAAAAAAAAGTATATTCTGAAAGCTTTTATCGCACTACTGCACACTACTGATGCAGTTAACATTGCTCTGGTTGTTAGCTTGTTTTCATTCTAATTCTGTGTGTAAGGAGATTAGTGAATGTAACTGTGCCACAGCTGAGATGTAATACTTGTTCTTTGACTACAGCAGAGATTCCTAGAGTTTAATATGGCAGAAATAATTATTCTAATGTTTTGTGTTAACTTATAAATTCCAGTCTACAGTAGTTAAGATAATTGTTTGTTCTATATCAAAACAGATGAACACAGAATTTAAAATTAGAGTGTTATTGTATTGTTCAAAAATAAAACATCTTGTCTCTTTTTCACAGCTTTTCTTTAAAACATAGACTAGAATCATAGAATCATTTAAGTTGTAAAAGACCTTTAAGATTCTCAAGTCCAACCATTAACGAAGCACTGTCAAGGCCACCACTAAACCATGTCTGTATAAGCCACTTACGCACATCTTGTAAATACGTTCTGAGATGGTGGCTTAATCCCTTCCCTTTGCAGCCTGTTGCAATGCTTCGCAACCTTCACCATGATGAAATTTTCCCTAATCCCAGTCTAAACTTTCAGTGGCACAAGTTGAGGCCATTTTCTTTTGTCTTATTGCTTGTTACTTCAAAGAGACCGGCCCCCACCTCCTTTTGTGTGGTTGTGAGAGCCTCCTGTTCTTACTGGTTGGATGTTATTTATGTAAAGATACAAAATTTAATTTTATAGAAAATAATGTTAAGAGAAGTAAATATACAGTTGTTTGGCATAAAAATACGTATAATATTGTGGTAGCATAAATGGATAAATAATCTAATGATACTTTTTTTTTTAGAAGTGAAAAAAATACTTGCATTTGTTTTTTCTGTGGTGGATGTTATTTGAAGGGATTGAATCAAACTAAGTTAATGTGTCTTAAGTCATGTGAAGAAAACACATATGGAACAATTAGAATATAAGTTTTAGAACCCCTCTTCACAGAAACATCTGATGACTTTGTCCAGGATTTAAAACTTCTATAAGAAAGGAAGTTGTGAAGCCTTTCCAAAGCAAACCACTGTTTCCACGTTGAGTCTTTGTTCTGGCTTTCGAATAATAGCAGAAAAGAGAGTGATAGTCTTCTGAAACTTAATTTGGTTACACTTCTTATGCAATATATATATATATATATGTTGGTTTATTACTGTCAGTTGAAAAACGAGCTGTTTTTTTCCAAGGAATCTTCAAGAATGCTATAGAAGTGATGCCCTCTTTTCTTGAATATGTTGAAGAGGCTCTATTACAAGATTTTTTTCTTTCACTTATTAAGAATTCTCACTGATCTGAGGAGCCTTAGAAGTTTCTGCAAGAATTTTCTTGCCCTGCAGAGGAAATTTCACTGCTGGTATGTCTCCATAATAGTGCAGGTATCCCCACACTGCCATGTATGTCTGAATTCTTTGAAGACTATAAACAAGCATGGGTGGATTATCATGTTAGTCCAGTTTCCATTTCTGGAGCTACCTCATTTCTTGCTATCTAGCTGATATTTTATCTAAATGAGATATTTACATACTAATGAATTATTCAGGATAAACATACCCAGAGCAGGAGATGTTCCCAGTCTTATGGTCCCAGTCTGTCTGTTACATGAAACAACAATGCTAACATTTAGTTTTTACTGATGCCAGTTGAGGGTTGAACATCTTGGGAATGAAAAGTATCAGGCACACCCCCTCACCACCACCCTGGGAGATGTGTTGGTGTGAAGGAGTGAGTATACAAGGATATTCAGGCATACTCTTATTACATGGCTGGAGATGTATCTATGATTTTATTCACGTGAGTACGTATCTTGTTAGATGTCGTGGGGGAGCTTGTGAGCCTCCTGGGAATCTGGATACTGCTGTGAGCTGCATGGGTGGTAGTTTGGGCTGTATCTGGTCAGGAGGTCAAGTCTCTGAAAATTAAATTGCAAGGTATTCTTATTTGCACAGCCACCAAGCTCTTTTATTTACCTTCTATGAGAGAAGGCGTGAAGAGAGCAGTATATTAAGGCAGAAAGAGGCAAGTTCAGGTATTTGCCAGTGATTGTCAGCACAGTAGCTCTAGCCAGTAGGTCAGGTCTTGCAAGTGCTGGCAATTTTGAGGAGAGCATTGGATTTAACAACTGCTTACCAGAGGTATATGATGTGCAGATACCACACATGGTAATGTAGGTGCAGTTATCTATCCCTAGAAGTAAAATATTTTAGAAGTTTTCTAGTTTGCATTCCTGAAGTAAATGTAAAATCAATTAAATTAAAGGAGAATTGCTTTAAATGGTTGTAATAGAAAGTTCTTCATTTCTTGGAGAAAAAACAATTTATTTTTACTGTTCCAAGATAGGTAGATTGCCTTTTTTGTCAGGTACAAAAATGGGCACTAATGACCTCATACAAGGAGAACAAGTAAAAGTTCTGAATATTGTTTCCATTTTTATGACGTTGCTTATCCAAGATGTAATAGTTCTGTCCTGTTTATCCTAAAAATCTGCCCGAACCAGTGATATTGACACATGAGAAGAAAATTAATACTGCCTTTTAGGTCTATCACAATTGTAGTTTTCAACCTACGGTAAAAATCCAGAAATGGAATAAAACCGAATAGTGTAAGTACAGTAGCCTTATCTAGAGGTCCTGCTTGCTGTTTAACTACAGTTTGCATAGGGGTTTTGCTTTAAAATTTTTCTGAAAATGTTTACTACTTTTAATGTTACTAGTACTTTTTAAGGAAGAGACACTGATTTGCAAATTCAGCAATGTTTTTTAAGATTTTGTTTAAATAAGAAACCCATGCTACTTTTACTTGCAGAATTTAAAAAAATACGTAGTTGTAAACAGTATCCAACGTCATCAGTAGACTGAATTCTTTAGTACTGTGAAAAATGGAACATAGCAGTGACTATGAAGAGACAGAACAGCTTTGAGTATTAATGTATCCTGCCTCTCCAGTTAGAATTTATTGTTCTGATCAATACATATGTGTAGAACTAATATTAAAACCCCCATGTTTCTTGTTGCCCACACTCAAGGATATGTTCCATACTAATCCGTTTGCAGTCAGTAGGGATTAGAAAAGTTGTACATGCCCAAGTCTTGAGTGCATACAGCAAAATTCTAACATTAGACCAGTTTTCAAGAATAGAGTGTAATTTTACATTTTATTGAATAGGAGATATTTTATTTAAAGGCACTGGAGCATATGGCATAGGTGATTCAAATTGTTATGTTATAGGGACTGATCATATTAGTCTAGAATAGAAAAAATATTTCATGTTAGTAAAACCAGAGAGGAAAATGCAAAGTTCATGGTATGGAAGTTAAAGGGTGCATGAATGATTCACAGTTCAGGAATGTTTTTCAAGTCTTACATTAATGTGTGTTTTGTATTAGGTTCCCATGTCACTTTTTGGTTTAGAATGTGACATCTTCTGTTTATAAACAATGTGACATGGTAGAGGTTTTTCTCTGCTGTGCTGGGGGAATCCTCCAACTCTGTCTGTACAGAAAGTCTTTAAGGCAGGGACCATCCACCTTTGAGTTCGGAGATAGTTAAAATGCTGCCAAAATTAAGGCAGTTTTTTGAAATGTGACCATATGTTTGTTAGATGATGAACAGAATCAACAAGTCACTTCTCTGAAGGTTTTCTACAGCCTTTGCTTTGTAATATCTTTCTGTTGACATGTGCTGAATTTAAATTCACTGACTTTGAAGATGTGTCTTGTATCCTGGATGTTTAAAATGGTAAATGAACAAAAAGTACTAAGAGAAAGTCAGGAGATAAAAACAGGACAAAAGAACTGTAAAGTAGCCAATCCTAAGTGACTGTGCAGGTCACAAGTTTTCGTAGTAAGAAAAACTGTTTCAGCTTTAAATTTAGCTTTCTGATCAGCCACTACAAAATTAGCCTAATTACTTATCTTACTTTATGCACATAGTTACTGAAGAAAAGTGGCAATTAATCCCTTCTACTATTGAAAAACGATTTTTTTCTTTTTAGTATTGTGTGTCCCTTTCTGTTTAAAATGTGGAAAAGTGTATTTATGTATGTTATGTGATAATGGGCATCCCAGATCAGGCTTCAGATAGCCATATTGAGAAATGAAAATCAGTTAATTAAAGGAAACTCTCAAATCATGCATTCGTCCCAGCTGACAGTTTGGAAATAAGAGTGATGGCTTGCATTTTGTGGCAGTAACTTAAACCCCTGTGAAGGGCCTTCAGTAAAGACAGAAGGGTAGGTATGAGAAGCTTGCCTCTTTGTGAACTCGCAGTGGTCTGGGAGTGAAAGCTGTGTGTAAAATCCAGGAGAACACTGTTCTCGGTATGCAGTTAGAAAACTGCAGTCACAAGAAAGATGTTTAGATGAAACTCCTGAAAATGAAAGCTTACATTCAGTAGGAGTGGATGCCTTTCCCTTCTATGCTTGCCGGAGAAAGTGGTATTGTTTGTTTATAAAGCTGGTATACTAAACTGGAGTCTGGATCCCAGTATGAAGAAAATGTTGGTCAAATATTTTACATCCTTGTCATCTTTTCAGCTACCACTTTATTATGGGAAGGATTAAGATTTGGATGCTGCCTGGAAGAGTTTGTTTTGAAGACAGATTAAAGAAAGGATAGAGGAATGCTAGACTGGGCTTCAGGCATAAGGCTACTTGGAGAATGTCCCAAAGCTGAGAGTGGTGGTAAACCATGTGAGACTTGGTCTGAAGTTGTGAGCAAAAAGCTAGAGTGAGGAACTTACTGGAATTAGTTCTTGTAGTCTGACATTTGGTGTGGAGACTTAAGGGGAAGTAAATGAAAGAATTTGAAAAGGAACCTGGCTTAGTCAGACTAACAGACGTGGAAACTGAATTTTTATGGCAGCAATTTAGACTGATGGGAAAGAGAAGTACATAGAAACCCAGAGTTTTAGCAAAAATATAAGGAATGACAGCCTAGATTAATGTTTTTGCAACAAGAATGGAAAAGAATGCAAATTCTATGAGCTATTTGCAGTGGATAAGTCTATCATGATTTTCTCATCATAGTGGTAAAGGAAAAGGTGAATTAAAAAGGATAGTAATGCAGTACAAAGATAGAGAACACTGTTCTGGTGTGGCAGAATGGAAGAATGGTAGGAATTTTATAGAGTAGTATGGCATATGGTACAGAAAATGAGAGAAGTGAGATTGAAACTGAGATCAGACATAAGTGTGTGGATTGTGTTTTCAAGAATTGGTGGTGGTGATTACAATAGAGTAGAAATCACTTGTGTCTTGAGTGAAAGAGAAGTAGATGGGAGAACATTTTTCGCTTTGTATTAATGATTGAAATCGGGTACATCTAGAAGGGTGTGCAGTCTAGACTGCCTGGACTTTGGTCTGCACCCTTAGAAGGGAGGGTTGCTCTGTAACAAAAAAAAAATAGGTGCTTTTACTTAGGAACTCTATACATTAGATTAGAAAGATGATTCATAATACTGGAGGGCACTGTGCTGGTTTATCTAGGTAATATTTAAAAATTTCCAAGATTTTACCATTAACTAACTGTCACACAGCTCACCAAGTCTGAAGGGGGCTATTATTCCTGTTTTCAGCTCTTGACAAAATAGTTATGCTTGTATTGCTTTTGTTTACACTTGTTAGAATAAAGGGATGAACTTACATGTTTGCTTGCTTATCAGATACTAAGTAACTTGTGATTATTTTGGAAAAGCCAGAAAACTGAATTGGAAACAGACATCAGGGTATTAAGAAGAGAGTTTAGAAGGAAAGCTTAATTAGTTGCATATTGGTACTGTGACTGGAATCAGAAGAGAATTGTTATGGAAGTATTATGTGTTTGAAGGTTTGGATTTGTCTCTTTCTTCTTTTTGATGATCAGAGTTGTTTCAGTCAGCATCTTTCTCTTTCCCCTTTCCCAGTTTATGTTTGATTTGGAAATCAATAAACCTTTGGTTTCAAGTTTTGGACAGGGTATCAGTAGCCTACAGAGTTCTGAGTTTTCATTTTCTATTTTACGCCTGTATACCATAAAAGCATGAAATACAAAAGCAGAGTCTTTCTGACATCTGACTTGAAAAGAGAATGAGAGACATGGGTCGTGGAATGAAGGAGACTCAAAAGAAAGAACAGCTTGCTGCGAGGAAGGCAAGAAGCTCGTGTGTAAAAGAGGCATCAGACTTCTAAACCTGCCAGTAGAACTGGAAGTGAGTCACAGTCTGGGCCGTATTTCAGCTGACTTTATCTTGGAGAAAAAAGTTTCACTTGTAATATTTCTATGATAACACTTGCAAATATTAAAAAAACCCCTTAGGCTTTCTTAGCTCAGTTCATTTGAGTGTCTTAATGGTGAGAGGAGCATGTAGTCCCATTCATATCAGAATATATATGCCTTTTTTGTAAGGGTAGTGTTCAGCTTAAAACTGCAATTTCAGTATTTTAAGTGATGTACTTGTTCATGACAACATGGCTCAGTATTCAAATTAGTAGAAATTGAAGAAAAAAACCCCAACATTTTTTCTCTTCTTGAAGTAGTAGTTGCTGAAACTCTTCTGATAAGAGTTCCTTAAAGTTGTCCAATCTTTCCCTAAAAGCCACAAGGTATCTATCTTCCAGCACTTCCAACTACAGTCATCATCTTCTGTATTTAATATAACTTGTTTTTTCTTTTTGCTTCAGTTTTCTTCCACACAGTGTGTTCACATCATTGCTCCCAATGGAGTTTGTGAGGAGAGGACAAGGAGTGCAAGAAAGAATCTGCCAGCTATAGGAATGTGATGTCAGCTTGTGAGTGATGGGAAGAACAGGTGAAAAACCCAGAAAAATTTAAGAGGAGGCTGTGAGTTGTGGTGGCACACAATGGAGACCAGCCAGTACATGCTCACATGTGGACAGTCACGTTGGTTTTGCAAGGACTCTGATATGGCTGCCTCCAAAAGAGCTCCAGTCTCAGATTATGGGTGAATTTCCATCTCTTGGCCTCAGCACTGGTCAGAAAAATACGTATAGTCCTAGCAGAAGGCTTTTTTTTTTTTTTTTCTTCTTTTTATATATCCTTGTTTTCCAGCAGGAGATTCCACTATGGTTTAATTTGCCTGTTCGTGATTCAGATTATTCTGGCTCTCAGGGCTTAGTTGAGGGACAGGAGGTACTGTATCTCTTTCTAGACAACTTGTTTTTTACCAGGTTGCTCCACCTCCAGGCCTCCTGCACGCACTCCTTGCCAGGATAGTCAGGTGAGATCCAACTAAGAAGTTTTCAAAACACTGCAGATCAGGATATAGCTGGAAGAAAAAGTTATGCTGGAACTGCCAAGAGTGTTTTTTTGTGCTGAGATTTCAAAGAGAAACAAAAGATAGGACTCCAGGTCCTAATCAGTTCCTACCTTGGGTTTTCCACATTACAGTGTGTATGAGTTACAACTCATCCAGACCACCATATTTTTCTTAGGTAGAAAACATTTCATACTGACAATCAAGAGATAGTGTGACCATTTCAGATATTTAAAAACTGGGGGGGGAATGTTTCAGCACTTAAGAGTTGTTATTTTTGGAAGGCGTTAATTAGATGCTCAACAAAATGGATACAGAAGTTTCTGACCTGCTTTGTATTTCCCCAGAGTATGGAAAGTACAAGTCATTATGTCAGATATGTGGTAGCTGGTTATATAGCGTGACTCTTAGGATCAGGATTGAGAAAGGCTGTTACAGGATTTCTGGCCTAGTGCATTTGAAGTCATGAATGTTGAGAGGGAAAGCTGAGGTTTCTCATACCCATAATGAAAAACTGGTATTCTCACTTAAGCTGGTATTCACACAGCCTTATGTAAAAGTAATTAAATTGGGCTGTATGCACTCATGGTCATTGGTTTGTGGGGTTTTTTGTTGCGAGTCAGGGTGTAGGCTCTCAAATTGCAAAGGGCACGTTCAGATTCATGTAGATACTTTTGGTGGGTTTATCTGCATTCCTTGGTGCTCCTGCTGCTTCAGCTGTAAGAGGAGAAGTTGTAAGGAAGCTGCAGCATGTTGCTGTTCATTCCACATGAAGAAATTTGCTGTAGGTTCGTTTCTGGAAGAACTTGATGTGCTAGTTTTCTTGTTGCAGGGGATCGCTGTCATCTCCCCTTGAAGGTCTCTGAAAATAAACCAATGGGGTATATCAGCTCCTTTTGTCTGAACACAGCAATTCTATCTCACAGGAAAGATTTCTTTTGGATTTTCTTACCCCCACCCTCCTCTCAGTGAAAACACTTCTATGTCATTGTCCGCACACGAACTCTTTGGTTCTGTCTTGACAGTTACAATAGGTTTGTGTTTTCAAACATGACCTTCTTGTCTAATTTTGATGGTGATTTGGCAGTTATGAGGAGGATGATAGATTGTTTTTTTCAATTTGCTTAAGTTATGATTATGAGGAAAAATAAAATTAAACTTTCTCATTTTAAATAAAGTTGGGTCTTAAGTCAAACTGTTTGGATATCTTCAATGATGAATAATTTTTCCAGTGTGAATTATTAAATTCTTCTGAAGAAAAACTGGACTAGGGTGTTGAAGCGATAGGGAGTGAACCATTCAGCTATTTTGCAACTGAGTAACTTCTACAAATATGATTAAGCAGGAAGGTGCAGTGTGGGCTGGTTTGATTTTTGACTATGAGATGGGCTAGGACTATGATTTGTAGTGCAGTTCCAGTGAGCAAAAGAAGTTGCTCTTCTCTCCTCTCCTCAATATGGCCTTAACCATCTCCAAAAAAAAATAAAAATTCCTGAAACAAACAAGCTGCGAGATTTTTATTTGGGTGTTTTTGTTGTAACCTGGTCTGTGCCAGGTAATTTGCCAGTTGGTTTAAGTGCTGCTCTGAAGACAATGTAAGAGTTTTATTTGGTTCCATTAGGTTCAACTAAAGTTTGTAATACAGGGGCTATTATCCTGCCAGTTGTAAGGAATTTCTGTTTTATGGAGCAATGCTGACACAAAGACAGTACTGTGCAAGCCGTCTTATAACTGAACACTTTCACACTGCAATTTAGGAGGCGTGCAGTTCAGGAAATTGCTGGCTTCTGCTGGAGCACACTTTTACTGCAAGGAAAATTTTATTCGTCACTCAAGTAATTGGCAGTTTTAATACCTTGTTAGTGATTACCTTGTAAATAAACTAATGCATAAAGGCAAGGCTCTGTGACCTGTTATCTAACTCACGTTCTTGTTTGACTGGTGGAACTGACACACGTTGGTGGTGTTTGTTGTTGTTTTTTATTAAAGCAATTTGTTTCCATTTATTATAAGTACTTTCAGCTAAGAGTTAAAAAATGCAGTGTACCACTACCAGACAGCCTAAGGAATGAAACATGATACAAGCTCAACATTTGGAGGGGCTGCAGGATCACTTACCCATTCCCATATGTGGTCAGAAAGCCCATTAATCTCTCTGGTTCAGTTTGTGAGTTAGGACTTTCTTGTCTTGAGTGTAGTTCCCCCTATGCCCCTTGAATACATGCGAGTTGTCCCAGTGTGTGACTTACTATTTGATCTAGAGCAGGTATTTCCAGTGAAGGTAAACATGTTCCAGAATTAATATTCTTGTTGCTAATTTTACTAAAATTGCATTTCCATGAAATCTCTAGGATCTGGGGAAAGCGCCTAAGTTTTGGTAATTGTCAAACAAGTTATAGAATGTACCACAGACAGAACTGACTTGAACTGAATCCTTTCAGGTTACATTTGTTTAATTGCTTATGATCTGCTTTCACCTATGTACTGGTAGCCCAGAATGATAATGTTGTTGATGTGTGTGTATGATTCTGTACATTATGCAGCTGGGATGGAAAAACTGGGTTGCTGGGCGTGAACATAAAATAGGGTTACTGGGAAAAGTTCATGTGTGAAAGTGAAAAAAAGGAGTGTTCCTTTAGAGCAGACTACAATATCCACATCTTCAGGTTGTTGCAAACTTTTTGTTGTGGAATTGGGTGTGATGCTGAGCTGAAGTTTGACCATACATGAAGTCCAAAACTCCTGTAATGACCTCTGATATGCAGAATTTTTGTTCTTTGCCAACTCATAGGAAAAATCTATAGGTTGGAATACTAGGTCTAATTCCACAGTTATAGAGTGTTCAGAAATAGGTGATTATGGAGTTTTACATCTCTTTTTAAAAGCCATGGATTACAGTAATTTGATTATATTGCATTTTTTCATAGCTTTCTGGAATTATATTTTAAGAAATATTAATGAAAATTTATTTAGACTATTCCAGTTCATGATTTCGGAGTAATGTTATGCATAGAACATACTCTTTTGCTTTTCTGTAACTCATAATTATTTTCAAGTAGGGGAATTAAGAACTAACATTTGCCATAGTTGTGTAGTTAAGATGTGTTTACTCTGGAAATGACAGTCTTTTGCTTACTGCCTTTAAATTTCAGGACCAGTAACAAGATTGCCAACATTTTGTCTGAACATCTGAAGCCATTTCAGAGTCTAGAAACTTTGGACTTGAGCAACAACAACATATCAGAGCTAAAAATTTCATCGTTTCCATCATTACAACTCAAGTACCTGTAAGTAAAAATTACTTGTTTGTTTTTGTTTGTTCCTTTTTCTTTCAAGTTACTTTCAAAAATCTTGTTGGATAATATAGATTGGCAGCTGTTTATTAAGGTGCTAAGTCTTTTAATTTGAATGACATTAAGTATTCCTACTTTCACCTGTCTAGTTTGACATAAGCTGCTAACTTGAATATATGAGTTGTTAAAATGAGATATTTTAATTCATTAAAAAAAATCTAATGCCATTATCTTGAGATGAAACAAATAGATGTGTCTCTTGAGAGAAATAATTATGTGATAAAAATGAATTTAAGTTCCTCATGGATAGGCTAGTTTTTATTTATATGGAGTTTGATAGACTTCTTGTGAATACACTTTAATTCTTTTTCAGGAATATTGCAGTGACAGATATACTGACTGATAAAAAAGGAGCAGGATTGCCACATTATCTTTTTCCATTATCACACTCTAGCAGAGTAGAGTAAAATGGTGGTGGTGAAAGTACTATTTGACTATAAAATAAGCTGTCAAGAGCTCTAATTAATATGGAAAAAAATCATTTATAAATGACTAAGCACCACAAGAGCTTTGTGTTTCACTGCTGAATGTTAAGAATTTATTAAATAACTGTAAATTTAACCTTCTGGACATTGTTTCAACAGGTATATTAACAGTAACCGAATAACCTCTATGGAGCCTGGTACCTTTGACAATTTGTCTACCACACTTCAAGTATTGAAACTGAACAGGAACAAAATTTCAGCAATTCCTCAAAAGATGTTTAAACTGTCCCATCTGCAGCACCTGTAAGTGTAACCTACAATTGACTAATTGTTTTCAGGTTTTCCAAAGCACTGGCAGTGCTTGAACTTTAGCCTTTAATTTTACCAGAGGCAGAGTGAGACAGACAGAGAAAACATGTTACTACAACCCCTTACTAACTGCAGTGTTGTACTGAACAAAACTAGTCTTATATGTTGGTGAGATGTGAACAGTCTTTGCGTTTAAAATTGTGTTTGCCTATTAAAAGTTAAAAAAAAGGCTGGAAACAGGGTAGTAGCAATATTTCTGTAAAAAAGCATCAGGAAAATAGTAAGTAAAGTAAACTTATATAGTTCACTACAGCAGTCATTTACTTTGTGCTTTCACAGTGAAATGAAGGAAATTAATTTGCTTTAAGATGGCATGACAATAAGCAATATACTTGAATCAATAGACCTTCAGCTTTACTGATACAGTGCTGTCCATAAGTGTTTTACTGAATAAATAAAGTTATATGAAAGAGACTGTGGGTTTTTTTTTAATTGGAAAACTTAGAAAGTGCAGAAAATGTACAAGAGAGAAGGTTGCACTTTGTCAGGTCTTGGATATTTATTTTTCATATCAGATAGTCAGGAGTTAAAAGTGACAAACTCCCTTAGGTTAGCCGTGAAAGTGATAGGTTACAAGAACAGTGAAATATTAGGGTGCTTGACACTTTGGGAGAGAGTGATTATGTTTCTTCTTATACAAGTGCTGGAACACTTCTACTCAGGCCTCAGTAGAAGAGTATGAGAAGTCTTGCAAAGCTCAGGATTTGTTAATGATCTTGGTAGACTTTCTGATTTTCAGATTCACCTTAAATTTTGGGTGTTGGTTATAGTCTTGCCTAAAAATGTTCCCTTTGTTCATAGCTGGTATGCTGACTGAGTTGTTAGGTAGCTTGTCTGCAAGGAAGGCAAAAAATTTATGTTATTACCTGAAAGTATTCAGAGAAGAATGGGGAAGAACTAAAGCCTGTTCTTACTGAATGTTCTTCACTTTTTATTCGTATTTAAACACAGGATGAGGAGTAGGGTTCTCCCTCAGGTCTGTTACGAGGTAGATTTTGCGTCTGACTTAGAGGAAAGCTGAATTCTTACAGGGCTGTGACTCTGTAAAATAGTGATGATGTATGGGGAGAGTAGAGACCTTTTCTTTCCTGAGGAAATAAGTTATGGAAGGAGAGATTCTTCCCAGTTTGTGGACCTGAGAACTGGAAGATGATCACTCCTTTTGCTACCTTTTGGTAGTATTGTCTAATCCCTGTCACGGCATCTTGCCCTCCAGTTATTTATGCCCTAATATCCCTCACAGGATACACATTGCTCCCAGTTTCTGACCTGCACAGGGTGAGTGTAATGGCAGAAAGGTGAGTGCCAAGACCACTTGAGAAAGAGGAAAGGCGCTGTGTGTAACTGGTTGTGGAGGAGGGAGAGATGTAATGAGTGCTTGGCTACAGATGAAGAAAGAGGTCACCCAGGATATTCAATTTTGTCTGGTGATGGCAACTAAAATACAGCTTTTTGTTGACTGCTTATTGATTGCAATTGCAAACCAACCTTAACAGCTCTACTGCTGGATAAACACCACTTTCAGTTTTGAATTTGGGAACAGGATTAGTCATAACATTCTAGGTCTACAGAGATTCTTTAAGTCTGCAAATCAAGGAACTACCAAGTACTTGTCCTCAGTATCAGAAAGGAAGAACAGTATTAATATGGTTGAACATAATGTGTTACAATAAAATGTTTGATTTTTATTACTTCTTATCTTTGTTTCATGTGCAAAAAAAGTGTCTATATAAAGTTGGTTCCAGACAGGGAAGAAAGGTTGTTGGCATATAGGTAAAATTACTGTGCTGTAACTATAAATTCTATTGCTGCAGGGAGCTGAATCGCAACAAAATCAGAAAAATAGATGGGCTCACTTTCCAAGGACTTCCTGCTTTGAAATCATTAAAACTGCAGAGAAATGGGGTTACAAGGCTCATGGATGGTGCTTTCTGGGGTTTGACCAACATGGAAGTCTTGTAAGTATCAAACGTTTGCTGGTATGTTCTGCTGGTAACATATGAAGTAGATTTGCACAAAATCAATAGAATCGCTTGGTAAAATTTAAAGGCATTTTTGAATTAAATTGTTGTGGTCTGAAAAGCAGCAAGCAGTCAGTAGTGAATGAATGCAGCAGCACATTTTAAATGCATGCGTGCAATTCAAGGTTTTAATAGAGACTCCAGCTATCTAGCCAGTGTCATGAGGGCAGATGTGGACCTGTGGCATAGCATGCATGCTGCTGAGTTTCTGAACCTTATGTCCGTTTCTGTTTGTGGGTATTTGTAGGCAGCTGGACCATAACAACTTAACAGAGATAACCAAAGGCTGGCTTTATGGTTTACTGATGCTGCAGCAACTCCATCTCAGCCAAAATGCCATCAGCAGGATCAGTCCTGATGCCTGGGAATTTTGCCAGAAACTCAGTGAGCTGTGAGTACCTTTATTCTCTTCCAATTTCAGAAGCCGGGTACATGCCAAAACATGAGCTTCTTAGCACTGGTCTGTGAATTTTTCATAGCAGAGTTTCCAAGGTGTTTACAGTTTTGCTATATAAGACAGCTGTGTGTTGTTGAAAGAAGTTGAAGTTAACTGCGACTGCTCCATTTTTCTGTAGCAGTTGTACTAAAGCCGTAAGACATTTTCAAATGACAGAAATTAATTCTCCAATAATTTGTGAATTGTTTGAAACAGTGCAAACTGCTGTGTGGTCAGAAGTGTTGTAGTGGGTTCTGTGACAATTATAAGGGGAAAAATTGTGCTTCCCCCCCTTGAAAATTCATGTGGGTTGAACTAAGTTAAATAAGTACTGCAGCATGAACATTAAAAGTCTTTTTTCCCCCCTTAAATTTGCAGAGATTTGAAATTCAATCAATTAGCAAGGTTAGATGATTCAAGCTTCATTGGTTTAAGTGTGCTGGTTGGACTATACATTGGAAACAACAAAGTAAATTACATTGCTGACTGTGCCTTCAAGGGACTTTCCACTCTACAGATTTTGTAAGTTGATCAACTTAGTTTGTAAGGTCAAAAACCTTAAGAAAAATCCAGTGTTTATAGGTCATTTCTTTTCTTTATGAAATAGACAAGAATGTTTTGTTAACTTCCCCGGATCAGTGTATGGTTTTCTTACAGTAAGATTTCTTTCCAGAATAGTTGAGAAAGGGAGGAGTTGTGAGGCTGTGCACAATGGATGATGGTAACTGGTGCTAACTTTCAGTAGCATTATTGTGGAAGAAGCATATCTCTGCCTCAAGGCAGCAAGCAGATCACTGCTTCCCACAGTTTTAGGGATCTGGATTATAGCTGCGTCTTAGCTGAATCATTTTTCCTCATAGCAGAAATAAGACAAAACTCATTGCCATGACTGGACAATTGCTTTAAGTATTAGAACATGTTTTGAAATAGCATTTCTTAAAGGAAGGGGAAAAAACAAAGTCAATGAATGTGAATACATTCCTCTTCATTAAAACCTTCCCATTGCATACCACTGACCTATGTGTCAACCAGATGAGCAAAATGATGGCTTTTCCCTCTAGGCCTTATTTTCAGGAGTTTGCTCACATACTCACACTTTGGGCATCTAGGAAAGCTGCAAATTAGAGGAGTGTACACTGTTTTCTATGAATATAGAGAGTCCTCCTCCATAAAGAGAGGAAGTTAGAGAATTGCGAGGTGTTTAGGTATTAAGTATTAGGCTTTTCTCCTAGATTTTTCTTTCGCCTCCAGCCCTACCCTGTAGATTGTTTGCTGATACACCGTTCTGTACACAAATCTGTAATCTCTTTATGCTTCACAGATAACTAAGCAAGTGTTTTGGAATGTTAAAATGATTCCCTGGGTGTTAATATTATGGACTTAAAAAGATGTGAGGGTGTTTCATTTCAAAGGGACGGCAGTTGAGCCTTTCCCTTCCTACAGTGCACATTGTCTTCAGATAGCCCTGGACCTGAATACCTTGGGAGGTATATATGGGTTGGTTTGCTCACAACTGTAAAAATTGTTGAATTTGTGATCTTTTTGATTATCAGTGGGAAAAATACTAATAGTCTTCAAAGTCTCTCAGTAAAAATTGAAATAATAAAGTTTATCAGGAAAAGCTTCTCTTAAAAAAACCACAAAACCCAACTGAACAAAAATCCAACCTAATAGAAAGCTATTTTAGATTTTTTTTAATTAATACATGCTGTTGAAGAAATATTTGCTTTGTTCTTTTGAACAGCTTTTGTGATTTGATTTCCCCTTCCCTCTTAAACAGAGATCTGAAAAACAATGAAATATCATGGACTATTGAAGATATGAATGGTGCTTTCTCTGGCTTAGATAAACTTAGGAAGCTGTGAGTATTGCTACAGTATTTGTATGTCATCATGCCTTAAAAAAATTAGCTTATTATGTGTCTTTCAAGGGACAAGCCCAACACTTAAGGATATTAAATTTTCTGTAGCAGAGATTATTTTTTTCTCCCTTACCTCTTTGTTCTCTATAACATGTTCCTTTTCAATAAAAGAAATACAATATTTTCCAAGTCAAACTCATCTGAAATATTTTAAGTGTTATTAATATTTATGGACATATTTATCGAAGAATGGGGTTTCTTATACTAAGAAATAATAAGCGTATCATATGACAAAGGCACAGTGACAGGCTTAGTCTTCAGTTAAGGTAAAGCAGCATCCAGTGGAAGTGGCTCCATTGCATTGAAATTTACAAATGCAGATTTGTGAAATTAAAAGATGCTTATACTTACACATTTAGAATAATCCATATCACTTAACTGTACACCTTAAATGTCTTCTAAAATCATTGTAAAATCTAGATATTTATTCAAGGGGAATAAATTAGTATCTTTTGGATGTGATACATTTTGCTGCGTTGGAGTTGGGTGAGTGGTGAATACTAGTTCAAAAATAAATGCCAAAAACGCAATTATTAATCTCAAAAATACTTCCATTTAATTGCATTTCTTTTGCATCATGTGCTTAAATTTTTCAGGATACTCCAGGGAAACAGGATTAGATCCATTACAAAGAAAGCATTTTCTGGTTTGGATGCACTCGAACACTTGTAAGTAGTAAAAATTCAATTTAACCCAAAATTGGAAAATAAATTAATTTTGATACTAACTGAATTTAAAGTAGGACTAACAAGCTTTACTTATGACTTGTGATAAAATACACTTACCATGGTTGCATTGTGATCTTCAGAAGATTTTTCAGTTTTGGAGTTATGCTGAGTGTGAATTTTGGAATTAAAGCAGAAATTCTTACATATTAAGCATGCTATGAAACTCCTTATCTGTGTCTCCTCTGCTTTTGAGCTTGAGCGTCCTTTGTATATCACTAAAATAGCAAACTATTGCTTGAGTCTTAAATCCATTCAGTTTAGTAAATTATTTTCTTCTAAACATATTTTTGTTTTTTTCTTCCTAGAGATCTAAGTAACAATGCAATTATGTCAGTTCAAGGAAATGCATTTTCACAAATGAAGAAACTCAAAGAATTGTAAGTTTGTATCAAAAGACATGATCTCTCTTAAGTATATATATCCTGATAAAAAAAAGCTTTGTAAGACATCGCCTGATGCAGTGATAATCCCCTGCTGTAATTTCTCTGAAGTAACTTAAGCTTATGTCAGTGTTTTGGGGTTTTTTGTTTTTTATATGGTGGGGAAATTTAGGTGAGAGTGTAGGATAGGAGGCATTAATTTTCTGCTGCATTTGTTGTCCCTAAAGTCCTCATTGGGTGATCTCTTTAAATTGGATGATCCCTAACTGGTTTTAGATAAGGGAGACTTTGATGTAATGTGCTCTAAGATCATCAGTGCTGTCACTGAACTAAAGCTTGCTGGACCAGTGAAATTCAGTGCTGTAATTCTTCTGTAAAGACCGGGTTGTCAGTGCTTGTATTTGGGTCCTTCTCTCCTGTAGTAGCAGAGAGACAGATCTTCAGAGAAGTTATGAAGTGGTCACTGTGAAAAATGTCTTTTAGTGAGGTTGGGTTTTTGTCCTCACCCATTTTTTTCTGTTGATCAATGGAGAGCAATGCTCATGGGTTGGGTGCAGGGGGTTATACTGAAAGGGTTGACATCAAATTGGCAACTTGTCACTAGTGGGGTTCAGCAGGGCTCCATCCTCAGCCCTGAGCTCTTCATAAATGACTTGGACGCAGGACTGGAAGGGATACTGAACGAGTTCACAGACAATACAAAACGGGCAGGAGCTGTTGACTCCCTTGAAGGCAGGGAGGCCCTGCAGAGAGACCTCAACAAATGAGAGGGCTGGGTAATCAGCAACTGTATGAAGCTCAGCAAGAGAAAGTGCTGGATTCTTTACCTGAGGTAGGGCAGCCCTGGATGTACGGACAGACTGGGGAATGAGATGCTGGAAAGCAGAGCTGTGGAAAGGGAGCTGGTGTCCTGGTCAAGGGAAAGTTGTATCTAAGTCAGCAGTGCCCTGGCAGCCTGGAGGGCCAACCCTGTCCTGGGGGGCATCAGGCACAGCATCACCAGCCAGACAAGGGAGGGGATTTGAGCTGAGCAGTATTGCCATCTTTCTCTTGCAATATGTGTGTTTAACGTAAAACCCTAGTTTTGTTACAAAAGCATGCTCATACAGATCTGTATTACAAAGAGAATTAAGCAAACCAACAGGATTTTAATTGCTTTTTCTTAGGCACTTCAACACATCAAGTCTCTTGTGTGACTGCCAGTTAAAATGGTTACCGCAGTGGATGTCAGAGAATAACTTCCAGAGCTTTGTAAATGCCAGTTGTGCCCATCCTCAGCTGCTAAAAGGGAGAAGTATTTTTGCTGTCAGCTTGGATGGGTTTGTCTGTGGTGAGTGTAGCTTCTATTTCTCATTCCATAAAACAAATTTTGCTGGGTGCTTGGAATTTTTTGTGGTTCATTGATATGTTGTGATTTCTAGAACAAAATTGAGAGAATGTGATGCTTAGTAACATTTTCTTCTGTTGCCAAACTGTGATGTCGATGCTCAAAGCTTGTGGCTTTGTACAAGACAGGGAGTGATGGTATTCTGACTTTAATTTCAAGTACAGCTTGCTTACATAGAACATATAATAACATGCAAATGAAAGCTCAGTAGTTTGTGAGGGTAAATGTATGTGCCCCTCTAGATTTAAAATATATTGTAGAGGTAACTATCATTTTTAAATAAGACATATTTTGGCAAAATTAAAATAGAGTTTTTGTCTTTGGTTATTTGTAAATTTTTTTCATACTCCATTAGTCTTGAGGTTGTTCCAGGGCTGATAAAAATTTGAAGGTAAAAAGAGCCTCAGCTCTGATGTTTTTTATGTGTAATTGTTGTCTGCTTTAAAAATTATTTGGAGTATGTAAATTACTGCCTTTATATAAACTGTGTTTAAAAAAATACCTGAAAAATACTGTACTGGTATTTTTTATTTCATTTTGCCAGCTAGTAAATGCTAGTGAAATATTTTTAGCACCTGAGAATTTGAGGTGATAGCATCTGCCTTAAAAATGAAGTGTTTCTGTGTGTGTTTAGTAGCATTCATGAACACCTGTGTTACGTTCTCTATTTAAAGCAAAGTGAAGCTAAGCATTCAGAGTAAGGACGTGTGTTTGATTACTCTGAAATGTAAAGTGGGAACTTTGAAAATATCAGGAAATTTAAAAGCTATCTGCATTTCATGTATTTTTGTTGAATAAATTTTGTTTTCTTACTAAAGAAAATTAAAACTTTATATTCTTTGGAGGCAAAAAGGTAAGTGACTTCTCAATAAGTTCCTCTCATAGCAAATAAAACTGATTAATTTTTACTGTTATTATTCATACCTTTTTTCAGTGGGATAGCAGGTCCAGAATATAGAATAGTGTACCAAGATGTTGATTTTTCCCTTCCTGTTAGTGGTCAAATATTTAATAAATTAAATAATGAGCAGAATCTAGCTACTGCTGAGTAGGAGAGGCTGACGTAATACAGAGAATGACAGATTACTCAGTGACTAGAGGAATATATATGAAGTAGATGAAATTTATGCAAAATGCATTCTGTCAAAAAATTAAACTTGGGATTTAATTATATATCTTCTGTTTGTTAAATCAGGGGAATTGTGATCTTTCTTTTGGCTGAATGCTGTTTTTAAGTAATTAATTTTAAACTGTTTAAGATGTATTAGCAAAAAGAAATGTACTGAGTCAGTTGTTGTGCTTGATGCTTAGCGCAATTGCCATGCAGAAATAACCAAAATCTCCTAATACAATCATGGAGTGTTTCAGTTATATAGTTAAAGTCTGTTGTCAGTAGATGTTCAGGTGTGCACACCTTGCCTTACAAGTTTGCAATGGCTGCTTTTGCTTTTATAGACTTTTTAAGTGGAGTGTGTTGACTTTGTCTGAAATTAAAAGATGTTTATATATGTGGATGTCTTTGTCATACATTAATTCAAATATGCTCTCTTACTCTGTTCTGACAAAACATAATCCTAGTCTTACTCTAGTGTGTTCTGTATTCTGTACTGTATGCTTGTTTGAATGACCTTTTTATCATCCCTTCCTGTCAGATAATTAAGATTGAAGTATGTTCTCCTGTCCTTTCACAAGGCTAATTTAAGTACTTAGAGTGTTTTACTTACTTATTCCTGTGCAAAGTCAGTGAATGAATTAACTTCATTTGCAAATGGTAAGACATGGTTATGAAGCATGAAAAGCAAATGGCCTAGGAGGTACTTAAAGCCCATGCTTAGAGTCCCAGATCCATGTTACCCTGTCACTGGAGCACAGCTTCTTACCTGCAGGAGTTTTGCAGACCATTCAAGGTTAGGCTATCTACACATCTAATTTTCTTTTGTAACAGAGTGGAGGTTCTTCAAGGAAATAACACTTTGACCCCATAGTTGTTGTTCCCAGTCATTTGAGACTAGGGCTAGGAAAAAGAGCAGGGTCCACAGGGAGGAGTTTTTGGAGCACAGGGGTTTCCCTGCGGTTCCTGTGAAGTTTGTCCAGAGTTTGGACGCATCTTGAAAGTTGGGCATATACTAAGGCTTTTGCTTTTGAGAAACCAAGCATTTACTTGCCCACTCCTTTTGTGAATGCTTTGTACACACAATTTAATAAATAATTCAGAAGGCACCTAATTCTGTAAACTCACTTTGAAGGTAACTTTCCTATAGTAAAGGGACCTCCAGGAATTCTTCAGATTCTTGTGTTGTGCCCTACTTAAGGGACCTTCCATCCCCTTTGGCCCAAACAGATGTAGATCACTGGAACACTGACTTTTGTACATGTATCTTTTGTGAGTTTGGGTAAAACCCTCAACTGTAAGTTGCAGTTTCTTATAGCAGAAGAACTATACTTTCAATAAAGAAAAGCTCACAGCCGCCTGAGGTGTTGTAAAGATGAGAGGTAGGCTTCATGGTTGATGTTCAGAATAGTTCTTGTGTGTGTCGGGGTAGTTCTTCCATCTTTAGTGCTGCTATTGAAGAAACTATGCAAGCACTCCGCTTTTAAATGTGCTTTGTCTTCAATGGCACAATAAACTCATAAATACAGCATCTTTAAATACCCTAAGGCTAACAAAATTTAAAACAAAAGCATTGTGGATCCATTTAATAAATACTTATCTGACTCTTCTCTCAAACCTAACAAGGCTTACTAACTCTTTTCAGAGAGTCCTCAGGCATTACATATATTTTTTTTTCTTTTCCTCTGTGCAGATGATTTTCCTAAACCACAGATCACTGTCCAGCCAGAAACCCAGTCAGCAATTAAAGGCTCCAATTTGAGTTTTGTGTGTTCAGCAGCCAGCAGCAGTGATTCTCCAATGACTTTTGCATGGAAGAAAGACAACGAATTACTGCAAGATGCTGAAATGGAGAATTACGCACACCTCCGGGCCCAGGGTGGAGAGGTGATGGAGTACACCACCATCCTTCGACTGCGCAATGTTGAATTCAGTAATGAAGGGAAATACCAGTGTGTTATTTCAAATCATTTTGGTTCATCTTACTCTGTCAAAGCCAAACTTACAGTAAACAGTAAGTATGTTATGTTTTGCTTTTGGACTTAGAATTATTTTAATGAAGATAGGTAATCATAGATTTTCCATTCTTGTCATCTGCATCTTTTAGAAGATCCATAATATGAATTATTTCTTAAAAGTTTATCCATTTCCAAGGTCACCATTCCGTTTTACCTCTCGTCCCAGTGTGCCAAAGCATAGTATAGGAAAAAATAATAACATACCAAATTCATAGTAAATCTGGAAAAATCTATATTACAAGATAGAAAAATGTTAACTTTTTCTCACAGGATGTAAGTTTGTGCTCTGTTTCAAGATACTATGGAGAGGTCATGTAGAAGGCTAGTTAGCAAAAATGAGATTTTGATCTAGGTGATCTCACAGTATCCCTTTCTGCTGGCTGCTGATCAATTTAGACTGTATGTTTTTCTAGTGTTTTTAGTCCCACAAAGGGTGTTCAAGAAAATGCTGTACAAAAAAGAAAAAAGTATCTTAAGTGTATTGATTTTGGTATCACCTATTTTTCTTTAGTGCTGCCTTCATTTACAAAAATCCCCATGGACTTAACCATTCGAGCTGGGGCAATGGCACGTTTGGAATGTGCTGCAGTTGGGCATCCTATCCCACAGATTGCTTGGCAGAAAGATGGTGGAACCGATTTTCCTGCAGCGCGCAAGAGGCGCATGCATGTCATGCCTGAAGATGATGTATTCTTTATTGTTGATGTAAAGATTGAGGACACGGGTGTTTACAGCTGCACAGCTCAAAACACTGCTGGAAGCATTTCAGCTAACGCCACATTAACAGTACTAGGTAAGCTATTGGCAAACCTGAACAGCACAATCAATATTATGATTCACAATAATAAAAGTTAGTTACATTTCTCAGTGTGTACACATCTGGTACACTTGGGATAGAGGGAAGAAGGGGCTTCTGTTTTCATTTAGAGACAGTTGATTTGTTTAACTTTTGATTTCTTGACATTTTATTAACCATTTTTATTGTAGTTCTCTGCAATATTAAGCATGTATGATGTGGTATTTTTACGTTGTAAGGTAATCAAGCATGTAAATTAGATCAATTGACAACTAAATTGTAGGCTTTAGGTACAAATTCTGGAGTTTTTTCTTAGAATGAGAGTAACCTTTATAAGGCCTTACTGATGCATTTAACTGAACTGTGAAGGAAAGGGACACTTCTTACTCTTGTAAGATTATTCAGACTATAAGGCTTGTGCTTTCTTTTCAGAAACACCATCATTTTTGCGGCCTTTGCTGGATCGAACTGTAACAAAAGGTGAAACTGCCGTCTTGCAGTGCATTGCTGGTGGTAGCCCTCCACCCCGACTGAACTGGACTAAGGATGACAGCCCTCTCGTGGTAACAGAAAGACACTTCTTTGCTGCAGGCAATCAGTTACTAATTATTGTGGATACAGATGTAGAAGATGCTGGGAAATACACTTGTGAAATGTCTAATACACTTGGAACGGAACGAGGCAACATCCATCTTAATGTGATTCCTACTCCCACCTGTGACTCTCCTCAAAACATTGCTCCATCACTTGATGATGATGGATGGGCCACGGTTGGCATTGTGATCATAGCTGTGGTTTGCTGTGTGGTGGGCACTTCCTTGGTGTGGGTGGTCATCATCTACCATACCAGAAGGAGAAACGAAGATTGCAGCATTACAAATACAGGTGTGTAAACTGAAGCTTTACCTTGGAAAGGAAAACAAATGTTTGTGGTTGCTTTGCAGTAACTTCATTGTAGGAACATTTGTGTGCTTTGACTCAGAGGCAGAAAGGTGAATTATTTGTTACTTTCAGTGCTTTGCTGACAAGTTTAAAAATGTTTCTACAAACTGAAGTATGCTGATGGCTTTTGTATATGTTTTGTTTCCCCACAGATGAAACAAATTTGCCTGCTGACATTCCAAGTTATCTCTCATCCCAGGGGACACTGGCTGAAAGGCAGGATGGGTATGGCTTGTCTGAAAACAGCAGTCACCATCAGTTCCTGTCATCTTCTCTAGGAGGGTATTTCCTGCAGCAGAGGGACAGTAATGGTAGGTAGAAAGTGCTGAGTGGATTTTTCATGTGGCTTGAGGAGCTGCATTTTGGCTATTGTCTTTCTATCTAGTAGAAGTAGCACTAAAGAAGCATGTTAATAGAGGATGTGAAATGTATTGCTTGGGCTTTTTTCACCAATACTGTTTTTTCACTATTTCACTGGGATTAACTTGATTCTGTTCCAGTTATGATGATGTTATGGTGTTCATTAAATCAGGAAGTTTTTCTCTGGTCTCAAGGGGTAAGTTTAAACTGATGAGGACATGCGCAAAACAAGAGTGTCCAAAAGAAATTACCACGTCATGTCTTCTTCTCTTACAGCTTGAAAAGGGTGCTTTTAGTGGATTGCAGGCATGTGTGGTAATACCAGTGGAACTTTAGCATAACTATTTAAACTTGCCAGTTAAAAAAATCATTATGGTCGGAGTCAATAAAGGATATAAGATGACTGCAGGTTAAAAGCTGCAGTTTAAACTTGATATTTATATGTGTGCATAACTGCACTAGGGTGGAAAAGGGTTTGGGAATGAGATAAAATCAGGAGCTGGGACAGGTGGGAATGGAGTGATGATGAGATAATCTTGCAGCTATAGGGTAGTGAGAGGAACAGCCTCTTTGTGGATCAAGAACCAGAGACTGTGTCCAAAGCTTTCAGGAACCACTGAACTGAAAATCTTTCTAGCCGTTTAGGCAGCCAGTGACTCCCTCAGATTGTTCCAACCAGGATTTTGACATGGACACTCTGCTTTGAAAGGTGACTGTCAGACAGGTCATGAATTTGTCTTCTGTGCTTTGGAAGAAGGAAGTCCCTAGTTCTGATCTCTGTGATTGGTTTTGTTTTGTTTTGTTATTCGGGGATTGTACAATGAAGTGACACGTTCTCTGTCAAGCTAATTAATTGAACTGTTGCTGAAATTATAATTCTCATCCAAAGATTAAGTTAAACTTAAGTACTAAGTTTACTACTTAAACTAAGTAAGCAAACTCTAAACTACACTATGAAATGTTGTTGAATACGTGTAGTTCTTAAAACTTACTCAAGAAACTCTAAACTGAAGGTTCAGAAAAGACTGTGCTGACTCATCAATTTTATTTTTAAGGCATGTGCCATCTAGATAACAGCAGTGAAACAGACTTGGAGGGTGTTACAGATCCATTCCTATGCCACTATCTTCAGGGAACTTCAGGGACTTTGTATTTAAAAGGCAACACTTACAGTTCTGATGCGTTTGAAACATACAGTACAAGTAAGTTGATGGGGGGAAGCTTTAGTCCTAACTCAACCTTTGTCATGATGAATCTGTATAAAATCAGTTTCTCATTTCCTTTAGGTTGCAACCCTGACCAGAGAACAGCAGGCTTGGGCCCTTATGAGTCTGGATATTTAAAGAAAAAGGAATGCTATCAATACTCACCTCCACAGGAAGATCCCTTTGACCAGTGTGTTGGCATTATTGGGACACAGGCTACAAGTAGCAGATTGATGAACTCTGTTTATAGTCAAAATGAAGGAACGGGACTGAAAAGCAAAAGTCTTAACTTGGACACATTTGATTTAAACAGAAGTTTGGAACCCTTATCTATTACAAGTAACAGCACTTTCATGGGTATGTTCTAGCTATTTTTTTTATTCATGCTGCCATTGTCTTTGCTGTCTTGTTTCCTCCCTACAACACTAAGCAAAACTGATTTCTCAGCTTTTCTTTCCCAAATGTTTGAAGCTAGGGAACAGAAAAGTGACTATAGTAAAACTGTGTAATGAGGATATTTAGATTACCAGATCTTAACAGCTCACACTTATGTAAAAATCTCATCAGTGATGTGATTCTTATCTTCTGACTTAATATCAGTGGCAGATTTCTGTAAATATGAGCTTAGGTAACTTAAATACACCTTAACAAGCTTCCAGCATACCAGAATTTTTGCTTACCAGGCAAAAGATGAGTAAAGAGGGCTCAGAGCAGGTGGGAAGGAGGCTTCGACTTGTGTACATATATATTGTATTGTTATACAACAGTCAGCCAGAACTATTTACCCTTCACAATAAGGCGCTAAATAAAAATGACCTCTCTATCCCTCCTTTGTCATTTTCTCATGATGTGCATGACCAAAAAATTCCCAAAGTTTTTTTGGGGTTTACAATTTTAATCCAGATTGCAGGGAGAGGTAGGGGAAGGAGAAAAGCATTGCTTTATTCTTAAAGCTCATTTAATTTTGGAAGTTGGTTTGATCGCTTGGTTTAAAATCATATAAAACCACATACTGCTTTCATCCTTGTGTTATCTTAGCGCCAGGCACAGCCCTGGTACCATGGATTCTGTCCCGGCTGGTGTGTCAGCCCTGGCTGATCAAGATCTGGGTCTGCTGGCTCTGAAGGGGACCTGGGGGACTGTGCATCACTGGGCTCTTTGTTCTCAGGGGGTGAGGAGGGAGGCACAAGCTCTGAAGTTTTCCCCCTTCAAAAGCCAGATGTTTGAACTGTAAAATGTTGCAGATGCCAGGACATCTGGCAGAGACCCTGGGACTGCACATGGCCAGCCTCCTGGCTGCCTGCCACTATTACTGTGGTGGGACTGTGCAGATACAGTTTTAGCATGTCTCCTTCGGAAAACAGTCCAACTCTATGTTTGTATATCCAGGAATTAATGTCACCTCAAGGGCACACAGTTCTCCTTTTGCCCCAAAAATGTATGCAGGTATGTCTTTCATCAGTTCTCTGAACATTGTCTTGGATGCTTCATAGTCATTAGCACTCTTCCTTCAAAGACCCTATGGCTACATCTTGGAGATGGTGGCTGTGGAAGAACTTGTGATAGATTTCTTGTCTTCAGTTGTGAATTTGCTTCTTCAAAACTCAGATTCAAGCCCCCTTTTGCATGTGCAATCACAGTGAAGAAGAGAGCTGGCATTAGCATCATGGTTGGTGCATGAGCCAGAAAGTTCTAAGCTTGGATTTTTTTTTTTTAAAGACAATTCATTTGTAGCTTTAGTGCTGTGAGGAACATCCTTTCATATTGTGTCAGGCCAAAACTGCTCTACAAATCATTGATGGAAATAGGGATTTTGTCCAATTCACAATGCCTTTTTTAGGAACTTCTCAGATGACAGTTTTACTTGAAGCCCTTGCTTCTAACAACTAAACAAAAGCAGAAGTGTTGCATTTTGGGCTCAAAATTTATTTAAAAATGGAGTGTTAAATTATTAATAAAAGCTTGAGTTCTTCAAAGTCAGCCTATGGCCCATTTTCTCCTGAAAATAAGTCCTTACGGACATCATGACTTAAGATGGCTGTATCTTTGTTCAGTGAAAAAAGGCCCTTCTTGAAGGGGTGTTGATGCTTCCCAGTGATGAAGAGTTACACACACTAATTGTTTTCTGACTAGTAAATTCAGATAATTACTAATAACAATTGAGCTGAAATGTGTAATTCTCTTTGGGTTGCTACTGTTCTCTTTGCCCACAAGTGGCTGGATGATCACTGGTGAATGGAGCATGTGGCTATCTGCATCCTTATTATTAATGGGAGATGCTAGCCAGAAAAAGGTTGCATTAGCATTGAGATTGTATGACCTGATAGAGGTTGTGGGGTTATATTTTTGATTTTTTTAATTCTTATTTTATTTTTTCTGAACTGCATGGCAGATTGCATATGCCATTCATTTATTGAAGAACAAAACAAGGAGTGACTTTTGTATTAGAAAGTGTCTTGTGATGTGTTTGCAGTTTGGTCTGTGTTCCCGTCTCCCCCCTCACCACCCTCCCCAAAGAAAACTAGGCATGGAAGTAGCCATGAAAACAAAAGAAATGAAGTTGTGGGTGGCTGTACAAGTACTTGGAAGTGTTTTTTAATGTCTCTGGTGGCAGAATCTTGCCTCATGCTTCTGATAACATGAATTTCTTTTAAATGGTAAAATAACATTTAAGTAAAATCTCGCTTTGGTGAACTTTTTCTTTTGTCAATCCTTGGCTTGCATTTCAATGTCGCTTATGTACACTGAGGTGAGACAAGGCTTTTAGCATCAGTATTTCTGTGCTTACTCTTTTACTGTCTTTCAGGAACGTTTGGAAAGCCTTTATGGAGGCCTCAGCTGGAGTCTCTTTCAAGCTGTAGACAGCCAGCAAATTGCCAACCAAAAACCTCCCATAATAATCATCATGTCTCACTGGACTTCGATGCAGAGGCAGATGAAGAGGGAAAGGAAAGGACGTTTTCCAGAGAAGAAAACAGCTTTTATACTTGCAAACAGTCCTTTGAAAACTTTAGGACTTCTACTTTCCAATCCTGTGATTTGGATACATAGCTCCTTTTGGACTTACTGGGTTCTGGAACCAAAGAAATAATTAGACATACTACTACCTCAGTATGGAACTTTATTTAAAAGGGAGTAAGGAGAAGAAGGGAAGAAAGAAATCACATGATGCTCTGAAATCAGAAGAAAAATTTTATTTTTCCAAAGAGCATAATTTCCGAGATGTTCTACATTCGTTATGCAGGGGAAAAATCCTTATAAAAAACTATATTTGTAATTATTTTATAGCCTTTTTTAATACAAATAATTTCTTTTGTAAATTAATGGTGTAAATAATACACCGTATGTATTTCTATGTCAGACTTCATTTTCTTGAAATGAGTAGTAAGCATTCTAATTTTGTACTGTTGTACCTTTTTACAAATGGAAACTCCATGCTGTTTGCAGGTATCATGCATCTTATTTGCACATTACTTTAATAAAATATGCTGCCGTGTGGTCTCTGACCCACATTAGCGTATGAAGAATGAAAAGTGTGAATTATGTTTGTAGACAGTGGTGCAGATGTAGGTGCATGTTTGTACCTTTATTTGACCCAAACTTGTACCTTTAGATTTACTGTGTAAAATATGTTCATCTTCAAAGAGTGGGTGTGGTCCTGCCATGGCTACTGGTAAGGTGAGTTGTAGCTATTTGAACCAAAGCAAGGCTGTAAATCCTCCAGTTTGTGAATTCTCCCTGTCATGCACGTACACACTCTCAGTTTTCATGTCCATGAGGCTGTAGTACCAGCAGTTTGCCTGTGCCTTTGTTGGTGTGCCTGCATCTGATGGAGGGATATACACAGTAGATACACAAATTCATATGAAGCTATTTAGTAAAAGAAAAGAAGAGGCACTGTACATCTGCCTGGTAACCTAGCTCTTCTCTGAGTGGGTGTCAAGTTTTTGCCAAATATGCAGTCTGTGCCTGAGTCTTTGCTTTCCCATACCCTTTCTCCCTCTTTTTTGCTTCTGCAACCACTCCCTGCTCAACATGAGGAGGTAATCTAAGAACAAGATAATGTTTTCTTTAGTTTAGTTCATGCTTCTGTTCCTTACTTGGCTGCCCTTCTCTGGTTATAGATGAGATCTGTGCTTTATTTAATTGTTCAGTCAAGTTGAGCAATTGTAGATTCTTGCTGGATTATATTTGTAGTAATGAACCCAGTATCTTTAACTACACAAAGTCAGAGAAAGAGGGTTGCTTACTGTAAAACAGTAGTTAAAAACTGAGTGAAAACAGTCTTTATTTTGTGTTTCCATGTAAATATGCCTATTGTTTTAAAAAGCTGTGAATCCTGTTGCCATCACTGCACTAAAACAGAGAGACTTCAAAATGGTTAATTCTACAGGACATTGGCTTTTTAAATCTGCTTGCTTTGAAGGTGCAAACTTACATGGCTGCCAAATAGCTTCTTTTAAACTAAATTACAAGCAGCTGTTGGAGTAGGCCATCACAGGCATCAGGGCTAAAGTGAGAGCAAAGGTTTGTTGCCTGGTGTAGCTGAACTAAGGGGTTTTAGTTGTCTGCAGCCAGAAACCTGGTACCCAGATTGCAATGCAATTTCCCTTTAATTTAGACACCAGTATTAGAGACAGGAAGTTAATCCATCCTTAGTCACTGGTGGTCTAAGCATACAGAATGGATTTTGCATGCTTTAGTTGATTATATTGCCAGATTTTTTTGACTTATTGTTAATTTGTCTTCATTGCTGCCAGATGTGCTGATGTGGTGACAGACATTGGTATGGGTATTTGATTATAATGAAGTGCACTTGAAAGAGATTAATTTTTCCTCAGTTAAGCACAAACCTGTAGGTCAATAAGGCAAGAGATCTAAAATTTGATTCATTCATTATCTCTCCTTTTTCTCCCCCAAACCCCCTGCCCCAGTGCCCCTCTCTTTTTAGGGAGAGCAGAGCTGGGGCCTGTGATAGCTCCTGTTTATAACCAGACATTGCCTTTTTGACATACTAAAAAATATTGATGTTTAAAAAAGTAACTCCAGATTTAGTGTTTATCCTTAAGAATTCCATGTTAAAGGTCCATGATGAAAAACAAGCTTTAAATTCTGTAGTGGGTGAAGGTTGACAACAGTGGCAATGTCATTCCTTTTTCATCTCCCTTGCAAAGATACCAATCTTCCAAAGGCTTGGATGTCTGTACCTAAAAAAAATGTTCAGGGTCAATGACTACTGAATTTTAAATGCTTTTTATCAAGTTGCATTTTGCAATACAGACACAGAGTTGAGGTTTTGTATATTATAAGTGGATTGTGCTTAAATACAGTGGCAATCTGTAAAGCACAAGATTCGATATCTTAGTAGTTCTTTTTAAACCAAAACACCTGTTTTAAAGGCTTGGATGTTTGCTTGCCTTTTTTTTTTTTCCTTCCTCCTCTCCCCTCTAAGATACAGATGTTAGTAACCTGGTAGTTGGTGTATTTACCAGCTGGAAGCTAAATTGTAAGTTGATGTGATGGGGAAATAAATTAAAGCCAACCCTGAGTAAAGCTTACACTGCATCTCAGGAGTTAGAATGAGAAACAAGCGTTGTGTTGCTGAATGACAAAACAGATATTTTGCAGTTTTATAACCAGCAGTAACTGGAATCTTGCCATGGGCTCACTTAAAACTGTAGAATGTTCTTTAAGGGCTGTATCCACTTAATGCTTTACACAACAAAATGTTTTGCCTGTTGAACTCACACAAGCAATTGCTGAGGTGTAGTTTGTGCAAGCCCTAAATAGTTCTAGGTAAATGGAGTTACTCATTTAACACAATCTCTCTGGAGCAAGCATTTTCTAAATGAGCAACCTAAATGGTGTGTATGAGATGAAACTAGGAATACCTGCATACCTGAGTTGCGTTACAATTTCATACTCAACCTTAAAGAGTACTACTGTGTTTCAGAAGCAAATGCTTTAATTTAGAATTCTTATCTGTAAGGGGACCTTGAAAAATGGCAAAGAGTTTTTAGGTGCAAAGTTTTCTCCAACCGAGGGCTCATTAGTGCCACCAAGCATTTCTTATTTCAGTCTCTGGGATCTCTTGAACGCTTAAGCCTTATTCCTTGAGCTGCTTCAAAGAAGCTTAAAACTAAGACTTAGCTTTGCACTGCAAACATTTGTGTTCTGCCAGCCTTACAAACCAGGACTATAATTGGGGATTGTGTTCCTTCTTGAATAGAAACATATAAGGAGAAATTCTATTAGCTACTTGGAAGATTTCTTGTTGCGGATATTACACATCTCAGAGAATTATACTTTCTCGGTGAAGTTTTCTTTTTTGCTCACTTTGTGTATTGGTTTGTCACAGAGAATGTGTCTTGACTAGTTGGATGTTAGTTTGCAAGTCTTGTGAAATTATTTCATTAAGAAAATAGGGAGAGAGGGGAACCTCAGCCTGTTTAGTGAAGGGAAATAAAAAGCAATGTATAACAAGATGCTGTTTGTGTACATACCGTTTTACTCCGATTAAGAACTTTCCAGATACCTTCCTTTTTTATATTTCAGGGAGGTGTTACAGGAAGGAATAAAAGCAACAATATCTTGGCTCACTAGTGTGGAGCAAAAGGTGCTTCTCCTGGTTGTTGTGCTTAAGGGGTCAGTTGTTCCCCTGAAATAAATATGTGTGCACCCGACCTCTTACCAGAAGGCACAGGTGACCTCTCTTCTTTCCCATGCTGCTTTTTTTCTCATAGCTCAGTACTGCTTCCATGTCCTCAAGGGACCCTCTATGGTGACCAATGCTGCTCAGTTTCCAGTTTCTCTGCTTGCCCTGTGACTGTGGTGACAGGCTGGGACAAATGCACTGAGTTTACAGAGCACAGTGCAATTGCAGGCAGTATTCCAGCAGTGGGTGTGTGCTGAAAAAGGGGAGGGGAAGTGGAGAAAGGCAGGCTGGCCACAGCTTTAGGAAGAGCTTGGTATGAGTGTGCAGAAAATGCATAACTCAGGAGACAGGGATAAAATATTTATAGTACAATGTTACAAGCATAATAAAGAACATTTTTGTAGTTTACAAGCTTTACAATGCTTTTTGTATATTTCATTCACTCACCCTCTATGCTTTCAAGTGCCAAAAGCAGCAATGCGTCAGAGTACATCATCTGGAGAGTTACCTCTTACTGCATCTAAAATCTGGTACACAAGAAACCAGATCCATTTGTTTTTCTCTGTTTGGGTTCAAGACTGAATATTGCTGGTGCAGTCATGTGGTTTGTGGGGTCCACTGTGTCAGAATGCATGTGATCAGTGTGACTCGGGAATGCCATGGGGCAGCAGGACTTGAGGGTGAAGTTGGTAGCAGTTCTAAATTCACTGCCTGTCAAACAAATTTAGGCTTTGTGACTTTATAAATTTTTTCTCCCACACAACAGAAAACAGAACCATAAATTATTCTAGATAAGGGACTACTGAGGAGCGCTTCTGCATGATCCCTGGACCTCAGCCATCAACAGGGGCATTGATGTTATTCCTGTCCAGTTTTGCTGTTGATAGTGGGCTGTTGACCAGCAATTTCAGTGCAGGATTTTGCCATCTGAGTACCTGTATGTACTCTGTTCTGAAATTAATGGTGGTCAGTTTTAAGGCATGTGAATTTCAAATAAGGCATTGCAATTAAAGATTTAACTTGCTTGACAGAGGTAGTAAGATCCCCTGGATATAAAACAGGCCTTGGGATTTTGTAGACTTCTAATTTGAAAGGCTAGTATGCAACATTGTCCAAAGACACTCATTCGCCATAGCAATATGTGACCTACTTATTTTCATCACTTCTTTTGCAGATGTGTACGGAGAAGCTATGACTTAGGATCTAGGTCTACTGCTGGATTATCAAAATTCAGGTGTTGATTATAGAGACATGTGAAATAACATCTTTCTGGACAGTGAGGCTTCAGATTCTTTTATGGCAAAATGATGCAAAGCCACATCAGTTCCTATCCAGCTAAAGAGGTGACATTTGGTACTATGCCTGGTGTTCAGCCTACTTATTTTAGACATCACTGAAAAAATACTGTTGTGGAGGAATAGACACTGATGTTCTTTAGTTGCTTGCAAAATGTTTGCGAAGTGTTTACATTTTGGTTTGCTGTGACATGGAGCATTCAGGGCTCCATCCCACCTCTGTTCATCAACAAATGGTGGAATACTTTCATCCTGATTTTCATAGATGTGCCAGCACTTGACAGACCTATCTAGTTCTGTCCTGGGCTGGCATGCTTCATATTAGGGGAGTAGTCAGAGCTACTGTAAGGCAGAACTACAGAGATACTGTAAAGGGAATTCAGGGGAGGAGGGATGTAGTTCCCCTCCATGGAGGGATTTTGAATAGTTCCCTTGTTCCAAGGGAGTAACTTGTGCAGGTTTTAACATTTACTCCTCATAATTCTACAAGCTTATAAAGGAGTTAAAGCTGCTGCTTTATTAGCCTTTGAATGGGGAAGGTGTGCATTTTCTGCAGGAGAAAGTATGTTGATATTTTTGGAGCTGCTTTTCAATCTTATTGTGATTCTAGACTCTTAGAAGTAAGCAGAAAGACTTGGTCCTTCATCTGGCATATGGAGGTCCCTCATGATGTGCCTTACTGCATGCAGAAGGATTTTGCAGTCTATTGACTTACTAGAGAAAATATGTTTGTTTGATTCACTGATGCCACGTAATACTTTTTAATACATCTCCAAATGAGTCTTTTGTTCTATGTTTTTAATAGCTGTGGCTGACTAGCACAGCAATGAAGCTGCTGTTTGAGTAAATGGTAGAAGACAACTTATAACTGAAACTAGCTACTCTCCTGGCTTAAAACGAACTGTATTTGTACTGCTACCTGCTGCGGGTCTGCATACCAGCAGCATTAAGAAAGCATCAGTGCTGCAGCAGCCAGCTGCCCATAGCCTGGCCTCTGCCCCAGAGTGATCGGATTCTTTATTAGTGTAAAGTCTTTTCTCTATTAACCTTCCCTCGGGAAAGGGGAAACACGGCCTCCATTGTAATTAGCTTACACAGCCTTCCGTGTAAACTAAAGAATGGAAAGTGTCAGGGGTGCTTGCAGTAGCCTCGTAGGTATTTGCTGTTAGCAGGGAAAAGTTAATCTGTTCTCAGATTTTGGCAAGGGCACAAAAACCCATGTGTAAAAATGTTCTTAGAATGAATTAAATTTCAGATAAATGTGACCACACAGTAAAAAGTAGTAAAATGGTGGTTATGATGGAAAATATGACTAATCAGAAAGCTGCATTAACTTAATGAATAAAATTATCCTTTAACATAAACTGAGGTTCCTAAGTGACTTATGTAAAAAATGTGCTTATTTATTGTTCTGTAGCTTATAACAACTGTGTTATTTCACCTACCAGCACAGTCTAGCAGTTTTGTCTGAAACAGCATTTGCATTCAAAGGATGGGGTTTTTTTGGAAAAAAAAAAAAGAAAAAAGGAAGATGAAATCAAAAAGCAGCTCTGTGATACTTGAGTCACTGAACTTGTTTTACTAAGTGGCTTAAATCAGAACATGAAAGAAGTGTGAAAAAATAGAAGTGTTTTGATTTTTCACTTTGAAATGATTTCTCTCGAAATTATTTTCATTTTTGTTTTTTAATTCTCTCTTTTCCATTGAAAACTAAGATATAAAGTGCAGAGCCCCTTGGGTTATCAGGGCAGCACAGACCAGGCACACAGCTGGAGTGGGCAGAGCTGTTGGTTGTTCTTTCCCTGCTGCACATCCCTCTTCCCAAATCCAGTTGATCCGAGTTGGCAGGTCCTTGTGGATTGATTCTCCTTCCTACCAGAGCACGTTTCTCTCCTTGATTTCTTCTTGAAAGTACTGACTCAACAATTTTCTATAATCATAAAGAGTCAGCTTGATATTTTTTTCTGTGATTAGAAATGTTCTGCTTCCTGCACACTTTGAGAGCTGTAGAAGGCTGGTCTCAGGTGCATTCTGAGCATGCCCCAAGTGGCTTCAACGTTGCTGTGTGTGCTGTTGGCAGGGGAGCCACAGTGACAGCCTTGTTCTCCATGGCTCCTACCCTGGGGATGCCTTGATCCAGCAGATCTCAAACAGCACCTCAGATTCAGGAGCTGTGCAAGTAATTCCCCAATCATCTCTTCTGTTAAACTGAAGTGCAAATAAAAGGCTGAATCAGATAGTTATCTCTCAGACAAGGCAGCTGAGGAAACATCTTAGAGTCTGTAATGTCTGGTCATTGATCAGGTGCAGAGGCATTACTTCCTCTTTACCCAAATCTTTTCAGCTGTTCAGTAGAGTTGGACCTCATTTCTTCTCACAAAACTTTCCTAAATGGAAAAGTAGGAATTTACTCCTATAGTTTATAGCAATTGCAAAGTAGTATTTTATAAGTTTGGTGGGAGTTCTCTTTTCTTTTTTTTTTTTTTTTGTTTTTGATCAGGTGTTTCACAAAGGAGTTTTATGCTTTTGTGGACTTCCTGCTCAAGATTCATATATTTGTAAGGAAAGAAATAAAATAAAAGGATTGCTTTTTTTAGGGCCAGGTGTTTTATATGGCTAAATTCAGACATGCCTGAAAAGGCTGTGGTTATTTTCCTGTCTCAAAAGTACTGCATTTGCTTGTTATTTTTTCCATTTCTTTTTGTAACAGTGAGCACATAATCTTTCAAACATGCTATTTATTTCTGTGTTTTCTGTTTGTGAATCCCCTACGACCATTAGTTTCTTTGGAATGCTGGAATTGAAAGTGGACATTAGTTTCCTTCTCTCCTCTCCTCTCCTCAAATATTCTTACAGATGTTGCTGTAAATCAATTGCAGGGCTGACATAGCATTTGGCTGCCTGACAAATGTGCCATAATAACGCAGCTCAGTAAAACGTGGAATTTCTGAGGTACTGCTTGTAACTTTTTCAAAGCAGTTGTAAATTCTCATCCATGTCAGCACAGGTGGAAAGATAGTTACAAATAATGTATGTGCATGTGTGTGTGCCTGCCTGTGTGTGCGTGTGTGTGTAGAGGGTGGGATGTAGAGGTTTCCCGTACTTACTCTTTCTAGAGAGTCCTCTAGGTGGTTCACCACTACCATTATTTAATTCAGCTACTGGAAGCAAATTAGAAAAAGAAATACTCTCATTAAACTTAAAATGATCTTGCTAACGAAGTCTTGGAGAGAGAATGTGTGCCCAAAAATTGAAGCAAGAAGGCTGTGGCAGCTGAGGGCAGGAGCTGGGCCTGGTAAACCATGACAAGCTTCGCAGCAGCCCCTCAGGTGATGATAGTCATCAAGAGCCAGTTCAGGTACCCAGCATGGGTTTTTGCTTCTGAGAGGGCTGAGCCAAGCTGCTCTTCATCTTCAAGAGAATTCAGTGGTGAGCTGGAATGCTGTATTGGTAGTTCCCAACACCAGGCAGGGAGGGGAATATGTTGTCCTAAGACCTTTTGCTTTCCTGTTTCCTTGTGTGATCAGTTCCACAAGGTGCAATGTTTGGATATGTTTAGGAATACAGCTAATCCTACAGAATGGTCCATGCTGACAAGGCAGCCCTCATCTAGCCTTCCTGGCTGTGCTGATCATTCTGCCTCCCTGGTAAGAACTTCATCTGAACATGTGTTGAGCCTGGCAAGGAGCTAGACCATCCTCTCCCCAAAAATAACAAATTTCTGTCTGTTTTCTTTGAATACATAAGAATACTCAGTAGTTGTTGCAAAATAGCTAGGGGCAAAACATTCAGAGGAATCTTAGAATTTGATGAGCTGCTTCTGCTGAACTTTCTGGGAGGAAAGCCGGGCAGAAATTCTGGGAATGCTGATTTCTGAAATATCCCACCTTCTTACAATGAATGGTAAGAAGTATATTTGCTTAAAAACTAAATAATAAGCTCACCCTAGAAACTGTTATTTCACTCATCACTACAGAAACATGATTTAGAACAGAATTCCAACTTACTCTACATAGTAATATTTGTAGAGCATGGATACGGTGATGAACATCAAGCTGCAGACAAAACTAGTGTTAAAAGAATATTTATTCTGTAAATTATATAAACTCTAATATTATATAATTAGAGACTTTAAACTCTTGTGATTTTAAAGGTAATAATGACTATTTGGCCTTGTCAAAATCTTCATGCACTTTCTGTCTTTAGTTGCTTGGAAACAAGCAATTTTCTAAATCTAGTAATGTAGGTATAAGGTGTTCTCACTTCTTAGATTTTAAATATAGTCCACTGCTAAATGCAACACAATTTTGAACAGACAAGGATTATTAGAATTTAAAATTTGTGAAATAAATCAGCTTACTTGGAAGACTAACCAGTGAATATTCTAATTTTTTCTGCTTTATGATTATTAGTGTTTATATTAGCATTTGCAAAAAAAAGAGCATGTTTAAACCCATGTGCTGTCATTCATCAAAGTATTTGATTTTATGAAAAAATTATATTTCTATTTTCAACAGACTTCAGAATCAGCCTACTTTTAAAAATTATTCTTACCCTGCATGTTGCAAATTAGCATACTATTAGGTCCCATGTAATTTAAAACCAGTTGATCCAAAAGGTTACTCAAAATAATGTAATTTTCCTTAAGTGATAAAGTGGTGGCCCCTTGTTATTGCTTCCTGATCCTTCCTTTATGTCAGCGGTGAGAAGCCACTCAAGACTGGCTCCCACTTGGTGATACCCCTGCCTTGGACCTCAAGCTTTGACAGAGGAGGTAAGGGCTAAAATAGGGATGTGTTGTTGTGAGGTAGCTTGTATGGTTTTATCAGGAGCTTAGGGTGGAAAGACTCAATAGATGTGGAGGGGAGCAAATGCAAGAAAAGAGAGTGACTAGGGAGAAGTGTGGGGTGGAGGGATATAAGGAGTTGAACATAGAGATATGCATGGACTGGGAGGAATAGGGATGATCAGCTACCTAAAAACTCTTAGAAAGTCCAAAAGAATCAGCAGAAAGGGTCTGACTGGCTCATCCCTGCAGCCATGGCTGTAGGCTGGTGGTTGAGTTAGGAGAAAGGAGAAAATTGAACAGTTGCTGCAAAGAGGATCTGCTTTTCACAGAATGAGCTATTCTGAACAAATTTAAATGGCTGTCCTGCCAGAGATCATTACAAAAATACTTTCACCATTTTGTATTAGCACCACTCAAACCACACACCTGAAAGATAATTCACATCTTCAGGTGCACCATGAAAAGCCCTTTCTGTACAGTCTTCAAAGGAAGTTTTATCTCATACAAGCAGATACAGGTGGTAGGGCTTGGGTTCTTCCTGAATCTTTTTAGCTGATGGAAAGCTGGGCCTGTAGCCTCTGGTAACAGTCTTGGTTTCCTCTGGGCTCTGGGAATATGTGATAAATATCTCAGGAGATGCTTCTCCCCATGTCTTGGAAACTCATCTGAAAAGGAGCTGCACTGCTGTTCAAGGCTGCCCACAACTCTGTTGACAACCTCAGAAAACAGATCAAATTAAAAGCTTAGCTTCTGGTTAGATAGCAATAGGCCAGTAAATCTTGTGCTATAACAATCTTTGTTACTCACTAGAAATGAGAAAAAAGAGTATAGCTCAGTTGACTTCAGAAAGCCCCAAACAAGTTTATAGAAGCTGCAAACAAAAACACCCCAAATATTTAATTGTAATTGCATCTGATGATGAAGCTGACATCATTAACATGATACCCTTTTCTGCTAACTTTAAATGCTTATAACAGGAATGGAGTTGGGTCTATTTTTATAATACTATGACAAGCAAATTACTGCAGAAAAGGTTCCTTTGTAAAAGCCATCTGTGTTTCCTCCTTCAATCCGCTTAGAAAGGTCTGCTAAAACCTGCTTTCTCACAAATGTAGGAGTCTTTTTCTGATCTTCAGCCCAAATTTACCCATTGGAGATGTTTGCCCTTTGAAATAACAGCTTTCTGTTGCTGAAAGTAGATGGAACAGTATCCAATATTTGGATTCCAATGTTTTCATAAATACAAAGCATATTTCTTCTCTGCCTTCTGGGTCTAGAGAAGTCAGATTTCTATACTTTCCTTTGAATGTCCTGTGTTTTTTCCTTAACATTTTGGGTATGTCTTTCCTCTAAATTTATAAATCAAATAAAGAGTCACAGTAAATCAACAATGGCAATCATCTGAAAAATTAGCTTTATTCAAAACTTTGAGTTAAATGTTGACTAATGTATCTCCAGGAAGGAAGAAGTCAATTTCTGTTTAGCAGAATCATGAGAAGTTTCTGTCTTGTTCTAGAGCAGGATGAGTTACACTGGGTGCAAGCTGGCCTTGTTTGAAATCAATGGTAATATTCCTGTTTAGATTAGGATTTTATTAGTGTTCTAGCATTTAAGAATAGGATGGATGAAGGGGCTGGTTACAGCGAAAGGGAACACTGGGTTTGGATCTTTCTATTAAAATGATCTAATCTCTCATTAATGAAGCAAGCAATTAATTGGTTCTTACAACTGATGGAAATAAATCAATTTGATCAAAATTGAAAATGTGTCACTTCTCAGAAACCTGAATTTTAATGAAAAACAAAACATATTCTGACACTAGCTTGTCTGATCTCCATTCCAATCACACTGAATGTTAATTGTTTAAAGCTCTTGAATAATTTCAACCACACTCTACCAATTTATCATTCTAGCTTTAAACCTGAAATTAAAAATACAGAAGGCACTGAAAGAAAAAAAAAAAAACCAAAACAAAGCCTCAATTTTCCTGAGCAAGTAACTAACTAAGCAAATGAAGTCATATTCAGACTGTTCAACATTGTTGCAGCTCCCTTCAAAACTTAGTGGTCTTGGTTTTTTTGCTTATCTCTGTTTTGCTCTCAACTGAGATGCTCCATGAAAGAAATATGGCCGCTCCTCTGAGTTTACAATTGCTTGAATTATAAGCTTCCTGTGGGAATGGCTACCAGGCTGCTATGCTTAGGCCTTTATGAAATGCTTCTGTTTCTGTCTGTGTCCTGACATGGGGCAAAGGCCAAGCAGGAAAAGCAGGTTATTCTTTAAAAGGGTCATTCCTTTGGGAAGCAGGGAGCCTCACAGCTGCCTGCAGAGCATTCCCCAGTTCCAAATTATAAATTATTTCAGCCCTCAAGAGCAGCTTTGGGCACCAAATGCCTTTTTTTTTTTTTTTTCCCTGTGATTGTTCACACTCCTCATGATTTCACAAATGGGGCAGGTGACTTTGCTCTGCAGCTGCAGGATGAATCTGCATTAGCTCAAAATGTGCTTGCTTCTAATTTTGGCTTTGGCTTGACTTGCTTTTGTGTATTTGCTAAAGGGTTTTGCCCTTTCATGCAGCCAACGTTATCCAAAGGGAATTAGTTTTCTCACAACAGATTTCTCAGTCCCCCATTAATACTTTCCTAATGGAAAAGGTTGTTCAAACTCCTCATCAGCTGAGTGTAAAACCACCTAGAAATATAAGAAAATATAGAAATTAAAAGAGAAAATGTATTTTTTAATGCATCCAATCATTCCTGAAACACTTGGCAAGAGTGCTTTAAGAGTACCGTACTCATCCTTGCCTTGCAGAGACTGGCTGAGCCCATGGCCTAGACAGCCTTTGGAAGTGCCTGTGTTTTCCTAATGACAGGAAAATGTACTTGTGGCAGAGACCTTGAGAAATGTCTTGGGTCAACAATCACTCCTGGGCTTTTGCTTTGTGTTGCTCTTCTCACACATGATGGGGAGACTACTTCTTCACTAACCCCTATTCAGAAATGTGTTAGTGTATGAGGTTCTAACAGCTTGGATTTTATTATTAAGCTGTGTGGAATTACAAAGTCTTTGTTTAAGCACACAAATGTGAAAAACAGGCACAATTTTTATTGCTCACTCCCCAAAGACCTAATATATTCAGTCTTATTCTGAACCCTGAGAGGTGAAACAATAAAACATGAAGCAGTATTGTATTTAATTTACTGTTTTATTATAAAATGATCCACCAGATAGATATTTTTTTTGTAAGCTTGAATGGGAGAATTAAATTTTGGTGCTGTAAAACACTCATAGCTTTATACCATCAGCAAGATAAATAAATAAAAGATATTGTGTTTCTTAAGATACAGAACAGAAAAAGAGATAAGCAAATTTTTCCAACAAAAATATTGTTCCATATTGATAAAGTCCTGAAAAAAAAGTTGACCATCTGAAATAGCTATAGACTGGGGAAAAAATGATTTTATTTTCTTTTTTCTAAGTTTAAATCTTTCCATTTTAGTTTCCTCTAGTGAAATTTCAAGAGACTTCCAAAGCAGTATCCTCAAGTTTTCAGAAATGTCCAAATGTCTTTGTCAGTTTGCTTAATGAACCAGAAATATCTGCTGTTATGATACATCAAAGGTCTGTCTTTCTTGTATCAGAAAGATTCACTCTTTTTATCCATAAACTTGCACAGCAAAATGAGATTTCCTTATTGGGACCCTGCAGAAAGATGAGAATGTTTTTATTGTCTTAACATCTCTGTTTCCCTGTTCAGGTCTTAACATTTTTTTTGAGTGAATCAACCAGATCCTTCCATGATTAAATTCAGATGTGCTTTCAGGGGGCAACTGTGTTTGAGTCTGTTCCCAGTGGTCATCTGGGGAAGGAGAGCAGTGGTCCCCCTGCAGAGCCTACTCACATGCCTTCAAATCAGGGCTTCCAAAGCATTTCATAGACTGTAACACAGTCCTTGCATTGTTTTAGGGCATTAGATGTTGAAAAAAAAGAGGAAAGGGAAGGGAGGGAGGGAGGAAGGAAGCAAGCAAGGAAGGAAGGAAGAAAGGAAGGGAGACTTTGTAGCAGAACTTGTCCTGAGCAGTGGTCACACAAGTCACACAGTGTCATTTGATCTAGAGCCAGGTATTGGTCCCTTGGGTGGATGGCTCTGATGACTCTGTGATGCAGAACAAGTACTGGCATGTTGAAAGTGGATTTTAGGTCTTTGACTGCATGAATTCCCAACCTGATCCTCTTTAGGAGCTATAACACCATCAGTCTCTAGGTGCAGGCAAGGAAGAAAGAGGAATAGCTTTCAGCATCTATGAGTTTGGGATTATTTGGGGTGTTTGTGTGTGTTTCCACTTATTCAAGAGGCCTCTGAAAAAAGTATATGACTACACATTATTTTTAATAAAGCTGTGGTTATGAACTTTGTTTCTGTAGTGAAGGCATGTGAAATGAGAAAAGGGAAGGAGAGGGATGTGAAAGATCTTTAGGGAAAAAAAAAGAGAGGTTGTCCCAGCTTTGGCCCCTCCCAATGCCTTGTGGACCCCCAGCACTAATGCAGAAAAGGCCAAGATTATGTGAAAAAAACTGCTCAGCAACAGCTAAATCATCAATGTGTTACCAACACTGTTCCAGTCACAAATCCAAAACATATTGCTCCATTCAAACTACTATAAAGAAAGTTAATTGTGTCCCAGTGGAAACCAGTACAGGAGGAAAAGGCATAATTGGGGAATATTTTTAATATTTACCTGATAGCATTCTTTTTTACTTACTTTCAAATGTCTTCTCTGTTTTATTCCATTGCATTTTTAGTTACTTCCAAGACATGCAATATGGCTTCTTGTCCTTGCTAAAATCAACTAGCTTTAGATAGGTCAGCATTTTACCTAGGAACTTCTAAAGAAATAAACCTTGTATTAAAATATAAAAAAGATATTTGCAGGTAAACCCTATTTGGTGACTAATCAGCATTCTTTGGGGAAAATTTATCCAGGGCAAAATAAATCAGATGAACTGAAATAATTGCCTTCCATAAATAATTTGATCAGCTCTCCTTTTAACTTGATATTAATTTGACCAAAAAGAGGAAAACAAAGTAATGTCTGGGATGGAATCTTCTGTTTATTGTTCCTTCCTTGTTAAAAAGCTCACAGATAACTTTTATTGGTAGCAATTTGGTGTTAGTAGATAACCAACAATTTATTACTAGATTCATGCCATATTACTTCTTCAACTTGCAAAACTCCATTTCTTTCATAGATAAAACACTTTTTAATTTGTCACCTCTTGAGAACACTTAAACAACTGTGATTCAATTAAACCAGTGTTCAATGATTGTGCCCGTGTTTCACACTTGGCTGATAAAAGAAAAAGATGGCACACATTATACCTATTGATGGACTATGGCTTATTTATGGTTTTAACCTATAAGTCTTTAACAGTGGCATCAATTTTGCATGTCTGTGTGTGGAGAGTGCTGAGCTGATAAATGATATCTACAAGTGCAACCCACGCAGAGAAAGGAGAAACATGTTTTAACATTTTATCTGTTTATGTAGTGGATCTGTAGCTTTCGGGTTTATCAGTTCCAGAGAGCAATTTTCCCTCCTTACATGCACAACAGGGATGCCACAAGCACTACTAGTGCAACCTTTCCTAAACTGGAAGAGCCACCAATGCTATTTTAGGGGATTTTCACAGGGATTCAGACTCTCATTCATTCTGTTTTCTTCCTAAACTCCTGTGATAGGCCTTTTGGCAATGATGTGACTTCACCTTGTAATGTCAATCCATCAGAGAAAGGAAAATAGTCTTTAAAAATATGCAGTTGAGGAAATTGAATCAGACAACGGTAAATTTGTTTGTCCAAGGTCATGTAGAAAGAGATAACAAGCCTATTTTATATATAAATATGCACATATATATCTGTAGAGCAAGATAGATAATAGATATAGATATATAGATATAGGTCCAGGCTGGGTTTGAATCTGGAGTGGAACACAAAACTTCAGAGGCTCCTAGTTTAGCTGAGGGAATGAAGAACACAAAAATGGATAAACTGCGATCTTTTAAAATGTAAAAGAAAAGAAAAAAATAACATGATTGCACTGTTTTCTGTCTCTATTTAATCTGCCATATTGCTCTCACAGAGAAGCTTTGAAATAAAGAGAGAATTTCAGAACACAAAATGGAAGGATAGGTAGTGAAAGGTAGTTGAAGTTCTTACCCTGATGTCTATTCCACAGGCTAACCTGAATAATGACATTTGAAGCTGTTACATTGCAGGGATTCAAAAGAACAAGGCAAAAAATGTTGTTTGCCTTTTTATTAATTCACTTGTGCAAAATGCAGCTTTTGGGGATGTTGTCTCACAAGTACAGCTGCCAAGATATTGCCTTGGAATCGAAACACAAAATCTTACTGACATGAACAAATTTACATGAGGCTCCTGTACTTAATAAATTCTTCATAGCTGGTGGAAAAAGTTGGGTGAATTTAAAGAGCACAAAACATTCTGGTAAAGAGAGGTTTAAATGAACATAAAAACAGTAACTTGGAACTGATGGAATGTTTTTGTTTGGCATAGAATGTCCTCTAACAAACTTTTTTTTTTTTTGTCAGGAGCTCTGATGTTTTACATTTTTTCCACTTTTATAAATACCTTTTCTGTAAACATAGAAAGGAATTTTGTAGGATTCATATCAGATTTGTTAAGGAAGAAATTTCCTTTTTCCCAACAACTTCATTGTGTCCAGCAGTTAGTGATGATGATGACAACACTGCAAGGGTGGCTGAGCTGTCAAGCGAAGGTGGAAACTAGAAGATCCCCAGGGAAAGTGCAGTATTCCCTCAGAGATTTCTGATACGAGTTTTTCTTGAAGCAGATGTGACAATTAAATATTAATAAAAATTTGATTTTTATTTTTTTATGATTTTCTCAAACTTTTCATCACTGAAAAAGTGTGAAGATGAGGGTTGATTTTCTTTATTTTTTTTGTTGTTTGTTTATTGAGTCTGGGTTTTTTTCTCTCCTGAGTCAAACTATTCTGTGTTGCTGCTCCTCTTGTTCCCAGTTTATTTAATCTAGCTGTTTGGGTAGGTGTTCTGTTTTACTTTGTGTTGAGCTGCTGATTTCTGGCTGTGACTTCTACCTGTAATTTTGTACATAATGAACAAAATAGAAGAAAAACAAACAATGGCAAAATATGTCATGATCCTTTGCATCTTGTCCATGCTTTGTGTTGATCATATGCACATAATTTGTCATGCTGCCAAGAGCATCTGAGCTTCAGTCAACTATCTTTGGGACTGTAATTCCTTTATGATCTAGTCTCCTATTTATTTTGTTCTGAATGGTTTAGCAGTGCAGCTTGGAAAAGATACAGGCAAAGGTCTCTGGACTAAGTTTCTGTTGAATTAACATACCATTGGCTATGGGCATAATGCATTTTGGGCTGGAAATTGGCCTTGAGAATACAAATCAAATGAATATATTTTCTTTTTCAACTCCTATCTACTTGGAGCAGCACACATTCTTATATAAGTCAATGCTATACTAGCAACATATTACAACCGGAGAAGGATAATAGATACAAGAAGTTCATTCATCTGTGTATCTTCCTATTTATCCTACATATGTTAATAGAACATGTCTGCTACACAGAATCCATTCTATTTAGTTTCTTATGCTTAGTTCTTCCATGAGGAAATGTAATTGCATTCAAATGATTTTTGTGGGGTTTGTTTGTTTGGGGTTTTTTTTTGTTTTTTAGGAGGTGAGGAAAGGGGAATATGATTTGCATTATCCATAGGGAAAAAAATAAGGTCAAGAGGTATGTTGGGCAAATTGAAGTACATCACAGGTTAAATAGATTTTTGAAGTACTTAATGTACATAAGAGCCCAGCATAGCTCGCTCTGGCTGTGTTTCAGAAGGTGCCTTTGCAGTCAGACAAAAATGGTAGTTTTCAAAATGTCTCTGGTATAGGTATCTGTTTTGTAGAAACCTGTATCTAATGGTACTCCAGTCTGCTTTTTCAGAGTGCTATGAGAAACAGCTATTCCTAGGAAACACCTCATCTCACCCTGATTAACAGACTTAAAATATCATAATAAATGTAAGATTTATTAATGCCATTTGCTCTCCAATAAGAAGAATCTAGCTGAGTAACCCAGATGTACCTGTCTTCTTCATCAGTTTGTTGAGATGAATGCCATTTTCAATTTTATAAAATTCGCAATCTTGCTCTGTTTTTTGATATTGGGATAAAAGTGTGTTCCAAAGCATGGCATGCCTCATGATAGTGGATAGCATCCTTTCATTACAAAAATGGTATATGTTGTGTATTGAGGATCCTTAATAACTGCAGTGAAAGAGAATCAAATATTGATCATTATGCTTCAATACAGATATGAGATTTAATCATATGCTTGAGTACAATCATCACATATTTATGCATGTAGATCGATAAAGATTAAGAATAAAGTTAGCTTGATACACACAACAACTACTTAAAAGAAAAATATCATTTTATTATGACGTAAAAATTAAGTTAATGTACCTATGTACCTGTGTGGAAATATCTTAGACGGAGACTTGCATTTGTGATCCAGTAGGTGGTGAGAATATTGCAAATGCTCAAAAATATCATTGGCTACATTGCTCCTAACCAAGTCACTAGCTGAATTAAAATTCACTTATTTTAAATAATGATATGAAAAATATCAAACTGAAAATCCTTGTGTCTCTCTAGCTGCAGAATCCTAGTTAAAGGGAGCAGTTGAGGTAGAGAAATCATGAAACTGTATAATATGAACCCATCACTGCTGGGGAGTGACATTAGAGCAGAGAGTCAGCACAGCTGATCTCTCTGCCATCTGCTCCTGCAGTTTCTTGACCAGGTTGCAGGGCAGGCAGTATCCTCCCTTTTGTGCTATTAAAAGTGTCATGTTCTGTCTTCTGCGTCAAGGTATTTGACACAGTCCAAACTTCACAGATTCTGAATCGAAATTCATCAGAGCAGGCTTGGACTGAGGCATAGGACGTTACCTACAAGAACTGTCCATTGAAGCATTAAACTCACTAAATGTAAACTCAGAGTAGGCATTGCAAAACTAAGCTGTAAGAACCAGTCCTACATGAGCTAAAATGTGTGCTGGAATGTGTGCTTTTTTCCCACAGTGTTGGATCCCACTAAAGAAACTCTTCTGAACCAGGTCTCTAGGGTAGCTCATTTAAAGTTAACATGGATATTTCTACAAGGCTTTGCCCTCTTCACACATGGCCACTCCTTCAGCAGACTTGTCCAAGCTGTAGAAGAGGATGTTTTTATACATTTGAAATTACTGCATGAGAAATATACTCCATGGAGAAAAGACAGGCAAAAAGACAAGAAAAAGAATTTGACTATAAATATTTTGCTCTATTTAATCTGACTCCTTCTACCAAAATTAAAAAGTTTGATGATGTTATTTTTAAAATTAATTTAATCAGTATTTCTATGTACATTCAGTATATCTGTGTATATTAATTCAAAATACAATTTCCTTTAAAGAAAACCATCATTTAAATATTTCAAATTTTTTTGTTAAAATACAATAAACTGATTTTATTT
>VXBU01006779.1:397209-423248 GCA_013400315.1 Bombycilla garrulus | reverse complement strand
AGAGGAGAGGAGAGGAGAGGAGAGGAGAGGAGAGGAGGTAAAACCCCAAATGTTCTGTTTGTATCTGAAATGTGAAACGGCAATGCCAAAATATCCCAGGAAGTCTATTCTTGCTGTACTACTGACCCAGCCAAAACCAAGTGCTTCTGGAAATCCTTCAAGAAATTTTATTTGAGTTATTTCCAGTCTTGCTTCCAGACCAGAGAGGCTTGGATAAGACATTCAAAAGTTTGAATGTTTATCAACTACTTCTTCCTTTTGCATTTCCCTATCTAAACAAGAGCCCAGATTCATCATCAGCTCTTCATGGATATGTCACTTCCCTCTGCAGACATCTCTGTCTGGTTTCTGACCACACAGGTCAGAAAGCTGAAACAACTGAATTTAGTTTTTCTAACCATAAAGCAATGACCCTCAGATAGGTAAGTTATTAAGCAACATCCTATAACTGAGCAAGAGTTGATGGTGATACTGTCCTTCCTCCTGTGTTCCCATTTGTGCACTGAAATATTTGGAACATCAATAGGTATCCTCTTTGGCTCGATAACTGCAGATTATTCAGTAACATGACTAACCATTGGCCTCTTGTTGCAGATGTGGTATTGCATTTCTCTCTGAAGCTGCCTCTGTGTATCTATATGAAGCTGAGCTTGTAATTCAGGCAGCAGCTGTGACTGTTATTTTTACTCCATTTTTTCAGAGCACAGCTAAGAAAATGAATTACTTGCTCTCCTTAAACTTAGTAATCATCTGCCCTGATTTCATTTTTCACATAGTCATCCACATTTGATTGGAATCTGGGACAGAGGTGGTTTATTTCATATTCTAACTGAACAGTTTTTCTCATTCCTCATTATCCCAAAGAATTAAGTGTTGGAAATAACCGGGAAAAAAAAAGAAGTCAGTTTGACTAAGAATCAGAAAATAACACTATCTTTTTCATAGCTATTCTGCTTCCTAAAAAAATTAGTCCTTTGATATATATATATGCGTATATATATACTTCTTTTTTTCTTTGAAAATGTGTCATCCATAACTAGGCCTCATTCTTATAGCCTAACAAATCTTTCAGTTCTCATTCCTGCTTGGTAGGTCCTCTCCAGTCAAGACAAACCTTTTAAAATACAGTCTCTTACAAAAGCCTCAAAATGTAACCATCTATAACCTTACTTTGACTTATTCAAATTCAATTTCTAGTTCCATTTGGTTTGAAATAAGTAGTATTGCATGACTCATAGGCTACGTGTTCAAAAATGGACCACTGTGGTCAACCACCTCGACCTGTGACATAGGGCTAGCTTGACTTAGATGTTACTGGAACTAAATCATGACCTTTGGAACAATCTTTTTTAAAGATTTTTTTGTTCACATAGGTCTAAGCAGGCCAAGATCACCTCGTAACTTCAAAAGAAAAAGTGCCTGGATTTTTTTTGCTATGAGTCATGTTTTCTTATAATCTAATTATTCACACAAATATTCTCTGAAGTCTTTCCAAACATCATTTCTTCTTGTAGTGCAGGCAAAGGAATTTACTGGAGTATTCTTGCAAAGTTTACTTTGGGAGAAATACCTAAATGTTATTTACTCTTTACACTTTCTCAGTAACCACTTTTTACTAAATTCAAGGGTCTTGTTAGCCTTTCAAAACACAGACTTTCATGTGAAGTTCAGATCAATTTAGAGTAGGACCATCCCAATGGCTCTTCCCAGAATTACCATTTCACGTGTTACTCTCTCTCTTTCTCTCTCTCTGCTTGTACAAATCAAAACACATACTGTTTGCAAGTGTATAGCTTATCAGGCAGTCGAGACTGCCCTTTGTCAATAACATTTCTTCTTTATTATTTGCCAGACTCCAGTTCTTCCTGGTAACTGCAAACTTTTAAAATTATATTCTTATGTTATCTTCTAGGTTATTGATAAAAACTCATTAAAAATATTATGAAAGCATTGCCTATGGAAACACACTAAAAGCACACCTGCTTGAGGATGATTTCTCTGATGTCAGTCACTTCGTTAATGGATAATATACATAGCGTTCATTGTGTTAAATTTGTAGCATTTTAGACTTCTAATCAAATTGTCCTTGATAGGCAGTTTTGACTGAGCTTTGGTTGCACACACTGATATTGCTTCCTTTGTCACCTCAACTTTTAATCTCATTTCAAAAAAAAATCATGTTTCCTTGAGAGAACCTGTTTAGAAGGAGACTAGTTTGAATGGAATTCATAATATTTTATTATTTATTGATGTAATGCATCTGTTCTACTATTTTGTTTAGGGTCAAGGTCAGCCTGATAGAATATTTGCAGGCAGTTAATCTTTTTTATCCCATTTAAATATTTGTGCAGCATTAAACTTCTTCCAGTTTCTGAAATTATTCCAGTATTTCTAGAATTATTGAAACTTGCAATAATAGCTTAAAGACCCTTTTAGTCACCTCTTAGGATTCATAACTTTTGTAGTGCTTAAATCATAGTTCATGCATATATGAATGCTCTTGAAAACCTTACCCAAAGACCTGTGCTGCTGAGGCACAAACTATGAGTAGTGTAGGTGTTATTAAAAGAGAAACAGTGTGGGGTTTTTATCTTTTTCTATATATTTTTTCTGATATTTTTGTTTCATTCTCCTCATCTAATAGGAAAAACCTTCAATATTATGACATATCTGAAAAGAAAAATATCTGTGGTTTAGATGCTTAGCTTGGATGGCACAGAAGAGGAGACATAACTAAGCCTCCTAAGGTACTGGTTATAGCATTATTTATAATCTCAGCTAGCAGTCTCTCAGTGTATGTTTGCCAAAATAATTTTGAATGCATTAGATAACATTGACTGAAACCAGACATCCTTTACCAGATCTCCCCTGACAAAATGATACCTTGCCCATATAGATCCCAGTTTTAGAAATATTTTATTATTGGTAAAGAAGATCCTGAGGAATATTCAATATGAAACCAGGAAGAAGAAGACAGTGAGGGTAGTCTGGCCATGCTTTCACTCTTCAGCTGAAGCAAAACTGGTCAAATCTTGACTAAATGGTTGCTATCACCTGCCCTTGTTCTCTCTTGTTGAATTTCATCTGTTGGTTCTGTGAGCTATTCCTGCTTCTCCCTTGGCTTCTGTGGGGATCAGTTCAGAAGAACAAGGCAGAAGTTGAATATACGGAAAAGCAGAACAAATTGGAGATATTCTACTCAGAAATAAGCTGTTTTGTGTGGTTTAGATGTCAAAAAAAATACAACCAATAAAATAAAAACACACTAGTAGGTTTTGAATACATATTTTACATTTCTAGTTGAATCTGAACCATCATTAATCAGCTGCAGATTAGAGTTAGACTAAAGATGAACTCCAGGTTGTGACCTAACATATGTATTTAACTTTCTTTTTTTTTTTCCTTTGATTATTAGCTGTAAGTAGAATGACCAATTTTTTTTTTACTGCCAGTTACAATGAAACAACAAGAATTACAATTTAGTATAGCAAGAATTCTAAACTGCAACAGTTTTGCCATCTGAGAACATCAATATGAAATGCAGGAGCTATGAAAATACTAATAAATCTAATATCTCAAGATGAGATATTCTTTGTCTTTTACAATTCATTAACACAAAGTATGGATAAATTACAGAGATAGATTTGCTTCTAATGAAGAAATGTGCAGTTTAACAAAGAATTGAACTCAACTATAATAATGTTTCAGAGAAGTCACAAATAATGGATTTGTTAAAAAGACTTAAAGGAAGAAATATATAGTACACTGTTTGCTTATTTCTGTGCCAAAACAAACATGACCACATAAATGCAAGACTAATTTGGAGAAGCAGTTTCTAGACTGTAATTCTGATGCTTAAACCCCTGATTATGGCTGCAATCCTGCAATCCCCAGCAGTTGTACTAGGTTTATTCAAGCCAGTAATTGAGTTGGGCATTCCCACATTCTGACTGTTGCTAAATTCTTCTGATTCACCACACATAAAGTGTCTAAGGTCTGTATTTTCTACTTTCTTCACAAGTCCATTGCTACCACTTGTTTAGTTCTGGGCTTGATAACAGCCACCAATTAATTTCTAAAGACCATGCATACAGTTTAATATTGTTTTTCATAGTTTTGTCACCTCTAGATTTTTTTTTCTACTTTGATTCTTTCTCAGGGTTTCCTTTTACCAGAGGCAACCTCAAATGCCCTTTAACATCCTATCTTTCTGGTTCCTATAAGTTGTGATTCTGGTCTCTATTCTTTCACCATGACTACTTACAGTGGTCATAATACTACTACTACTAATGTTATCTTCATCTTCCTTGCTTTGTATTTTCTCTGCTTTCTTTCTACCCCAGTAGGAAAAAAAAATCTATGAAAACTCACTTTTGGCAAGATAATGCTATCAAAACGTGGCTTACTTTGTATTTTCTGCATGTAACATGGTTTGGTTGACTACTTATTTGGCCCCTAAAGAATCATCTGTAACATTCTCCTTATTACAATACCCAATAAACTCTAAAATCCTGTAAATTAAAATTTTAGACTTGAAATAAAAGCTTATGTCCTGCAATTGTAGACATTTAGAAAAAATGTCATAACAAAATTTTCAAATATAAGTCATAAAGAGGGGACTGATGATGTAAACTCTGTACTAGGTCAGTGCTGTGAGAGAAGACTCAACAGGTGAAAATAGTTTAAAATGTTACTGGCTACAGAGAAAGAAAAGAAAGACTAACCTGCCCACCTGTCTCTGCATACAATGATTGGCCCTATAGTGATTATGGATGCAAGGGGAAAACATTGATGAGTTGCTCGGATCTACCAGGTAGAGCCCATGTCATCTACATTTAATCCTCTGAAGATGACTTGTGTGGATCTGCTTTTCTCCCTCATAAACCCCTGTAAAGCATGAGTCATCCATCAAAATAAATACATTTGAAACCAATTAAATCAATCAAATTCTGTGGGTGCCTAATTTTCCCCATTAACTAGTTTATTTTTTTTAGTTTTCTAGATGAATATTTTTAAGATGATAACTAAATATTAAAATAATATTTGAGAGTAATACTCATCTTTTTGATGCTCATGGCTTTCCATTGATTGAGCAAAATTCTGACACTTTTGATCACAAAAATCTTCTCTGACGAGTTCTTGTCATGCCACTCATTCCATATACTCAAAATAATCTTACTGATGATACAAATACAAAGACATGTAACGACATTTTGGTAGAGGTTAAGAAGTAATCAAATAATCATCTCTGGGTGCTCTCTACCCAACTGCTGAAAGTTTGTTCAACACAAACTGAGAAAGGAACAGAAAGAAAAAAAGTACCTTTTCATAAAGAGTAAAAAAGCCATTGTTAGTCAAGTCTGCCTTTTTGACAGGAATTGCAAAGCTGTCAGTGACAAGTGAGGATTTTTTTAAATTATTGAAAGAGATATAAAAAGCTTAACTATTTGGGGTTTGCTGATTCAATTTCTTGAGGGCTTGAGGGGAAAGAAAAAAGAATATTATTTTTCTAATATTTGTGAGGCAAATTCCCAAGAGATGGAATTTCCATCAGAATATCAAGAAAGTGAAATTAAAAAAAAAAAAAGAGTACACAAACCCACTCACTTCTCTCATTGACTCCACAGTTTTACATTTAGAAAGGATTCCATTCAAGTAAGTTAGAAAGCTAGAAATGAACTTGATGAGCTTTAAAAAAAAATTAAGGCAAAATGGCAAAGAAAACTAATGACCAATGCCCAATTTACAGATGCTATGGAAATCACACATACCTGCTACCATAACAGGGTTCAGCTCTAAGTTTCTTCTGAATTAATAAGCCAAAAAGAGATTCTTCTATAAAGTCATTTTTATTATTAACACTTTAAACAGCTTTTATTACATTTTTATTAATACAGCTTTGAACAAAGAAAGACACAGGTAATTTTACCATTATAACCTGAATTCCCTACCTGTCATGTGACACTTCAGATCAGTTGTAATACTGTGGTTTGGGATCTTGCCATCACTGGGTCCTCCCAGTGTCACTAGATGAGCCATTTCCTTTCCACTCACAAAGGCTGCCCTTCTGTTAATGAATGTAGCTTTCTCATTTTCTGGCTTGAGCTGCCTCTGGATGCTGCTTCTCCTTGACTAGGTGAGAGTTACACCCGGTAGTCCAAAGTTTCAGCAAATTTAGCTGCTACTGCTAAGGAAGTTGTGCTAAACAAGTTCTAAGTACACCAAATCACACAACACAGAAGATTAGTAGGAAAATTTAAAATAGTCCCAAACATAAATAATAATTATTTAAATTATATTAAATAATATTATTTAATATGGGGAATAGCCTTGTGCTACAAAATTCAAATCCATGTTTACAGCCCAAATTTTGGCAATTCTTTTTGGAAATTATTTTTACTGTGGCTCTTATTTTCATGTGTACTTTTTTCCTTAAGGCTCTTAAAAGAGCAAAGCGAAGCCTTCTTGAGAAAGTTGTGATTTTTGTGATAAGCTAACATGCTTTTCTTCAGATCAATAGTAATTAAGTGAGGCAGCATATAGCTTAAAACATTGCCTGATCATTTTTTCTCTGTGTGTCTTTACATCTCTTTCACAGCACAGGTGGGTTGTTACAACTTACTGAAATCAGGTAGATGTGATGGATTTTATTAAAAAAGAAAAACCAATACACAAGCATATATCAGAGAAAGAGCCTGGGCACATGTGATATAAGGTAATTTATCAGTGTAATGTAATTTCCAAGTGAGGGCTTACAGCTAGTTTGTTCAAGGACAGTTAAATTAAGAAGCTGAAGTCTCTAGAAGACTTTTCCTCACATTTTTCACTTCCTGCTGAATAAATTTTTAAGTCCACTTCCTTATCTTGATGTTAAGTGCAAAGTAAAGTAGCTGGTAGCAAAAATAACCACCCAGAAAGAAGTTTTAAAATATAAGCAGTTAGTTTTTCAAATAGCATCTCAAACAGTGGCTGGGTGGGAGACAGAGTATGGATTTAGCTTAACAAAGTCCCCTGACTTTGCTTCAGAGAGTTAGGGAAAAAACTAACTACACATTTTTATGACTGATAGTCTAAGTTTTACTAGGTTTTTCTTATGGTAGACTTAGAATTAAATCTATTTTCATATATTCAGGTAAACAAGGATTTAGTATAACCATGAATAAAGGCAAGAATATGTTTCAGATAAGGAATGATTTTGCATCATTGAATTTCAAGTAACCAAGATTCAACTGCATTTTATAAGTTTACAGTAAAGCAAAAAGGGACCTTCAGCCCACTCTTAAATATGTAGTAAAGGTAGGTGTTCTTTTGTTTTATGTCTCTAGAACCCCTCTACTAATGCAAACATAATATATTAATAATATGTGCAAATCCTTTTTTGGTAGTTACATTAATATTTGAAGCTTGAAATAAGTCTGAAAATAAAAATTCTAATGTAGGAAAAACAGTTCAAAAATTACTAGTGGAAGGAATATACATGTGAAGTAAAATTTTCTCTACAGTACAACAGAGCACAGTGCTATACATACCTCATACCTGTTATACCTGAATTTTAATTTGGAGAGACTTTCAAAAGAACGAATAAGAGGAAGAAACAACAAATGTTTTCCTTTCTTTCAGCTCGTAAACATGACTTAGTTCAGAATATCCATCACTGTACAGAATGACACAGGAACCGGCTCCTTGGCTCTTTTTACTCTACTATAACTCATCTTTGTCAGGAATTGTCAACCTGTAATAACTTCAAATTTTCCCTTGGCTTCATTCTCACAAACAGTAGCTGGGGAAAATGATTTACTGCATCTGCAAAGGCAGCATCAGAGGAAGAGATCTCTGTCAGGGCAGTGCCCTGATGAGTGCAACATGCTGATTTCCCAGCACACCTAGCAGCATGAGGGACCGACTCTCCTTTGGTTTGTTCAGCAAAACCCAGTTTGCCCCAGAGTCACTGCAGCACTGCAAAAGTTGTTTACAAGTCCTGAGATAGCACTGCTATTGCAGGAGCCTTCGATACATGCTGACTGTGCCCTTATGGATCCCGACCTTGGCTTTTTAGAGGTCTAGAAGTATGTGTGTTTCTGGTGCATTGCTGGTGAGCTCATTTACTAGACATGACACTTTACTTCATCCATTTTGTGCCCAGCCAGCCCTGACTGATGCTGACCCCTTTACTGGGCTCTACCTTCACCCAACCCATGGCCCAAGACCTGCTCTGCCCAGCTCAGACTGGCCTCTGCACATTTCCACGGCTTGGTCTGCCCTGGCACCTGCCAGCACTTAAAAGCAAAATAGTAGAAGATGCTGTGCTGTAAAGATGGAAGCTTTTTGCTAGAATACTTGATTTGGATAGTACTTGAGAGAGAAGATACTTATTAGAAAATACGGTTGAAGATAAGTCACCAAATCACTGGGTTTTAGCTTCCTCCTGGACAAGTAGGAGAAATATGGTCATAGGTTTTTGCATTTTCTCTCCCCTTGCCCATGCATACTCAAATCTGTTTGGGTATCATTCTTACTGCCTGACTTTAGTTATGGCTCTAATGTCGAACCGATGGCCAACAGCGCTTTTATTCTGTCAGCATTTCTGTGTAAATTCTATCAGGGCCCATGAACTTACGTGTGTCTGGTGTGCCTAACTATTCCTCGACCTCATCCTCTGCCCCTAAGGGTACATCTTCCTTGCTCCAGATTATTCTTCTGGTCTCTGGAACATGGGATTCCTGAAGGACAGTCTTCCTAGTAAAGACCGAAGCAAAGAAGGCTTCCATATTCTGTAGTTAGTTCCTCTGATTTAGCAGTGTGGCCCCATTTTCCACATCACCCTTTCTTTTTGTCATCCAATACTTACAGAAGCCTTATCTTGTTGTCTTTGACATCCATTCGAAGGTTCAATTCCAATTGGGCTTCAGCTTTCTTAACTTCAACTCTAGATGACTGAACAATGTCTCTGTATTCCTCCCAGGTTACTGAACCATGATTTTACCCTCTATGTGCTTCCTTTGTGTGCTTGGGTTTGGTTGGATGTTTCAGTCTGAGTTTGACCATTTCAACTGATAATCTTATTGGAGGACTCCACCAGTATGAAAGGGAACTGTCCTGTCACAAAATAAAAGTTTGTCAATTAAGGAAATTGTGTAGCATCTTTATTGGGACCACAAGCCATTAGAGAAATTTAGGTATAAATTAATTAATTTGTTTGTTCCAAATACATATATATTTTAGTTATGAGGAATAGAATTTAAATCAGGCTATAAAATTTTTATTTTATTAAACATTAAACAGGACAAGGCTAAAACTTTGCACTGTCTTCCCAACTAGAAGCATTAAAACATGGAAGAGAGGAAGTAGAAGCATGTAAGTTTTAGTAAATTTGAGAAGTTCATCTAGAGGAACATATTTATTCTAATGTCCTCTTTAGGATGAAGCTCACTTTTCAGTTGATCCCCAAGACTTTCCTCATACTGATTTACCTTGTTACCTTTGCAGTCTGACATGGACTTCAGTTTTGCTCCTTTACTGTTTGTCTTGTGCTTTATTTTTGGATGAAACTTTTCCACTCTATGGTTAGAGTGAGGTAACAGTACTTAGGGACTTTCGCAGCCTGGGGGCACCTTCCTTCTGATAGAGTCTAATATCAATTTTTTCATCTGGAATATCTATGAAAATGACCCAACCTATCCCAAAAGACTGAAGTAGGGAAAACTATTTCTTGAATTTTTTTTTTAAATAATAAACTTAGTCATTATGCAGACATCAATTTAGGAGTTTCTTCAATAACTTGCCTTTTCTAAGTACAGTATCTTGATTTATAGTTTTTCTTATATTATCTCACATTAGTATTTTCTATTTTTCTTAATTTATTGTCTGGACAAAAAAGAAAACTTCTGAAGTTTTTTAATGTCTTACAACAATGTCACAATTACACAGATGACAACAAACCATCTTGTTTATTTGCATGACATCATAATCTTGACTATCCAGTAACAAATTTGTTATATATATAGTTTATAAACATATAGTTTATTTTTGATATCACTAGCCATGAATTTTGGACTTTGCCCACATTATAGGAAGTAGAACTGTAGGCCCATTGCTTCTCATTCCATATGTAAAATGCCTGTTTACATCATTCCAAGGAGTAATCACTACTAGGTGCTTGAATTACTGCTCATCACAAACTTAGTAGAAAGATGCCTTAGAAGAGTTCAACATTTACTCGTTCTTAGCTATCTTAACAAAATATTTTTAAAAGGCTACACCATAAACTCAAATCATGAAAATGGTTGTTGGGGGTGGTTTTTTATAGCTTTTTTTTTCCTTTTTCTTTTAATTATAAGTATGGGAAATCAAAGCAATAAGAAGAAGGCAGGAACATTCTGACCTTTGAGTACCAGCCTGCTCCTGACAAGAAATGGTATCACCTTCCAAGTGAGGAAGCAGCAAGAATTACCCCAAATTCTCTTGAGGGATGAGGTTCTGCATTTGAAACTAATCAGATTGTGGGATGAGGAGCTGCTACTGTAGTAAAGGATGGGTTCTTGGGTTCCCAGGTTAGGAAGCAGCAGAAATGGAACAACGCATTCTGGCAATGGGCATTAGCAGCTCAGTTTGCTACATGAGTACGGACTGCTTATAGCATAAGTCAGGAATGCTGAGCATTCACAATTAATGAAAAAAGTCCTTTAAGATAAAAGGAAATATTCAATAACAAGCATTTCCATCAGTTATTCAAGGACACTTATTCTGGGTGGGGTTTTTTTTAATCAATCAAAACCTGTGAGTTCAGCAGGTTTATGTTTAATTTCCCCCTCAAAAGGGAATTGTGATTGGACTTCTAAATTATCTTCTTAATATCTAGCTGAATTTTTATGTCTACCTAGCTAGCTTATAACTCAGTTGTCAAGAATAGTTAATAGACATGAGAAGATCATGCAAAGACCTTTAAAATATTTTTGACAAGTTATTCTTGCCTGATAAAAGTGGAATTATAATTGTGAATAAAATTTATTGCAAGCTGCAAAAACTATATCCACTTTGGAAGTGATTTTGCCCCTCAGGTCCCACATAGTTCTATAGCAGATGTATTCAGCTGGTTAGACTTCCAAATAATATTCGTCATTGTAAAATTTTCACTGATGTTTGTATCTTACCCTGAGGTTTTGTTCTCTGTGCAAAAATTTTGCAAAGCCTTAAATGCAGGGGGCCTGTCAAGGCAATTAAAATAGTTTAAGTACCGTGATAACTTGCATACCTGATAGGAGGAAATCAGACACTTCAAAGAACCAGAAAGCCTCCACCCAAAAGGAAGGCTTGTTTGGACTTAACCAGTAAGAACTGTCAGGCAAAATTCAGAATTCAGAACATGAAGAGTTTTTTCTTTTTTCTTTTTTCTTTTTTTGTTAGTGACAATTATTTGATGTTGGTTTATACTTTCTAAAACAGTTTTAATTGAACACTAATGGAAGGTCTGTCCTAAAATACAAGGAGCCACACACCTTTGACTCTGAATGCTACTGTTACTACATGCTGGACATCTGATTTCAGCTCTCTTTCAGATACATTTCCCTCCCTTTATTCCCAGGCAGTGCCTCTATCACCAAGCTGTAAGCTAGTCCAGACAGGGAAGCACTTCACTGCTCTCAGTGAAGTGTGGTTGTGGAGCCAATGACTGTGGTTCTGGGCCAGCATGGATAAAGCAAAGGAACACAGTGGAATGTTGCAATCTTTGAGAATCTAGCAAGGCCTCCGTGGAGAGAAAATGCTTAGTCATGTACTAAACCCTACTTCCTAAGACCCTCTGTTATCTCCCTGTAACACTATTGGCTACATTCCAGATGTCCTAAGACTATAGGTCAAAACACCAAGATCTCAGACTATTGGCTAGTTATCCCAATCCTACCTAATCCTATAGAAACCCCTACTTCTGCCCACTTCGGGAGAAGACGCCGTTCCTGGACCCCTTCACAGAACCCCCAATAAAGAATCCGTGGAAAAGCTCCAGTCGGGTCTTCTCGTCTCTTCACCCCTGAGCTAGCAGAGCGACTACCTGGCAAGCAGCGAGCTGAATATCACTGAGAGCTGAAATCCCTAAAAGAGCTGAACCGCCTGATAAGAATCAGGCTGAGCTTGCCAGGATAGTTCGCGGCTAGGGTGTCTGCCCGAGTTGGACGGAGCCGCTCCTTAGGACCGGAGACCGGGACCCCTCGCTATCCGGACAATCTAAAGCGGAACCGGGAGTCCTGACTGCCTCCCAGGCTGGCCACCCGGGCAGGGCGGGCAACCCCCGGTCACCGTTTTAGTGGAATATGACTCTGCCTCTCCTAGTATGCTGCTTAAGAGTATTGAGCTGGCAGGTGACAAATCCTGCTTCTGATCTATGGAATCAGTATTATTACTGGTTTCATCCTGTCCTAAGAGAAAATGAAGACCCCCCCTTTTGAAAAGCTAGGGGCAGTCTGCTGCTCATTCCTTGTTCTTAACTCAGTAGCTCTCAGGTTCCTCTGTTCCCAGCAGCAGGTGTTTAACTGGTGGAAGAAGAATACAACTTACAAGAATACTAATAGCATCTCTGGTGTGGTGGATATTTTAAGTCAGAATCACCCCGAGGTTGTGAGTGTGTTCAAAAAACTCATTGCCAATACCCCATGTTAATGTTCATTAAACTATTACAAAAAATAATTAGAAAGAGAAGAATTCTCGTTGCTTAATTTACTGGGATGAAGCCCGTAAGGACTTACCTCAAGAGGGGATGCAGGGGATGCTGCACTGGGAGTCCCAAGGTGCATCCTATGCAGCTAAGTACTAGGGTGATACTGACACACACATACGGATGCATATCTACACACAGCTTTCCTTACTCTTTTCTTCTTGGTGGATGCTTTCTTTGCTCTTGGTGCTGTCCAAACCACTCTGACATGCTTCCTTCTCTCCCACACAAAACACCTGGATAGAATGATGCCCTGGTATGGTTATCCTGTGAGGGATAAACATAGTTCTCTAGGAACTACAGATATGTGGTCATGGGAAACTGTTGAAATCAGTTGAAAACATCTCACCTTTTTATAAGAGTGTGTCTTTCACATGAAAGCAGATCTTGCTAAAAATTAATTTTTCTCTCTCTTTAATTGCAAAATGCTACCTGTCCACTCATCTTTTCTATTCGGTGTGTTTGGGTTTTCTTCATCAAATTCTGGAAGGCCTGAGAAGAAACTGTGTAAGAAAATGTAGGGGTTTATCAATTTTGTGACTTCCACAGGGAATTTCCTGAGTTAAGAATAGCAATAAGCTGAGGGTATGGGTTGTACTTAGCCCTTGGTGAAAAATTCTCCTGGTAAGCCAAAACTCTTAAGTGTTTATAAGGCAAAGATATACTCTGTATCATTAGATAAGTGATGATTTTCAGGCACTAGCAAAATTCTGTGAGGCTTCTTAAAATATTTAAGATGTTTAAATGAATATGCCTTGTCCGTAGTATGACCTGCCATATAATTGCCTGGATCATTAGAGCTTTACTGAAGAAATGTGATCTGTAGAGTCACAGCAGTAGATATAAATGTGATAGAAGATGTGATAATGAGATAGACCTAGTCAAGGTTCTTACTGAGCCAACTACAAGCTAAGTCAGTAAAGCAGTCTTTTTGAATGAAAAGTGTAGGTGGTGGGCATGAAGGGGAAATATAGGGCTTTCAAGGCCAAGGCAATCCATAGTATAGTGAGCTGATTTCTTTACTCAATTGTCTTTTGTTTCAACCTCAAATATGGAAGCAGAGTAAAGCCAAAGTTAAGTAATGAGGTCATTCTGAGATGTGAACATTTGATGGCTTGACAATCATTAAATATAAAAATGCACTGGTAAAAAAATCCTTTTGAACAGCGATGTCAGAAAAGTGTGCAATGGAATATGTTTGCATAGCAAAGAATTTACCAGGTGAAACTTCCACTAAACCCAAAGAGATGTTAAATGGTTTGATATAATGGGTTAGTTTGGGTTAAATAACCCATATATCCATCATGTTTGTGGGTATAATGTGTCTGCAGGATACAATGTCTATAATCATGTAAAAAATTTGCTACAAAAAAACTGATGTTCTTAGAGAAGGGAGAAAATAAATAAGTTAAATTCATTTCTAAATTTGTGAACAAAAAATCTGACTGTATTTTGGAGGCAGAATAAATAAAACATTATTTTAAAATTAATAATATTTTTAATGTTGGCATTTTTGCCCTAATAAAATAAGCATTTCAAATTTCAGTTCATGATTAAAAATTGGCAGACTGCACAAGGCAGACTGAGTGGCTCCACTTCAAACAATATAATGAAAAAATATTTAAATAATATCATATTTAAGAACTATATTTGGCATAAACTGTGCTGTTGTAGAGATTGGCTATGTACCCTGTGGCCTTCCCCAAAGTTCTTGAACTCAATTCTGGTAATTAGACCAAAAGTCATGAGACATTTTAGGAATGGAGAAAACAACAAAAGTCAAAGCTGGTGCCATTCCTGCATCTTGGAGGGTGATCTGAGTACTCATATGGACTATTTCTTCCTTCCTGGATGTTAGCATGTCTAATACAGGAAATATTATTTCAAAACAGCAATTTGACCCTGCCATGCTTGGTGAATAATCTCATTGTAGTCCCAACATATGTTCTTTCCTGTCCAAGAGTGTGTGGGAAGAGGCAATTTCGGGAAATCACTACCCTCCCACACACACCTCATGCACGCCCCTCAGCTTGACCTGATCTTTCCAACGTTCCAAGAGGGTGGCTGGAATAAAAATTCTCAGGTAGATGTCACAAGTAAGTAGTACAGCTCAGAAGCTCAGGTCTCAGTCTGTGGACTCATGGATTACAAACCAATATGAATATTTTACTGTGGTTTGGTTGAAGCCCGTACCTGTTGTGTACCCCTGAAGTGAAGATGACATTTGTAAATATAGTCCTGGTACTCTAAGAGGAAGTGGAAAGGAGTGCCAGAAACCGGGGGATAGTTTAGTCATTGCTACACTCACAGAATCACAGAATGATTTGGGTTGTAGGCACCTTTAAGGGTGATCTAACTCTGCCATGGGCAGGGACACCTCCTACAAGGCCAGATTGCTGAAAGCTCCATCCAGCCTGGTCTTGAGCATTTCCAGGGTTGAGGCATCCCCAGATTCTTTTGGCAAACTGTTCCAATATCTCACCACTCTCACAGTGAACAATTTCTACCCAGTGTCTAATCTGAATCTGTACACTTTTAAACCCATTAATCCTTGCCACTTCAGGCCTTGGTAAAAAAAATCTCTGTCTTTCTTGTAGGCACTCTCTAGGTACTGCAAGACTGCTCTGATGTCTCCCTGGAGTCTTCTCTAAGCTGAACAACCCCAACTCTCAGCTTTTCTTCACAGGAGAGGTGTCCCAGCCTTCTGACCGTCTTTGTGATCTTCTTCAGGACTGTGTCCAGGCACCTGAGCTGTACATAGCACTCCAGGAGGGGTGTCACCAGAGCAGAGTGGAGGTAGATGATCATCTTTCTCCACCAGCTGATCACACTCCTTTTGATGTATCAGGTCATAATTACATAATTAGCTTTCTGGGCTGTGAGTGCACATTGTTGAGTCATAGCCATTTTGTCATCCATCATGCCCAAGTTCTTCTCCACAGGATTCTAAATGAGATAATCTTCCAGTCTGTATTGATACTGAGGATTGCCCTGACCCAGGTGAAGAATCTTGTGTTTGGCCTTGTTGTTCTTCAGGAGGTTCAAATGGACCCGCTATCCAAAGGCATCTGGGTCCTTCTGGATGTCATCCCTTCCTTCAAGTGAATTAAGTGCACCACACAGTTTGGTGTCATTTGCATATTCAGAAGCATTCTACTGTTGGTTTGTAGATACAAAACATGAACCATTCTTAAAGCAGCAAACCATTTGCAAAAAGAGAAATGTATTGTTAAAGTCCACATGAATTGAGACAGTAATCACAATATTTTGATTAGCTTTTCTTGTCACATGCTGAAACTATGTTACAAAGGAAAAAATTAAACAAATTTTAAACTACCATCGACAAAGAGCACACAGCTGACACTTTACAAGTATTAAAGGAGGGTACACATCCAGTACAATACTGACATTGTTAGGAGGCAGGATTGATTAGGGATCCCTTATCCAGTTTACAGGTGGTGGTTACCTTCATTTTCATCCCACCTTCATAGCTCATGTAACATACTAAAAATGTATAGCCTGTAAATGTAGCAAACTGATAGACTGAAAAAAAGCCTGACCCTGCTCTTTCTTTTCCAGTCTCTGAGAGAGTGTTTACTGCACAGGTAGATGTCTAGTGCTTTTGCTCTTATTCAGAACACATGCTGTCCTTAGTACTGAAATAGTTCATGCCCTGTGACAGGTTTGAATGTAGTTATATACCACGTTTTAAGACATTTACCCAAAGAAAAAGAAATTAGGGTTGTATGTATTTTGGTATTTTGTAATATCTGTGCTTGGATTCTGTATTTGGATTTCCAATAATATGTTATTTTAATGCTCTTCAGACAGCCTGTGTTTAATAATCATATGCCAAAATGTCTCTTCTGTTACTCTGAGTTTCTACTGACTTCAGAGTTTGTCTTTGAAGCCATATTACTGGTACTGAGTCAGGTCCATGTAACACAGTGCCCTAGATTCATCCACAAATGCTGAAATAGCCTGTCAGCATCTCTGTCTAGGTCATGAAATTTCAAGGATTTGGATGGAAAGTACTGTACTTGTGCAACTATGCTCAAAATTGCCAAGTCCAGATGAATATTTCAGTGCTGGTTGTCCATTTTGGTACACAAGCTTTGCTGCAGAGTATTGGAAGCTGCAGAAGGCCTCAACAGTTTCAAGGAGCTTCACAAATGCAACTTGTGTGAGGCATAGTAAAATTCATTGTTTACTGAGTTCATTTCTACAAACAAGCCAATGCTTGACCCATAATTGGACTCCTTTACATTCCTGGACTCCTTTCAAAAATTGAGATCAGAGTCCTGAAGCCAGAAATAATCCTCATTCAAAAAATTGGACAATTCACTTATATGGGGTGATTTTTACTATTCAGAAAGAATTCAGTTTCTCAGACTGACTGAAACTTCAGGAAATAGGCAAATAGGTCGGCAAGTCTCTGGAGCAGAAACAGAAAGAAACTGTTGAACCTACAGAGACATTTAAATTTCCTTACTGGCCACTAGGGATTTTCTCAGTGTGGATAGGATTCATTTGCCAGTCCATAGGAGTGCAGCATCATTGCAGATGCACCATGGTATCCTGTCCATCTTCTGTCTGATTTTGTAAAAGACTCCTGTATAGATGCTATATGATATATCCTAGCCACAGACAACTATCACATCTTTGCACATTTTAAATGACACTAGATGACTGTGTTTAAGCAAGTGAATCCCAGTCAGTGTAATATTTTACTTGTTTCCTTGGATTTAATTTAAATTTAAATTTTGGCATCACTGATTTTTAACTTTCAGGGACTAACTCATGATGCTTGAACCTCTGGCATTAATTTGTAATTAATGTTGTGGAAATCTTTTAAACTACTTTCATTGCATGGGCAGATTTTCTGCTTAGTAACCTGATTGGATACAGATACAAAAAACTCCAGCATTTTCTTGTGTTGCAGAAGGCTAAATATTCTTTCCCACTGAGTAGTCCCATCATTGTCTTTACAGCTACCAGGGTTCACTCAAGAATGCATTAAAAGGAAACAGCACACACACAGGAAAAGCAGCTGACCTGCTGTTTGATAATGCTTTCACGAATGAATGGTGAGTGTCTCTGTAAAAGGGAAAAGAAATGCTGATGGTAGCACTGTTAAAAAACAAAAGAGAATGAAAAAAAACCTTGAGTGTCCCTTGGACTAAAATCACTGGCATTTTTCTGTGATATGTGAACTTGCATAGAAAAATATGCTAATTTGCAGCTTTCTTAAAAATAAAAAATCACCATGTGAGTACTTTGATTTACTAGCCTAATTTGTGGCCACAGCAACTGCTACTATCAGCTGTATTTATGGTAACTCTAATACATCACCCAGAAACTTATAAATGTCAGCACTGCAGCCCCCTGTAATAGAAGTTTTTACTGATGGAAGACCACAGACTAATTACACAACCCAGTTTTTGCTGTTATTCATCTAAGATAGAGTTGCAAGCCTCCCAGTTACTGAGACCAGTGAATTAGCATAGCTAATAAATGTACTTAGAAATTCCTATGTGGAAATCTTGTTTTCCCCAGCACTTTTGAAATTTCTCACCAGTATTTTCCTCTATCTACTAAGAGGCATTAGCCACAAAGTTTAAAAAGTGCTTTAATAGTATTTACAGTTCAACTGATCTGTTGTAATATCCCCTTTTGAAGCTACTCAAATAAACATTATAAGTATGTTTGCTATTAACATATGGTGCTGATACAAGAAAAAGACTTAATTTGCTGTGTTATTTATGCAGCAAAACGTCCTAATGGTTCCCAGACTAAGATGAAAAGCTGTTGTGGCACCATCCATGTATTAGATAATGTCTTGGCACTTTCCCTATTATACTGTTATAAGTAAATGTAGCAATAAAACCAGGGTACTGCCTGGTGCTTTAAGATGCATTTTTGTTTTTTCCCTGTTTCCAGACCAGATCCACCCCCTGCTGGCAGGAGGCTTCTTTACACAGGTCCGATAGAGAAATAAAGCAAATAAAAAGCACAGGGGTTGACTTAAAGATTTTGAAGCTAATTGATGAGTTCTAATCAAGCTAGCAGGTCTTTGCAGTGTTGTACTGGTGACATATAAAGCAGCAGTATCAAGGGACCTAGCCTGCCATTAGATAAATAAATGAGCATGCCTTAGGTAGATCTTATTTCAGAGAAAAAGAAAAAACATCATTCTTTTCTCTCATATTGTTTTTATCTGCAGAACATTTCCATTATTTCTCTCTGTTTGCCGTCCTCTTTTACCTCTCTGTGTGAGATATCTCTCTCTATTCTTGCCTTTCAGAAAAGCAGAAATAAACAGGTTCAAACCAGCTGTGAAAATGAATTTTCATTATATCTTGCAGCTATCTGACATAAATATTAAACATGTGAAACAAGACAAATTTCCATCATGGCTAAAGACGTGGCAAATGAATAGGTAAACATTTGTGATCAGTTCAGGTACCAAATGACCCCTGTAACTGCCTGTGTGAATACCTGGACCCTGGGGTAAGTCCGAGGCAAACAGCAATGAAAGACTTTCTTGAAATGAGCTAATATGCAGAGACATTTACCCAAAACTATAAAAGCAGTTGCATATACTTTATTCCGTTCAGGCTGGTGCTCCCATTTCCTGGTTTACATGAGTGCCTCCTGAAGGGAATATTTCATGGTCTGCTTCCTAAGACCCATGGATCAGCTTGTATTCAGCTGGCTGCTTCTCTGAAGTGTGTGATCCATCGTGAGGGCCTTTGTGTCCTGACCATCATGCTGGTGGGAGAACTGGAGCCACTGGAGTTGTGGGATGCATCTTGCAGAGTGAAATCCCAGCCAGGAGAGTTTTAGGCCCACAGCTGAAGAAGTGGGAACCAGGTGCAGATGATCAGAGGGTCCTCCTGGGTAGAAAGGACAAGAAGAAGGTAGTAAGTATTTGAGAAATTAAGCAAAGGAAGGCAGATAATATCAGTCTGATCAAAACCATGTTCTCTGCTTCTGCATTAGCATTGAAAGATGCAATCTGAATTAGCATGAAGCCAAAAGGGACAGACAGGAAGGACAGGTATTTTCAATGATATCCTCCAACTTATGGATTCCAGACCTTTCCCTTATCACAGTCTTGCTGAAAGCCCAACTTCACTGCTGTCAGCACTCTCAGGCTCACTGCATGGACGGACATACGACACCACAGACACAGGCTCTCATATGCACAGATAGGAAATAGTTCCCCGGGGCTGAAATTTTGGGATATATTTACCATGAAGGTGCATTGCTATTTAGTGAAAGATTCATTTAATTAGGTCAGAGAGCAAGAGGAATCGAGCTGGGACAATACAGTTTTTAAATGAGCTCATAATTAAAGAACACAGTCTCCAGAGCTAGGACAGGTATTTAGATTTTTTCATGTGCTGAAGCTTGTGTTTTGTTACTGAAACCAGTTTTAGTCTGTCTAAACTAATGACAGGATGTTTGCACATGATAGCATCCCACCTTCCTCTTGTTTGACAAGCATTTCCAGAAGTACCTAAATCACCAGAGACCTTTAAAGTCAAAATTTTGAATTTTGCTATTTCATGGAGTATCAACTGAATGCTGTTACAGATCTGATCTAGGGACTCATCTAAAGATACACAAGCCTCTTACTTCTGGCAATTTAATTAAAATCATCCATACCTTTAGTTGCTACCTTCAGCCATAACCCCCTCTTTTCCTTGTCAAATTCCATTTGGATAAAGCACATTTCCTGCCCACTTGTTTATAGATAGATCGGGTTGGAATTAAAAATATGCCCTTGATGAAGGATATCTGTTTTAGCAAAGCACCACATCTTGGGAGGCTGTATGACTCAATAAAAGTCATCGTCACTGAATTTTTTTTGTAAGGCAGAACAATCTATCCATTTTTCATCAGAAATTTAATGAACAATGCAAAGATATACCTACTTTTAAAAAGAAAAATAATAGCATTTTTGGCGGTCACATTTTATTAAAATACCTGACATTTCTTGATTCTGTCCTAAAGTAAAACGTAATGTACCAAGATATCCTGAAAGATACTGGGAAAAAAGGTTTTCTCTTATGGCACATCTAAATAATGATATTACTTATAAAATAAAACATTGACTTCTATGTTCTCTGTAGAGAATTTAGGAGTATTTAAAAATACAGAGGAAAAAGAAAGCTGCAAAGTCATGAAAAGGATTATGACAATTATATGCTAATGTGTTTGTCCTTATTATTTATTGATGGTATTTCTAAGGCTGTGAGTTTGTCCACAGTTGGCTAGAGAAAAACACAGACCCAGAAACACAATACATGTATCTTAGCTGCCATAAGTTAAGTACCTAGTTTTGAATTAGTTATTTCCACAGAGTGAACACCAGTCAACAGAGAGGGACAGAGAGTGAGAATGGATTAGTAAGAGAACTCAAATAGAGTAATGGAGGAGACTAAACATGTAGCTTAAGTTGGACATCCATCTTACAGGTGTCTAAACACAGGCAGATGAATTCACCTGTCCTAATATGAGTGCCACCACCATGATTACTGCATACACTTGATGTAATTAAAATGTTTTTCCTTAGATGGACATTTTTATTATTATTGCAGAAAGTGCACTGCTGAAAACAAATAACTAATTCCAAGAAGTACTTCTCAATTACATATAAAATTATCCTTGGATGGAGAATGTTCTGTGCTGATGCCTGTATACGTTTCCACAGGAGCTTGAAAAATTAGTTTGGGTACAGTTTTACATTGAAAAGTAGATATCCTGGTATTTAGAGAATTATTAATTTGTATAATTATTTCATATTACTATCTGTGCCTTGTCTTTGGAACCAGAGTAAGATCATACACTGCTAATATCTCCTTTTGAAATTTTCCTCTTACTTATTTTTAGACAAGCAACCAATCTAACAACCTTACAAGTAGCAGCAAGGACTCAAAGATCTGCCCTTCTTTCATCACTGATTTAAATGAAAACAATGATGATTGACAGTGTTCAGCTTGTCTTCTCCTCAGCCCTTCCTTGTTTTGCCCACCGCAGAGAAAAGGATAAAAATTATTTGTTTCTCTCTTACAGAGGTGCTAAGGCATGTAGCCTTTATTTTTTTTTAATGATTCAAATTCAGACCAATATTTACATAAGTTATATTAGATGATGGAAAATATTTATGTCATCTTAAAAACGGTGTCCAGAAGGCCCAAGAAAACAACTGGATCTTGCCTCTTCTGCTGTGCCATGTTGTGTTTTCATTTTCCTAAAATAAGCTGCACTTCATTGCCATGCCTTTAACATCTTTAAGCAGCAGAAATCAAGCTCCTTCCCTCCCTTGTGCATCATGCTATGTATTTAAAACCTACTTATTACCAAAAATCACAGGTATATAACAATATACAGAGATACTTCCTTTTCTCTCTCCTTTTCTCTTAGACTTTTGTTCCAGCACCTCAAAACACAGCCCTTTATATGTATCCACCCTGATATCTAGATCTGTTTTTTTTCCATTCAAATCTTCACAACTCAAGCACCACCTCTTAGAGAGAGCTGCCAGAAGTGTTTCTGGATTCAAGTAGAATCCAGGTATGGAGCAAAGTGTCTCTCAAATAAGAACTGGATTAAAATTTTCACTTTGAAAATGTCAGCTTGTTTATTATAATGTATCTCTTCATATTACCCCTGCATAAGAATATGCTTAATTCATACCTGAGGATTCATCTCAACTAACCTTAATTATCACAAAGACAATACCTAATCTAGGACAGTTGTGTCAAATTTAATCTTCAGTGAATAGTAGACTGGCACCCTTGTAGCAAGATTCCTGTTGTCCTGAAAGAGGTATCTGATGTAGGTGGGATGAATTGTCCTACAGCCATTCCTCTTTTCATTGACTATAAAGAGAACCCCAACAAAAGATAGACTGTGAGATTTCAGATAGATCAAGTAAAACAAATAATGATAGGGAAGTGTTATTAACTGGTAGGTTGGTATAAGGAGCCTGTTTGAAACTAAAGATTAGATGAATCTATGCTTCAACCATTTCAAGAATTCAGACATACTGAGGGAACATCAGGAAGGGCAATACATAAAATTGTGGTTGCAATTTCTCAGTGCTTTTAATGTAAAATCCTTTCAAATGCAAAGTTTAATTAGATTTTAGTTCTACTTTCAGACAGATCTCTGTCTTAATTAAGGGCCTGGAGCGAAGCTGTGTTTAAAAGCCTCATAAATCTCCCTGTAGTGCTGGTGTGATGCTCTGCTCATCATGCAGGAGTTCTGGTCTCCACATTTCATGCAGAAACAATTTCCCATCACGTAATTTCTGTGTCCATTTCCTCTTCTTCCTCCTTTTCTCCCCCTTCCCAGCATGCAACTTTGCATTGAAGAGGTAGGTGGGCAAGTAGGCAAATACATGGTCGATGTTTTATTGAAGAGCAGTTGATCACAATAGCCTTTGACTAATTCCCTCCTACCTGTTCGTGTAAAACGGGCAGACAGAAATTTATGCACTATTATTCATATTATTTCACTTTTTAAAATTCATTATTTGCTGAGGGCTTTTCTCCCTGCAGCTTGCCTGCATATTTGAGATTTGGCTTTCTACCAAAATCGTATTGCTTTTGTCCTTAGGGAAGAGCATAAAAATTGAAGTTTAAACTAATATCAATTCTCTTTTGACCTTTTGGGGCTTTGTGCTACTAGTTAAGTGCTATATTGTGTCTCAGAGTTAGAATTCTGGGGTGGTAGAGTGATTTGGCATTCAGAAATGGAATTCAATGGGAAAACCTTTGCTGGAGATTAGAGATAGAGAGAGCACTGGCAAGCACAGTGAAGCCTTGATTATAGAGATGTAAATCTGCCTTTCTGGGTTGTGAAATTTGTGCCTCTTCTGAGTATTGATTCTGGCTTCTCCACTTGGCTCTTCCAGCTCTGCTCTTGCCTTTTCGCCAGACAACTCTCCAAAGATACTAGGAACATATTTGTACCTGACTGAAGGTAAAACTGGAAAGGAAGTTTCCAAACTTATTCAACTTATTCTGGATGAATGCAAAGAGTACGTGTACTTCATCAAGCCTTCATGAATGAGAAAGTAAACCATCCCAATGCTACATGTGTGCCCATGTGCATGGCCACATCAGTTTGGACAAGGTTCATAAGTGACAATACCTTTCCACTGATATGGCCTTTGTGGAAGTGGATAGTGAATCCCTGCTCCTTTGACAGCTGGTCTCATGCCTAAATTCTCAGTGGGGGACTTGGGACAATCCTGTCCATACTGCTTGTAGGACAAACAGTACTGCAAGATTCAATTAGCAGATACTCTTTTTAACTTCTCCCTGCCAGGTGAGGCAGACAGGTGACCCCAAAGCACAAGGAGAAAGGCAGTCACTGCCCTTGCTGTATAGACCATCAGCTGGCTGGATTCACTCTGAGACTCGAGGCTGTGCTACCATTATGTTTAAAGTAAGTAACTTGAGCCCCAGCAGTGGCGTCCTCTCACTGTCCCCAGTCATACTTGAGCACATTTGGTCCTCCTGAAGAACAAGAGCAGTGTGCAGTTTGCCGTGCAGTGACTGTGACTTCCCCACTTCTCCTTTTGCACAAGGCTTACTGAGCCAGGCCTCAGTATGGTCACCACTTGACCTCTGCAAACACTTGAAATGAGTTTTGCCTCTAAACTCCCAAATAATTTCTGTTGCCATTCACATTTATACAGGTAGAACTTTGCTTGCCTTGATGTTTGCAAAATGTGCTGTACAAATGGGATGCCAACAGAAGTATAAAAGATTTCTTGAATATTTCCCCTGTTACTTACCCAGTCCGAACAGCTGTGAGCTAATTTATGTCATATATAGCACTTTTGTATGTCAGATAAAAGGCTCTCTGTAATTGCTAAGTGTAAATACTGATGGTAAACAAGAAATATTTAATATCATTAACAGAGTTATAGCTACACAAGATAAGATTAAAGTAAGAAAGATATAATTTTTATCTGAGTAAGATCTTGAGTAGTAAGCACCTCCTAGAGGAGGTATTTGGTGCATTTTAAATTACATTGGTCACAATAATTTCTTAACTGTTTAGTCATGAGTAAGTGTAAAATGTCACAGACATGAACTACATAGTTATAGACTGCATAAAAATAAAGAAGAAATTAGACTGTCATTCAGAAGAGAAAGACTTTTTTATCCTCATAGAACCTCTGTACAATGTCAAACGAAACACTGAATCAAAATCCCAGAATTTTCAAGTTGTCCCTGAACTTAAAAAGTAATAATAATAACTTGACATTGGTTTTGAACCAATTCCAGCACTCCCCCAAAGAGCAGAAGCAGGATTGCAATATACTGAGCAAACATGAGGGTTTCAGTTACTGCATGGGTTGGATTTCTATTGCTGCACCTGTGAAAGGGAGTATGCAGACACACCTTTCTGTGGATGAGATCACTCCAACACTTTCACTCTCAGCTTGGCTTGAAGAGACTGTAAGGAACACCATTCCAGTCACACTAAAAATAAATCTTGGGATCTGCTAACCTTCTGTGCTCACCTGTGTGTGAATTCATTCATTAACATAAAAGAAAGTGGGGGCAGGAGGTAACTTGAAGGGGAAGAGAGTGCAGCACTGAAATTGAAGTTTTTCTTTTCAAAGAAACTTGTTAAGAAAATAAAACTGACTTCAAAACAAAGATTGAAACTAAGTTTGGTATAACAACATAAAAATGGTAAAACTGGAAAATATTTCCTTAGCACATTTGCTCTAACACTTATTAAAGATATAAACTAAATCCAAGATAAATAAATCCCAGGTGTGGAAATGTGGTTAACGTATGACTCAGTTTAAATTTAAAATGTAAAATAAAACAGTCAATGTTCACCAATTTGCCTTAATTCTAGACAGGCATTAAAAAAGAAGATAGATCCTTACAATTCTCCTTTAAGAGAACCCAGTGCATGGCTGGAGAGCTGCGAACAGCCTGGTAACAAGCTTTATGAAACAAGAACACATCAAACAGAAAGACCTGAATTTTCATAGTTTTATGTGTCTGCAAATACGCATTAGCTACAGAATGCTCAGAATGGTGCCACATGCAGAGAGCTGTAAGGAGACTAAGGTAACATTTTCTACTCCTATATGGACTTTTCAAATCAGAAGACAGGAAAATACAGTCAGAAAAATGCTATTACCTCTCCTGCCTAAAAGACTGTTGTCTTGGGTTGAAGACAGGTATCTGCTAGGGAAGGCAGAACCCTCCCTCAGAACCCCCCCCCCTCCCCCCCCTCCGAATTACTGAAATTAAGCGGCCTTCAGGCAAGATATGGGGAGGAATAA
>VXBU01006779.1:340144-396758 GCA_013400315.1 Bombycilla garrulus | reverse complement strand
AAAAAAAAAAAAAAAAAAAAGAGTGATCTAAAAATAAGGATTTACACATCCAAGCAGACAGAGATATGGGTGGGTCCATCTTTAGCATTCCTTGCTTAGGCATTTTGTGTCTGAGGCACCACATTTGGCAACATTAATCTGTGGCAAGAAATATTCTAATCTAGAGAACAATACGTCTTGTGGTGTCCCATCTCTTTTGACTGGGAGAGAGGAGGAAGGGAGAGGAGACTGGAAGACTAGGATCACAGATTTTGTTTGTCTGTTAAGTGAGAAGTTAAGAAGATTAGGGTTTTTTTTTAAAAAAATACAATAATCTAGTCGTTAAAATATTGACCTAGAAAAAGTCATGTAGGATCAGTAACTCAGAAGTTTCAGTCCACCACTTTCTATTACACTGCAACCCTGTGTAGAGGGAAATTTAATAGGGAAGGAGAAATGGATTTTGAAGAAGTCTAAATCTGTCATTCAGTATTTTGGTGCTTTCAGATAGAAAGGAAGAAACCGGTGCTCTTGACTTTGCTCCTAGCAAATTCTGTCATTGTAAATACAACACTCATTGGTTAAAAAATAATATAATCATGGAAAGAGAGACTAAGCCCCTATGTGTTCTGTGGATACCAGCAATACCTTTTATTCTTTCATTCATTTTATAAGATGGGTCTTAATAAGATGAGAATAATCAGACACCTTTTCTGAGGAGAAGACTAAAAGTGTGGATTCCAAACGGATGAAAAAACGTTCTTGCATCCATATCTATGTCTATAAGCTCTTTAGAAAATGTGGTATTTTTGGTACATTCCCCTGTTTAGCATTTTTTATCTTGTTCTACTGTAGTTTTTTTCAATCTGTCCAATTCTTCTCATTCGATGTAGGGTGACAGAAAGCATAACTGTCTTGAGCTATGAGATTTTAATTACATTAGGATTTTTTTCTATTCCGATCTAAGAAATAGGAACCTACAAGGTAAGCATTATGGCACCTAGCCATAAAAATGCATCTTCTCTATGGCTGCCAGCTCTGAGTTTTTGAAGTCATGAACTACTGGCATTTTTTGTCTTGCACTGTGCAATGTGTGTGTTTTAAAATGCACATAATTCCATTGGCATTCATCATTGTCTAAAAGTTTTCTTGTGCTTTCATTCACTTCCTTATCTGCCCAATTTATGATTTCCTTCTGGTTCTTTTCTCTTAATGTTGAACTGAATTCAGAAACCACTTTGGCTTATGCTTAAGGAAAGCTGAAGTCAACACCTGGAGGTAGTGAGTAGGATTGATCTGCCCAAAGGCAGACACCTGCATCTCATAGGATCCATCTTCTTTCAAGGTGGACATCTGACATATGTGTCAGATAACTCATCTGCTGTAAGAGTCTATTTTTTCTCCCTTCATGAAAAAAGACTCATAAATTACTAAATCAGGAAAATTCACTGATATTGCAACTTTCTAAACTATACCACTAAAAAAATCACAAAACAACAAGAGAAAAATAAGATGTGAAGTAAGTAATGAATTTGGAGATCATACAGAACTGAGGAATTTTTTTTAGACAAACTACCTGCAAATAAAGGAAGTATGCAGAATACATCTACATGTCCCATATTCACATAAAATGTCTTCAAAGACTTCCATTGCTGACACTTTATTCTTTATTGACGTAGTAATCCCATGTCAATATCTAATTCTTCAATTTGTTCTGACTCCCAAAAAAGGTCTTTGCTTTCATATAAAAACATTCACTAATCCACTTTTCTAGTACTTTAACCAGTTGAAAACTATGCTGTTCAACTATCTGTTTCAAACTCCTTGTGAAAACTATCCAGGAGCATAACATTTATTTCCCCATGGACTAAGAACTCATATGTGTAAGTTTTAAACAATCAAATCAGGAGCACTGCCATTTCCCTCTCTACATTTGCACTAGCAAGAAGAACACATATCTATAAATATGATGTTTTTCCAAATGACATATTTTCCTGATCTGAAGGCCTGCCTCCTCTGAGACCTGCCATAAATAACCTTGGCTCATTTTATAAATAATCCTTTGTATAGTGCAACCAAAGCAAGAAATTTGTTTCCAAGTAATTTACTTCAGAATCATGATGGTTTTATTTTCATTTGACAATATTAAAATGTCCTTATTCTCTGCCATTTGAATAGGATATTTATTATGTTGCAAAGAGGCTGAATTAAGTTTTAAGCAGAAAAGGAGCAGAAGAATGCGCCTTGTGTCAGACCATTAACCTAAGCACTAGAGGTGTGCTTTCCCTCTCAGGGTTTTCTTAATGGGGCAGTGGCAGCCGGTGGAGCAGTAACAAACTTCTGGACAGTAGTGACATCTTAGGCCACAGCAGTTCTTTGTGCAGTGAACGCAAGCTAAATCTTTACCCCTAAAATAAATACTTTTTTTAGAACAAGACAGCTAATGAGAATTTGAGAACAGGATGAAAAAAATCATGGTGAGGAGATGAAAAGGTGTTTATCACTGCTTTCTCAATGCAGAGAAGAATTTCAGGTTGAGTATTAACTAAATGCTTGATTTCTGTCAACAATTATTATATTACTTCCCACGCCTAGTACTTTCTCCCAGCCACACCATACATTCTGTATTGCTTTTTGAGATAACATGATGCAGTCTTCATTTATAGACCTGACATAGCCATGAAATGTTTCTAACCCCTGTCTTATGGAAAGGAGGAGTCCTTGAACAGGTGCTTTCTTTAGCTTGTGCTAAGAATAGTAAAAACGTATGCCAAGCATTCACTAAATAGAGTTCTCAAAACTTTTCATTTTTAAGTCAGAAAAGTATGAATTACCACTGAATGTGATTGCTTGTGCTCTAATATGTTTTAATTGATTTTATTTCTATAACCTTGGACCGTTACTTTGTAATAGTCATCTATCCTTAACTCATAAAATATTTACTACACATTTTGTCATAAACATGACTAATACTAACTGATACTTCAACTACCTGAACTCTCTCTATATGCTCCAAAACCAGTGGCATATTATGACTTGCTCTATGTTGGGTTTAGGGAGCCCTGCAGATGTTGTCATTTAGAAAGACTATGGAGAATGGTAGGTATATGACTAGGAAGCCACTATTAGCCCACAGCCACCACCTAATAGCAAATACTTTTTTGTTCTGCTTACAATGTTAGCTAATTATGTCATTTTTATTGTTCAATACCGTCTTAGGTATTCTCCCTACATTTTAGTTTTATATTCTGGAAATAACCGTCATTGCTAAAAATCATTCAGATTTATTACTATATGCACTCGCAAATACTGTACATTTAACCTTGTGTTGATATTTAGGCTTTCAGTCATTCAAAATAGTCCAAAAAATGCTCTGACCCAAGGGTATAAAGCCATCATTTGATAATATTCTGGCTTTAATGGAAATATGACTTATGCAGTTTCCATTCCACCGCCTTCCAGCTCCCAGCCTGATCAGTGTTCCTCCCTCCCTTCAGGTTATTTTGACACAGATGACTGTGGACTATGCCATAAATGCAGTAATTGAAAAGTAGCCTTTTCCTGACCTCCAAAATAGAAAAAAGTTCTTTCTTTAACCTGGACCGCTCCATAGATTTTATTTGCTGCTTGAACCCTCAAATGTTGCACTGGTAAAGCAAAATACTAAAGAATTATTGAATGGAGCCTACCAGAGGCAGAAAAGTGTATGAAGTTCATCAATCCGTCTCATTTATTTGAGCGCCAGTATTGTGGAACTATGATCTCAGTCCAAGTCCTGAGACAAGTGGAATTCCTGCTTGCAACAAAGTATATTAACCTGTATAATTCTGATTTTCATTGTCATGTTTTGTCTCCCCTTTAGATCAGTCACATTGGTTCTAAGGGAAATACATCAAGTCATTAGAAAAGTGTCATGGGAGATGAGAGCTCAAGTTTAATTTTTTGCTCTGTCACAAATGTACCACTCCTTTTGAGACAAGCTCCTTAGTTTTGAAATACTTTCTTGGCAGTGGATGAAGTTCATTTAGGGTGGTGCTACATTGACATACTGACGGGATGATGCTGAAAGGATAATTTTTTCAGTCTTCCTGCCTTGCTGGGTAAGCTTCTTGTGGCTATAGCTGCATAAGGGTCTTATACACTAAAACTCGTGTAAAAGGAGCAGACTGGTGCAGAAGGTGGAATGGCATCACCACTTTTGCAAGCAATATCAAATCAGCTTTCCATTAACGTTAAACTATACCCTCAATTACTCATTGATAAAATGGGAATAATAACACTTTCCTTTCTGTGTTGTTATAAGGACAAGCATGTTAAAATCCATTATGTGTTTATCAGTTACAGGGGACAGTAGACAGTATCTAAAAAACATTTTACTAATGAGATTGATAAATAAATTAAATTATGATTCTCTATGATTTTGTCCAGTGGGATTGTTTAGAAATTAATCTATTTCCCCTAATAATTTGGTTATTAACTTAATCTGTGATAACTGAGGTTTGTATTGCAACTTGTGTGGAGATGGACATAGATGAATTTCTAGCATTGGTGTCTCAGAGAAGAAACTGACAGAAAGTATGTGTGAGCTGAATTTTGCTTCCTCTGATCCTGAGAACCTCTTCTTCTCCAGCAACTTCTGTCCCTCCCCTTGCCCTGTCCTGCCACCCAGGCTGGGAAGATGGGACTTTATGTTGTGCTTGTTTACTCTTAACAAGTCAGATTGATGACTGTATAGTCTTGGTCATTTGTGCCTTTGAAAATTTGATGCAGAGAGACAAAGTACAAAATCAGAGGCCAAGGTGAAGGTATTTTTACAGTTCTAGATCTCTTCACATTATTGCATCTCTTTTATCTTTTTGATTATTGGAATTCACACCAAAAGATCACTGATTTTCTGCAAAGTAATATTGCTAATGAAAGAGTTTCAAGATTTCAAGTTTCAAGTACATAAACTACTAAAAGTCAATTTTTCCTTCTTATCCTTACAAGTGGATGCTTTCTCTCTACTCTTTCTTTTTTCTTTCATCATATAGTTAAATTAAAAATCCTTCTGGCCAAAAATTTTCTGTAGATACATCAGAGTCCTTGAGAAAAATGCCTGGAAAATTAGTTCCATGTACATTTTAGGAAATCTTGCTAACAGCTGCGTTTTTCCATTAGAAATAGTTTCAAAGGCTACATAAAAACCCAGAGCCAAATGAGGCAAAGTTTAAGTGAGAAAACATGTGTGCAATATTAAGCCAAGAAAAGAGAACAGTTACTTTGAGAAATCCAGACCTTCCTGGCAGTGCTTTTCAGAGAATATATTAGGAAGTACAGGTCAGATCTTCATTTGGTGTAAATGTGTGCAGCTCAGATGAAATCAATGAAACTTCCTTTAAATAGTTGAATTCGGGATCTGGCCTACTTTCACATTTCCAAATGTATATCAAAGAGCTGCAATACCTTAGCATGAACTGACTATATTAATTTCCTATTTTGCGCTACTAGGAATTAAATGCTTAACTGTGTACAGAGAATTAGACACTTTGAAAGTATTTAGATAGCACATACCAGAAAAAAAAATAATAAAACCATTTAAAAGATATTAAAAGATAAAAAAAGATAGTTTATACTTGCATCTGATGACCTTTCCATCCTACTCTACCTTGATTTTTGATAAATGAACCTCTAACTCTATTTTCTCTGCTTGGTTTGAGTCTGCCTCTTTCTGCCTGGAACTCTGCATCTGAAAAACTGGGATTGTGTTGACATCATCAGAGACAGCACTCGGAACTGTTCAGATAGAAAAATAAAGTTGCACAAATAATAAGTGATTTCCCGAGATTAGGTTAAATGAGAATGTAAATCAGTTTGTAATTTGGCCTCAAGACTGCACAAAGACAGATTTTTAAAGCATTGCCTCATTTTTCACACCTTCATTTTCAAGCACAAATAAAGTCTCTGTTTAAAAGCTTTTTCTTCCCTTTGATTCAATTATGTGAGCAAAGTCAAAATTATCAGAAGTCAGGATTCTCTCCTCAGTTCCAATCCAGGAGGCAGGATATAAATTCAGCATGGTAAAACAAAGTGAATTTACGGTTGTATCTCTCCGAGCATCAGACAAAATACAGCAACCAAGTAATTGTCATTGAGTAGCAGCTCTACTTCTAAGTTTTAAATTTTTATTATTCAAACTTTATTGGCTTAATCACCCTGGGACATTATTTAGAACAGATACAATATCAAATTTTGCAAATCTGTCTTAAAGATATCTAGTTTGTTTTAAAACTTTCTTTTTCTACCAGAAAAAAATAATAAGTTTTATAGTAGAAAAAGGAAAAAAAAACCAAACCCCACAACAACTAAGATTTGTAGTTCATAATGTGGCTCAAAAGAAAAAAAAAATCCACCTTGAATTATTGCTCTGTATTCTAACATCTCATACTTCTGTCTCTAGTTCTCTCTGTTTTCCTTGGCTGTTTTTCTGGTCTTTCTACAGCATTTGAAAATGCTGGGGATTTCACATAATTCCATCTGCCAAAATAATCAGCAGCTAACCTAATGTGCACCTTCAAGTGCCGTCCTAAAGCTAAGCTTTTAATTTAATCTTTGCAAAAATCTCCAAATCCTTGGAAATTTGCCTTTCCAACTATATTTTGATTGAAATTCAATCAAGCAGATCAAAGGGAGAAGGAAAAAAATATTCAAATGTGCAAACTACGATCATAGGATCATGGAATCATTAAGATTGGAAAAGACCTCTAAGATTACCAATTCCAACCATATTTAGTAATTTAATTTCCCTGGCAGCCCACCAACAGGGCTGTGAATCCCTTGTGCCGCTAGAAGCTTTCCTAGTGGGCGGTGCAGGAGCCTTAATGTCTGGGGAATTGGAGAGCAGGAGAATCTGGAAGCCAGAGTCAAAGGCACTTTGGCTGTGTGCCTGGAAGGCTTCCCAGAAGATGGAAGTTTCTGGCAGGGTTGCTTTGGGTGGATACGCTGACAGAAAGCTGAGCAAATCTCCATCTGAAATCCACCTGATGGTAATCAGAAATCTCCATCTGAAATCCACCTGGTGATTTGCTGCAGTTAAACATCTTGAATATTTTCTGAGGGAAATAATTGAGATGCGTCCCTGCCTTCTCCCCAGGATGTTGGCTCTGGCTTGCAGCATTTTTGCAGCTCTGTGGGGAGGTGTGTGTGCAAGTGCAGGTTTCAGGGGCCAGCAGAGCTCCTGCCATGGCTAGCTCCAGTGGGGCCACAGGCATGGGAATGTTAGCTCCTTTCATCTCCTTCTTCTTCCCCACTGACTGACTTGGCAGGAGAGAGTCAGCAGGGAAGACAGATTCATCATGAGTTTTTTTCATGGTACTTCATGGTAATTAGATCAGGAAGAAGAAGGAAAATAGAAAAGAAAACTAAGAAGGTTGACTGTAGCTCTGGAGGGTTCAGTTCAGAATGACAGGATTCAGAGAAGGCAATAAAAATTTATATTGTACTATGGAGTAAGGGGAGCCTTAAACTTTTCCTGAGAAGGAATTCTCATTGTTGCCTGACCACAATAAAGTAGCTCATATCTTTTACAGGATGTGTCACTTGAGGAAGTCCTCAGCAACTGGTAGCTGTAGAAGTCAGGTGCCTTGATTTCCTTGAAGACAAGAATAGCTCAAAAATATATGATCAAATCTGTGTGACATTTATACTTACCAGGTAATATAATATATGTAGGTAATTTTTCCAAAGCAATTCCTTCTTCACACAGTTTAGGCTTCAGTTCCTTCCTGTTTTCCAGTTAATAAAAATTTCCATAAGAAACTGCAACTTACTTTTGCAATCTCGGCAGTAGTTTTAAGTATTCCTAGGTCTGTTAAAGTGATTTGTGGCTTTTTTAAGGTACAAAATTACTAGAGAAGGGCCTGATATCTGGCTCAAAAGATTCTTGTCAGGAGAGAATTTAGCCACTCCATTACAAATTAACACATTTACATCTTCTTTATATAGTTCCCCTGAAAACACCCTGGTCTGCTAAGTTTTGTCTATCTATTGCTACAGTAAATCAGAAGTATCAAATAATTTCATTATTTTCTATTAACTATATCACTAAACCTCATCTTTATTCATGCACCTTGAGGAATTTGAAGCCAGGAAGAACCAGAAGTCCTAATCACATTTTTTTTTAGACAGCATTACATTTTTTCCCAGGGCAAGTCATTATGTATCGTAGCGAGAAGACTCAGCAGCTTTAATCAGATTACTTAGTAAATTGATGTAAAACCCATCAAATCTAATTTAAGTTTCATCTCCTGTGACAGAAGGAACACAAAAAAATACTCCTAACTATTTATTTCTAGAAGCTTGTATCTGATAAATTTCAGTGTAGTAAGAAAGCAGAGGCATGTATTCTCAATGAGTTAAAATTTGCTTGCATAATCAGGAAATGTGCTTGTAAAAGCTAGAAATCAGCAGGTGATGCATTTCCGTACTTTTCCAATATCTCAGCTGTTCTGGAACATACCAGCCAGAACCACGGTAGTTAATGAGAGACACCTCTCTTTTTGCAGAGCTCAGTGTTCATCATGGCATGCATTAAGATGTTGCTGAGAATGCCAGGGTTTAGCAGCTCATTCTATGTGCTGACATAATTCTGTTATTGATTTCTGCCACGCTGCACTATCGAGAGCTAATTTCCCATTGCATTCCAAGGACAGCACAGCAGGCAGGGACACTGTAGCACAGAAAGGACACAAACTCAGAGAACATATTTAGTTTACTGCACATTATGATACCCTGTGTGCAACTGGGCCCTTTGAGGGGTCACTCCTCTGATGGCATCCCAAAACTGAAAACAGCTGAATGATCCAAGTAATCAGGAGCAGGTAGGAAAGACTTAATATGTGCTATTAGGTGAAAAAAGCACTGCTATTTGTAGCTCTGTCTAAAACTCTAACCTTCAGCTAAGTCAACCAGAACATTTAAGTTACTTTTTTTTTTTTTGTTGCAAAGAAAAGTGGGTAGTGACCCCCTCAGGTGGATGCTGGCCAGGGCTCTAAAATTTTCATTCACTCACAAAACAGTGATGTGCATACACTAGGTTCACAATACTGCAATTTAGGACAATGATGAAGTCACAGTGTTCAGGGAAGAAGGCAGTGTCTCCAGTAAAGTGACTGTTTGAATTCTGCTCAGGCAAATATTTCAAAACTACTGAGATTTGAAAATTGAGCTGAAGATAGAGCTTGTATCTGTTTATTTCTCATTGCACACAGTAGCCAAACTGATGTAGGAAGTGGCGCTATGATAAAGATATCCCGGCTAGTATCTCTCAGGGAAATGAAACACATTGGTTCGAAGCAGCTGCAGTTTGGGTTGGTAGTTGTTAAATAGTACGGAAGTCACTCTCCCTGCTTCTGTCCTCTTCACTGCTGTTTTGCTACCTTCCATTGCAAGAAAAATATCTCAGAGTTTTAACATCAATCCAGAGTTTTCTTTGATCAGTTATAAGAACACCTAATATAGAGAATAAAATTTTTTTTACAAAACTGGATGATATTCAAAATACAGTTCTGTCTCTTTATGAAAGTGAGTGCTGCCAGGAGATTTTTATTTCAATTTTGCTGATGACTCTAGACTTCTTTAATATTAGAGCATACTAAGTAGCTATCTAGTGTGGCACTAAACGGCATAATATCCAAAGTACACTCACACAGTGAACTTTTGAAGTTTTTGCTCTGTGTGAAAAAAAATAATTGATTAAGCAGCTCTGAGTACATTTATAACGTACTTCAGTCTGTAAAGTCAAATACACAATCTGCAGAGTCTTGTGGAATCTGACATCAGGTATAATGAAGACCAGCAACTGAAAAAATTCTGTTACACACTCATGAATAAAATTATAAAAAATCTGTGAGAGTTATCCAGACTATGGAGCAGAATCAGAACAGATTGGGTGATACAGCTGTGTTGCCAAGGACAAAAACCATAGGAATGGTGAACAAAAGAAAGGAGAAGACTACAAAGAGAGGCAACATGTACAAAACCAGAAGGCATGAAAGAAAACACAAACTAAGCATCTTCAGACTTTGGACAGAGCTGAAAAAACAAAGAGAAAACCAAACGAACTTGCAAAAGAAATGAAACTACTTGGAAGGATATCTGACAGATATATTGTTAGCTGAGATACAAACTGAAAAATAACTGAAATTTTGATTACTTGTTATATGGCTAGTGCAAATGTAACTGCAGTTATAAGAATGGCTGGTCTTCTATTTAAAGATATACACGCTTCTCTCCCTTAACTATAAATCTATTCTAGAGGATCACTTCAGGTAAAAATGTCTAAATCGGAGATGTAATGAGGTAAGGAGTCCCTAAAACAGGTGCTATGTATTAATATAAGGAGTGCATGAAAACAAAAGAAAAATAGAATTTAAAACAAAAGAAATTAAGATATAGCAAGGAAAAGGAAAACTCCCAGGAAAATTAAGTATCCCCTGCAAATAATTACAAGCTATAAACATTAATTGTTGTCAAAGAATGTGAATAAAATGGCAAAAAATTACTAGTCCATTTGTATGAGGATAAGTAAGTTTAATAAGACTGGTATTCTCCTGCCCAGGACTAGGCATATTTGCTGGCATACACTGGTGAAAAGATTGCATACCATTTTTGCCTTCTCATCATGAAGAAACATTATCACAGAAAATGACATATAATCTCACAAAACTTGTATTTATTAGATATGACATCCATGCTATCATAATGACAGGTAAAGGGTTACAATTAGATTTACACTAGTTAACTTTTCCAAAGAAAATTAGTGTTTTATGCATATTATATTAACATAAGACACTGAAAATCTTTTGGTATTATGTAAAAAAGGTGTTGGAATCTTCAAAAGGATCATTAGAAATGCAGAATAACCTAATAAGCAAGGAATAGCAATCCCCATCTGAACTGAAAAATGTGATTTCAAAACACAGCATAGACATAATACTGAATTAACAATTTCTCATTACCAAAATGGGGATGTTCCGTTAGTATTTCCCAGGTCCCATCCTTCCTAAATCCTTCTTCCCTCCCCTATTCTTCATTGATCTGCACTCCTTCCACTATTTTACTGCCTGACCTGGCCTTCATCCAATTGGAAAACTAAACTAACAAAGAAAAATGACAAGTTAATACGTTGACTTAGTTAAAAAAACGCCTGAAGAAAATTAGTAGGCATCCTGAGCTTCCTCCAGAAGCAGACAGGAAGAAATGGCTGTGGAAGACCCACAGACTCAGACAACATCTCAGGAAAGTGCTGACTGAGTATTAGAGTGACCAAAGACTGCAAGCCACTCTCTTGAGACATCTACAAGCCAAGGAAGCCAGACTATGGATAGATAGAGCACTGACATGTACTATAAAGGATGGCATATTTTTCTCCCTCTGGAAAGGGAAAAAAGGCGATCCACAGATGCAATGAGAGAATAGATTTTATTGATCTAGACTGTTGGTGCTAACAGCCAGACTAAGTGATGTTTACAAATATTTTCTTCCTCACAAGTAGCCTCATCTTATATCTCTTTATTTTCACTTTAATGCTGTGACACCTTGTTTTTAAAATCTTAGTGTTTTCCCAAATGGCCTCAAAATCATATCTGCTCTAATCTAAATAAGGCTAGGTCTAGGGCTGAGTAATGCCCCCAAACTATCCCTACAGTGACCTGGTTAGCATAAACATTGCCATAGTTTTAGAGTAGGCAATTTTTGAGAACAATCTGGACTTTAAGAACAGTGGGGGCCACTTGCATGTCTGCAGCTTTTCAGATGAAGGGTTATATTGAGGCTATATGGAAACAGCCCTGCCAAAGGGTTGTGATTAGGTCAGGATAGTTCTCCTCAGCTTGTTTGATCTGCTAGCACAGACACAGGCCACAATTTCCCCACACACTGTTTAGAGGTCTGGATTTGTTCCTGTGTACCTGAAGCTGTCACAGAAAGGAAATATCAGGGCTTAACAGTGCTATTATTCCTTGCAGAAAGGGGTGGTGCATAAATTTCTTTGCAAAATTGCCCTACCTGTTTGGAACAAGAAACTTGGGGTGATGCACTGTATGTGGTTGGCTGTTAATGACTTTGAGATGCAAGATGAAGTGCAAAGAATTTGTGCATACATGTGTGGAAAGTGAGAGGAAATAGCAGAGGATTATAACTCAGAGTTTTGCACAGCACACATAAAATCATCCAGCATGTCCTAACTGTTTTCTGTATCTGGAATAGCATGTCCTGAAAAAAAATATAATCCCCCCCCACCTTGATTTCTATCCCTCTCTTGGCCTTAAGGCTCCAGTAGTATTTGCTATTGTTCATCACAGGATGTAATTCCTCCTCTCTTTTCTCTGCAGAAGTTTCTCTATGTCACCTGTCATTCTCTATGTACCTTCTCTTCTTTTGCTTCTGGTAAGTTTTGACTCTCTATTAAATCAGCTAATTTAAATATTTTCTAAAAAACATAGGTGTGCAAACCCTGCAGTTACCCAGTGGTGGAAGAGACCATTCTCTTTTTAGACACTCTGCCAGTTTTACTGTTATGTACTTTTCATGGATGGCCCATTCTCCTGGAAAGAACAGCTTCTTAAATTGAGAGAGTGTAGCTTTTCAGATTCTACTTATGTGTCTAGATACATTTAATACTGTACCAATATATATCTCTATTAACTGTAAATGCTTCAAGACAGGATTTTGATGGACATATTACTTATTGCAAAAATCATATATTAATATTTTGAACTTGTGAGTTAGATTATTTGGAGTGAGTGGGTAAAGAGGCAAATCTGTTACTTCCATTTTTGCTTCCCCTTTTTTTTTTCAGTATACTGCATTGTATTTGGTTTAGGGTTGTATTTTGGTTTTGTTTTATCGACTTTATTAACATCAGTATTCACAAGAGGCTGAAAGTCGAAGGGTACAAGTATAAAGGGAACCTATACATTTAAAAGCTCAACACTGTCATTATAACTAAGACAAAGTTTAGCAAACAGCAGTGCTTAAGTCACTCCTACAATCAAGAGAAGCAGGTCTCCAAGACTTTTCTTCCTCATTTCTTCAGCAGTGTATGTTGAACAGTTGTTTCACACTGCAGATGTGTATTCTGAGCAGTTTGGGAGTTGCTGATGGGACACTGGATTTATTTACAACATTTTCATTAGAATTCAAACAAATTGCACACCTTTTCCATTTGACAAACATGTGAACTATTTAGGCTCACAGCTAGTTTGCAGCACAAAAGTTTTCAAGCAAACTCTTATTCCAGCATAAGCAAACATATACCCTTTCCAAATGTTGTGCACATGTCCAGGAATCAAAAGCATTCAGTGTTTCTCATTAGCATTCTCATAAACTTGATGAACACATTACAGAATCAAGCTGGACAAATATTGAGATGCTTTATGTTTCTATTATGATTTGCTTTTAAATATGTATTTATGAGATCATGAGTTTGGTTACAAGACAACTGCTTTGAAATACCAAACCCTAGTACAAAATTTTCATTAGTGCAACACAGTCTTCAATTGAGTATTAACATACACAACAAAAAAAAAAACAAAAACCCAAAAGCTCACAAAATTAACACACAAAAACATGGAAAATACTCTACCGTCATTTCACACCATTATTTCACTGCATTTCCAAAACACTTTGGTACTCATTTGTCAGTTAAGTCTTAATGTACTACATTTTTCTGAGCCACTGTAAGTGAGGATTTTGTAGACTTTTCAAGGAAGAGCTGAGATCAGTATTTCTTGGTGATTTTCTTCTTGTCAGAGGTATCCCTTCTTCCATTTCAACCTTTATTTTTCTCATTAGGAGTGAAAGCTTTGTTGTTTAAACAACAAAGAAGAAATAACAGAATGAAAGCTCTCCCCAGAAAAAATATTTTTTTCTAAGAACTGCCTTCTTCTGCCATTATTCTCAGATATTGAACAATAGAAAATTTTAGAATGCAAAACCAAACAGGCTGTGAATGTTGTTTCTTTAATATTTGGATGGTTCCTATTGCATTACGATCTCTTCTGTAAAGAAATAAAAACAATGACCTCAAAAGTCCATCACAAGGGAGAAAAGTGGCTGCATATAATTGGCTTCAAATGTCTTGCATAGATACACTGTTCCTCAAGGTATTCAGTGTTATTTAAGATGGAGAATAGTCTCTGATATCCGAAATAAACTGCAACATGATGCCTCTTGTACTTATGGGACACTCAAGACTGGATTAGCTATTTGAATATCCATGAATGAGTGTCTTCTGTTTAAAACTAATAAGGATGACAAACTTCTGGTGAGTCACCTATTCAGAACATAAACTGAGGTTTGCTAAAATACTGAGTCCATGTCTCATTTCAGTGCGATTCTAACATTTCTTTAGCATCAGGTAGGATTTCTTTTCCTGAATTGTATGAAAACTGTGGCATATTTCCAACTCAGGAGTTTTTTTTGTGGAACCTCCACACATTTTCTGTTCTGTGAACAATTACAAAATAAATGCAATAAATTACAAATTAAATGTGACAAGTTAAATTATTTTCTCTGTCTCTTCAACTAAGTATTGCTTCTACTTTGTTGTATATAGGTTTATCTCCAGAGAACATACAAAGCATTACATCAAGCAAAAATAAGGCCCAAAGAGCCAAACTCTGAGAGCAGTAATTCCTACATTCTAATCCAAACTAGAACTTCTGTCAGACATTTTTCTTCCATCAGTATCTTTTTTCCATGCATGAAATAAACTATTACATTTTTGGAATGAGGAAATAAACTCAAAGCTAGCGTTAAAAGGCTTGCCCAAACAAATAGGAATCTGGACATGCTGCCCTGAGGATCATATCCAATCCCTCTCTGTAAGGATGCTTTTACAATTCAAAGCATGCTATGGTTTTTTTAAAATGTAATTTGATGTTATATTGTCATGCTGTAAAACATTTGCAATGCATAATGATGTAAGAGGCCAGCTGGCCACTAATGGTAACAGCATACTTTACCAGAACTATCATCAGAAGGACTGTTGAAGGCAGATGGCCCTTTTTTCCCCAGCTTTACCCTGTTAGAGATCCTACCAAGGACAGGCATCCTACAAACCTCACAATAATGAGAAGAACATTGCTTTATTGACTATAAAGCCTTCCTGCAAATAAGCTTGAAAGCAATATGTGCTGGAGAGAACCAGTGGCACGTATGCTCATAACCAAAATAGAGGATTCTGGATTGAAGCTTTGTTAAATAACTCCAATGTCCTGGAAAACTTTTTTGAGAAATACTGGATTGTTATTCAAAACTGCTGTAATACAGAGAGTTACTTTTCTGTCTTTAATTAGACAGAGGCACAGTACCAATTATGGTTGTTAATTACTGCACATCCTCTCATTTCATGCCCATACTGCGAGGAGTTAAAATACAAACATAAGGGGAAAAATGATCCAGATTCAGCTGATCATACAGAGATGAATTTTGATGAAAGGGTTGTTGTTCTACGTTTGATAGCACAGATTTTCCCTGGGTGATAAAGGTTCATTTGGTTATGCTTGTTTTACTTTCAGGGCTATCAAAAACTGTATTGTCATGGTCTCAATTTCTTTTTGTCTTATGACAGCAGATAAGTATAGAAAGAGTATGCCATGTTTTGTATGACTGACAAGTGCTATTTAGCTTTCTAGTGATAGCAGTTTTTTTCTTTCAGTTTTTGGTGTTTTTTCAAATGTGTTTTCCAGTGATTTGTCTATCAAAGCCACAGTGCTGCTGCTTAAACCATTATCTTCATAGCAAGTGGGTTTTGTCTTCTCATACTCCAGTTACCTCCTTTTTAGTACAGGAGAAGAAAAATCAGGCAGTTTTCTAATACTATTCACCAACAGCTTCCTCTTAGGAAAGATAGTCACATGTACAGATCTGTATTATATTACTATGTTAGATCTATATAAGAGCTAAAATAATTAATTCATTTTTATTGGAATAATTCTGAGGTTCTTCTGTTTGTTTTGCCTAACTCATGTGATTAGACAGAATTTAGGGTTCTAGGATGAAAAATTGTTATCTATTTCTTTGGGGCATAATCCTTCTTATTTACTAACTGACAAATAATGTTCCCTAGAACATTACAACAGAGGATAACCTATTTTATTGCAATTCCTACTCTCTTTCTTTTGGTACTTAAGCTCTAAAATTTTTGTCTTGTATTATCACAGTCTTGTACTTTCTGCAGCCCTTTTGTACCTTTGCTACTGCTGGAATTCTGGGCCTTCATTGTTTAAGAGGTGGGTACCTCGTTATTCTTTTCCTCAGACTGTCCTCTATTTATTCAGTTTAAAACACTATCTTCACAGATGCCTTCTTTTAGATAAGTTGTTTTATTTTGAGTTTTGACTGAAGATCTATAGTATTTCTTGGCTGCTTTCACAGAGAAACTTAATGATTCTTGAAAGGCTTTGTATTATTTTGTTCACTAAGGATTAACTCAGTGCAGAATACTTGCTGGACATCAGTAATGCATTCTGTTACCAACTGTGGAGCATATTTAGTTAAGATAAAGGATGTGCGGTCTTCAGTGCAGCACTCCATGGATCAGGAGAGTTTGCAGAAAGTTGTGAACACATCTCTGGAAATATTTTCACCAAAGGTTGCAGATTCAACGTTTTCCTGTGGCCTTCCATTTGTCCTACCATCTTTCAAAAAAAAAAAGATCTGAATCTGAAATTAAGATTTTAAGTGTCAAGACCATTAAAATACTTGATTCACTTCAGAAATTTGATTTTTTTTTCATATAATTTTCAGTTCGCTGAGCTGTGGATTTTAACAACTTGGCCACACAGTGGAATTTTCAGATTTTTCCAAGACATTGGGGAATCAAAGGCCAGTCAATCACATAGTGTTGTTGAAGAAATAACAGTCAGAAGATTCTGTCTATATTTTATTGCTTGGTTCTCATGGAAAGGTTCATGTTCTATCTGATTGCAGGCCAACTTTGGACAAACTTAGTTCTTCATCCAGTGTCTATGTTGTGAATTAGGATTGCAGTGTTGTCCCTTTCCACAAGAAAATATCTTGAGAAAGTAAGACAGATTCAAAAATAACTCTAAGGCAATTGCTGGTATTAAAGAAGTCCCCTCTTGGGCAATTACTCTCCAGTGAACTCTGACCAATATTTTGTGATTGAGGAGTTTGACTTAATTTCTTGGTGAGATTCCTCAAGCATGTAATACCTGTGAACATGAAAAACCTCAATTAAGACAGCTTCAGAAATACTAGAGCTTAGAGATTTTAGATCCTTTATGTGGGTTTGCATTGCCAACCCTATCTTTGTTATCTATGACAACCCATTAACTTAGAGTACTTGACAATACTTTTTATTTGACTTTTTTTTTTTTTAACTTTGAAAATTTCTGCTGTGAACATTTCTTAACATCTTGGACATGGCACAGCATGTGGCTCTGTTCCTGCAGGACCTTGGTCTCTCCAGCCTTGTATTTGGCCTTGTTCACAGCCCACTTCTCTTAGTTGCCTGGAAATTATCTGGTCTAAAGTAGCCAACTAGACTTTTTTAAAGCAGTGAAAAGAGCAGGAACCTCCACAGGCTGAAATATTTCACCTGTGTTAGAGATCCATTCTAAAATGAATGAACTTCTGTGTGGACAGATTCCAACCCTGTCTCCTGATCATAAAGAGAATTCAAGGAATTATATCAGGGAAGGCACCTAATTCTTACATAGCTAAAGAACATGAATCCCACCTTTCCTCTTCTGTGTTTTATGAGAATGTGGATTTTACTTACCCCAGGTATTTAGGTGTTTCTTAGAGTTGTTGTGTGCTGAAGTTTTGATCTTTGCAGGGATCTCTTTATGGTCATTTTGATTCAAACAATACTAATATTTATTTTTATATTCTGAACAAAATAAAATGTGGAAGCACAACTACAATTTGGAATGTGCTTCTTCCTCCTGAAAGTGTCATAATGCTTATTTCTTTAGCATCAACTGATGTTGCTTGCCAGGTTGTGTCAGGAAGTGGCTTTGATTCCAAAAACATCACTTGTAACAGGTATGATAGGGATGGGGAAGGAGTTACTCAAGCCAAAGGCAATTTCTTCATGGTACAACCACCCCAAATATGCATCATTTAATAGAATGGTAATAATGAGAGTCTGAAACCTATCTACTTCTCCCAAATCCATTCTGTGCAAATCAATATACAGGAAAAAAAGTAAAATTTAATTAGACTTTTCTTGATGGTTTTATTGCTATCTTGAGATGCAGAGCCCCTTTAGACAATAACCATGTACCCTTTCTATTACAGATAAACATTGCACTTTGAGTGCTGTAAAATGAATTTAATAATTAAATGCAAGCTCCTAGCAATACCTACAGCTGTGTTTTTGATATTCAGTTTCCAAAGCCCCTTTATGAAATGCCTGATATTTGTGAAAAATCAGGTGTCATTTTCCCAAAGAATTATTTTCCATTTTACATCTCTTTGTTGATGAGCAGAAGAAAGGACTATTATTTTACTGCTTAGAGAAAACAGTGTCTGCTGATGTTCTTTTGAACTGACCTGTACTGGCCCAAGTGGGTATTTCTCAGCCATCTTCCTCATGGTTACTCTGCAAGACCAGCACTGTACAGAAAAAGGAGCTGCACCTGAGTCACTGCACCATTCAGCCTTATGTATTTAGCTCAAAGCTTACCTGCTCACCTGTGAGCTGTGGCTGGTCAGAACTTGGCGCCTAAATTGATTCAAACTTACTTGGCATGCAAGAAATAGTCAGAAGAGGAGGGGAGAATAAATGTTTGTTTCATCCTGGTTTAGCCTATCACCCCATATCTCAGATTTCAGGGTAGGATGTGGTTAGCCCAGATGCCTGAAGATATGATAATGAGTGTTAGTTCTAATTCACGATATCTGCATTGTGTCCCTCCATAAGTTCCTGGCACCTGGAGTGTCCTGGGTTAAAATTAACAGTTAAGAGTTCAGTTAGTTCTCAACAATAGAATTCAATTAAGGAAACAAGAAGAAAACTGTCCCAATAATACATAAATAATTAAATAAAAAGGATCAGTTTTCCTTAGGATTAATGAGCTGTACTTGTTCAGTGAAGAAAGGCCCAGTGATCTGCTGGAGTCAGTGCAACAGAAAGAAGAGGTTGGCAAGAAAGGGGTGTGAGCACAGGTGATGGGATGATGAATAAAGTTTGGCTAGACAAATTGTCACATGGGGTCAGCCACCTTGTGTAGCTACACCTTCAGAATGTTTAATCCTGATGGGTACTTGGGGTCCAAGATGCTGTAGGAACTCTTTAAACTGAAAATATTTTAATGTTTCATTTGAAAAAAGTCTCTGCTACTGATATTCTGACTGGCTAAGCCAGCTATATTGAGTTATGTTGCAAAACATAGGGCAAAAGCACTTCCCTCCCCCCCAAATATTATATATACCACTGCCAGTCATTTGTGAGTTAAACAAGTTTGTAACCTCACAGAAGCAGATGTTTATGATAAGTGTTTACAAAATAAACTCAATAATATTTTCATGCAACAATGTAAAAATAAAACATTTAAATGCATCAATTGTCCTTGAGATTTTCTTAGGCTTTTAATTTTAAACAATTGTCAGGGTTTTTTTTCCCAATAAATAATGTAACATTTAATATTATGCAGAATATACAATGAACTAAAATATTTATCACACTGTACTTTCTTATTGGGCTTTTATTAAGTTTAATAACTGTACATTAAAGTAATTGCCTTCTGCCTGCTAAGAAGTGCTGGAACCTTGGAATAATAAAAGTTTAAGACATATGGGAGCAGGGTGGTTTTTTGTTTTTCTCCAAAATGTACACATTTTCCAAGATCTGCACACAGTAGCATCTTTTTGCTTAAAAAAAATGTAGGCTAGTCAAATAAAACTGTAAATCCATAAGAAACATAACTGATATACAGACTTATTTTTTCTGGCAAAGCTTTTTATTCCATCTCTTGATTAATAATCACCTTAAAATATGAGGTTTATATCCTTTTTTAGATTTTAATAAAAATATTTTAAAAAGAAATATTAAAATGTGACACATATATTGAGATTTTACAGTTATATAAGTGATGTTAGGTTTAGTTTCCCTGTTAAAGTTATAAGAGGGTAAATTTATGATTAGTTACTTGAAAATAAATCATTTATATATCAACTTCTATATAACTTAGTCTTACTCTGGCTGAGTTCTTCAATGTTTTGAAAAGTTACATGTAGTCAATGAAAATGTCTAAAATCTTGTCATGGTTTATTTTTAACATCATCTTTCCAGTGGGGGAACTGTGTGTAGTACAGGAGTTTTAAAAGTTCTAAATTTTCACTATGGTAGAATATTTGTGTCTATAAAAATGGATATATAATATGCTTGTATGCATTTGTAGCTTGTATATTTTCAAAGCTGCTATTCTCTGATCAAGTTGAGAGCTAAATAGTCAAATCCATACTTAAATTTAAATGGGGAAGTACTTGGACTGCCACATGAGTGCCTAACCAACAGAGGACAGAGAGTGGGGAAGTCTTGTATCTTGCAAAGAAGTGTGAAATAAAACGTAGGTGGAAACCCACACTTGCAGCAAATATTTTTCTTAATAAAATTCTTCTAAAGACAGCTTTATAATATTCCAAAAATGTGCTGAAGTTTTTAAATTTTATTCAGAATATTTCTTGCACGGATTTTAACCTATGTTGAGCTACTGAGGCAATTTTTCACATATAACTTACTAAAATTATGCTGTTCTTCTGAGGTCAACAGTAGCCTATAAAAAGGGTTATTTCATTATATTGTGGTGTCCACCTTGTAGAAGAAATATGTGCAAGAATCTTGTGACTGAAATGTGTTGGTGATTTTGATCCCAAACTAGTTGAAGTATATCTGAGTAATTTTTGACTAACAGTCGGCTGTGATACTTAATGGTATTTAAAATTATTTCTCATGTCTCATCTTTGTAGAGGAAAAAAAGGACAATGAATGTTTCAATATAGAAAAATAGAAATTAGGAACTCATATAATTATCATTATCATCATTATCATTATCAATATAATTTTCACTATCACTATCATTATTATTAATTTCACTCTAGTGGCTGATAGTATTCAAAAATAAATTTCAATTATCAAAAAGCAGCAAGATAATAAACAAGAAAGTTAAAAATATGCTTCAGATGTATCTTGTATCCTACTAGTCAGTGGGTTTGAACTGTAAGTAAAGGTTGAAGTGTATGTACTACTGTTATTTATAATTATTCAAGAAAAAAAAAATTGCCAGGAGTTATATTGTTTCTTATAGGATTGATTTTTATTAACTTTTGAGTCTTACTAATTAACTACATTATCTAGTGCTCAGAGAGCAGCTGTTGCACTTTATGTTCTCCATGTTCTCTCCATGTGCACTCCATGTTCTCCAGTCCAACCATGTGCCTTCTGTGCAGAATTTGACTGTGAGACCACAAGCTGTAGCAGCACGACATGCAGCACTGTGCACACAAATAATGCCTTCTGGGACTGCTAATGAGGGATTTCACCATTCAGAGGATGCTGTTCATTTGCATCATCTGTTGAGCGGATGACAGAGATGGGAGGTAACATTTTATTTCTAAAACTCAGTTATTTTGATTACTATTTATTTTCTTATCTCAGCCCAGGTGAATTTTTTGCAGGAATCTATGCCATCTCTTGGGATGCCTTGAGTAGGGTTTGACATCAGATGTGCCATGAGGAGCCCTTGCCTGCCAATGCATCACAGCTCCCAGCCACGTGCCCCTCAGCCTGGTTCACGGCCTTGTTGGAGACCAAATGGAAATCTAAAACTGGAAGATCAGATTTGTCAGGGGAATAAGGGAAATTATTACAAGGCTGGCATTTAAAGGGATATAAGAAGTCATGTCCGTGACTTACACTGATAGATGGCCTAAAGAGAGGGACTGGAGTCCAGAAGTAGAATACACCAACTAGTAGTGGAAAACTTCTCTCTTGTCTAATATGTCAGGTCTACAGCAACTAGCCAAATCTTTCAGTATTTTAATAGCCACAGGATGCCAGCATCCTGAACATATGAAGCCTGAAGTACTTTTTTCCACTTCTTGTCTTTAATCAACACCGTCAAACATAACATGACAACCTGGAGCTTTCCACCACCTAGAACTACACATTACTGTATGCAACGACACACGTTATCATATCAGTGCACCAGACATTTTCCTTGTTGTTATTTCACTTGGCTCCCCAAAGTTAGTCTTTCAGCTTTTCCTCGGAAATAGAAAAAAAGAGAAAATATAGACATTTCACTGTAACACTCACTGAAAATGAGCAGCTCCATGAATTGAGCATGCATTCACTATTGTATTTAAGAACCTCAGACAACAGGACAGATAAAGGATCTCTTGGGTTACTTAGTCTATTCTCTACCATAGGCAATGACATAATATAATCCTTTTAAAACAGTATTGTCTTTAGCCAGCTAGGATTTATTTTTGCTGCTCTCCCAGAAGACTACCTTAGAATTTAACTACTTTGATTGATAGAAACTATCTCATTTCTAGTTAAAATTGGTTTCTATCTAGTTTACATCAATTTCTTGTGACAACATTGTTTTCTAATTAAAATAGGGGATTTTTTTCCCAGCCTCAGTAAACATCTCAGATAATTTTATATGTGTGACAAAAATAGGCAGTACTTTACTTCAAAATTATTTTTTTATTTTTATATTATATCATGAATGTGAGCCTTAAATTGAACCTTTCAAAAGATTGGATTTAACAGAACATTACCTTCAATTAAACCTTACAGTGCTTGAGCATCATAGGAAATTTTTCTTAGATTCTCTCTTTGTTCCCCAGATTCTTTTTTTTTTCACTTAGAAATTAAGAAATTCTTTTTCTTTGCACAAGTTTACTATGCCTCCTGTTTCTGCAAAAGAAAAAAATCCAGGAAAATGTTTCTTCCTCCTCACCTACAGCCTGGTGTTTCTCATTGCATGTGAGACATTAGGCTCCCTTGCCCCAGATAATAATATTCTGTGACCCATTTTGTTTCCACAGTTGCTTCCTCATTCTCACAGTACAGAGCCATAAGCATTAAAGAGTAAGAAAATTCTGAATGAGGAACATGCTGAGCTCAATCAGCCTTCAATTTTCACCTCAGCCATCGAATAAGTCACAACCAACATTATTTCCAAAACAAGTTATGTCTTACATAATCAGTAAGCAAACATTTTCAAAGTTTGTGCTATAGAAATATATAACATATTGAAAAGCACGCAGGTTTGCAGAATTACCTATGTTATGCATACAAATAACCTTTACTTGTATTTTTTTCTTGTCAGCTTCTCAAACCACAGAAATGGTTTGTTTTGAAAATTTGTTATGAATAATGCTATTATTAGTTTCTTGGGTTTACTTTTGAAAGTGACATAGAATATCTTGTAAGTACAAACATTTCTTTATTACAAGAAACAATATAGAAGAGAAAAACAGAAATGAGGAAGAAATGGAAAAAAAGCAAAGAATATTTTGCTTTCAATATTTATTTCCGCAATTCAGAGATTTTAATGAACTTGGAATTGAATGTGCTCTTAATTCCTTCATTTGTTCAATGCCGACTTCTGTACTCTGATGATGCTGTATTCTGACCAAACAAAATAGAAGTTGCAGCTCAAATCTGAAAGAAATTCTCTGGGTCAAAATGCACCCTTTGGTGGAACTGAGATGAAATTTCCACAGTTATTTGCTGTGACTCATTACCACAATTTTTTAGCACCCTTGGCCCAAGAACCTCTTGCCTAAGTTAAATGTCAGGAAGATAGATGTCCAAACTGGAGCTAGTCATGCTAGAATCCTTTCATATTCAGTGGAAAGAAATAGGCACTGCCTGGGAATGACTGATCTGGCCGTTTAAACTAACTTACACCTAACTTACAGTAGAGATACCCTGTCTCCATTTGTGGTATCTTTACGTGCAGTCTATCCCAGCTGGAGCAAGTATCACTTTTTACAGGTGAGGATATGAAACAGAAAAACCACTTCTAGAATACAGCTTTAAGAAAAATATCACCCAGCTTCCAAAGGAGCTGGGAATTCCCTAGGTCTCTGGCAGGGCACAGCATGAGCTATATGAACTTTTACAAGCAGGCTGTGCTAAGGCTTAGCTCAGTTGCTCACAGAGCCCATTTTTCCTCACTCCATAAGTCACAACAGTGGTACTTATGCAAACCAGGTCCTCTGGGCATGCTGTCTGCTTGTCATTCACAAGGGCAATGGGAATAGCAGTAGCTGAAAGGACGCTTACACTTCAGATAAATACATTTTGGGATGCCATAAGCACCAATTATATCCATGGTTTCTCACTGACAATACATGCAGGATCAATTCAGAGAAGGCAGCAGATACTGCCTCTGGCAGAAAATGTACATTTCTTGATACTCATATAGGAGCAGCAATGTAAATCAATATTTTTACACGGTGATTTGTAGAGATTTGCAGTAGACATGTAATTACTATGAGTTAAATGTGTAAACACTGGAAGAAATTGTAGAACAGAGGATTAAAAAAAGATCTGCATGTGTAACAAAGAACATTATTCCCAAGAAACTGTTTTCATTACACTGTTCCTAGCAGTAGAATGGACTACATGCTTTTGGACAAGTCTTTGGAAATCAGTAATGTGAAGATTAGTTCACTGTTGCAAATCAAAAGGTACCCAAAATCTAAGTACTTGAGAGCAGCTATCTCTTTTTCTCTTGTGTTGCACACACTACTGATCCTGCCCAAGCTATTTAACGTGTGTCTCAATGCTTGCGAGCATGTGAGAGTGCATCTGTAAAATCAACACACTTAAAAATGCTGTTTCATAAAATCCCTTTCCCTTCCCACAGGGACTCTCACTAAGTTTTGTTAGAGTAATTTTCCTACAGTGGAAGTTATTTGCTTTACCCTTGCCATGTAGCCCTGCCCACGTTATTGTTAAATTCAACCTGAAAGCTTCATAACAGATTCTCCAGATGTCAGCTGCTGATAGGTTTATTTTATGGGTCACCTCTCCCACAATAGCCTAGATTAACACCATGTAATTTGCAGAAAACTGTGAAAATGTTTTTCTGGCTCATAAGTGGCTGTGATTCCCCATGCACAGGAAGGCATACTCTTAAAGACTGCTACTCAGTGGCCTGAATTAACACCTAGAAATACTTCTTCTTATATACTGAATATATGGCATGTATTGGCTTACTGTATTCCAAACTTTGGGTGCTCAGTACCCGCTGACCACTCAGACCCAGGAAAGAGAATAAAGCTGTATACGATAGATGATTTTGCACTTTTAATACATATATTTGCAGACACATATCATTTACATAACTGAACAAACTAGCTTGGTATTGACATACAAAGGCCACTGGCTTGATCAAGGCTGAATAGACTTGTCAGTCTTATTAGCACATGTGGAAAAAATAAAGTCTGTAGTAAGAAGCAGAAACTGGGAATTGGGACTTATGCAGACCAAAACAGCTCCAGCTTCCTAAGCTCTCCTTAAGGAGTTACCAGTCTTCCTCACATGGCTTTCAGAGTTCTGATAGGCTAGAAAAGTTGGTCAAAGAAGTTATTTATGCTGTTCTGAGTACATTTTTATCTCTGCATGTTTTCTGCTTAAGCTTTGGGTTTAAGCAGTTATATTTGGCTGTTATTTCAAGGCAAATATTGATCTCATCCATGAGACTAAGTTCAGTTTTGTAAAACCTGTACCAGTTTTCTTCCCAGAGGGGCACTGCAGGATTAGCTGTTCTAAATTTATATGAGTTAGACAGCTAAGTAGCTATAGTATAGTCAGATAAACTATTGCCAGAATAGCTCAGGACCATAACCAATGATTAATACCTTTACCTCCACAAAAGTCATTCAGAGAATTCATTAAATTTCCCAAATCATTAAACCAATACTATGAAGTTGACAGGCTCCAGGAGTGGGCTTCTGAAAATTTCATGAAGTTCAGCAAGTTCCAGGTCCTGTACTTGGGTTGGGGCAGTCCCCAACATCAACACAGACCAGGGGATCATCATGGGACAAACTGAGAGCAAAGAAGATTTTAGAAGTACTGCAAGTGGGATAAGGCTTTCAGCAATCTGATCTAGTGAAAGATGTCCCTGCTTGTGTCAGGTGGATTGACCTAGACGACCTTTAAAGGTCCTGTCTAACTTGAACCACTCTGTAAACCTAAGACATGAGAGGAAATTCTGAAGTAAGTAATAACTGAAGTCTGATGATGATTTAGAATTTTTATTCTTGAATGCTTGTCCATTACAAATGTACTGAGGAAAACATCTAAACACCAGGTTTTGAGCTTTTTTTTAAAGATCACCCTTAATTGATTGTTAAGGGTGGCTGTTACATAGGATTTAGGAAACTCTATGAATTTATGCAGTTATGAAACAATACAGCAATCAGTGAGGCAAAAAAAAAAAAGAAATTAGTATTTTACAGGGAAATTGAACACTAGAAATAATGCCACTTATCTGAGAAGCAGTCCATGAGATTAACATTTAGTCTCTTAAGCTTCTCAAGGCTTTTTGGAACATAAATGACACTACGTGAGCCAGTTTTATTTGCTATACATGAGTTCTAAAATCTGTTTTATTGGGAAAAAAGCCAAAATTATTTTAATATGCCTTTTTTACTCTAAATAAATACTTTATCAAGTACTCAGTTTTTATAGTTCTCTCAGTTTCTGGATGTTATATCACAGAAGAATAAAATCATATAATGTTTTGTGTAAAAAGGAGACCTTGAAGATCATGTAATGGTCCCTGGCTGTGGGCAAGCAACACCATCAACTGGATCAGATTGCTCAGAGCCCCGTCCAGCTTGGTCTTGAACACCACCAGAGATGCAACATCCACAACTTCTCTGGGCCTACTGTTCCAGTACTTCACAGTAAGGAATTTCTTCCTGGCACCTAATCTAAATCCACTCTCTTTCAACTTAGACCCATCTCCCCTTGTCCTGTCACTCCATGCCCTTGTAAAGAGTCTTTAAGTTCCTTTCAGGTACTGGAAAGCTGCAATTAGGTCACCCCATAACCTTCTTTTTTTTCCAGGCTGAACAATCCCAATTCTTTCCTCACAGAAAGGTGCTCCACCCCTCTTATCATCTTGGTGGCCTCCTCTGGACTTGATCCAATAGGTCCATGTCCTTCCTGTGCTGGGACCCCAGAGCTGGATGCAGCACTGCAGGTGGGGTCTCACCAGAGCAGAGCAGAGGAGCAGAATCCCCTCCCTGGCCTTGCTGGTCACGGAGCTTTGGATGCAGCCCAGAACACGTTTGGCTCTCTGTGCTGGGAGTGCCCATGACTGGGTCACGTCCAGCCTCTCCTCCACCAGCACAACCAAATCCTTCTCAGCAGGGCTGCTCTGATCTGTTCATCCCCAGCCTGTGCTGATACCAGGGTTTGTCCTGATCTGGGCGCAGCACCTTGCACTTGGTCTTGTTAAACCACATGAGATTCCCATGGGCTCACTGCTCAAGCCTGTCCAGATCCTTCTGGATGGCATCCTGTGCTTCAGGTGTGTCAACTGCACCACTCAGCTCAGTGTCATCTGCAAACTTGCTGAGAGTGCACTCAATCCCTTCATCCCTGTCATTAATTTGGATTTTAAGTAACACTGGTCCCTGTGCAGACCTGTGAGGGACATCATGTGTTATTGATGCCCTTTGGATGTTACCATCCAACCAGTTCCCAATCCACTTAACAGTTCACCAGTTAAATCGATCTCTCTCCTATTTGAAGAGAAGCGTGTTGTGGGATATCATGAAAGTACTTGCTTTCAGGCTCTATTGCTGTTCAGCTATTTGTCTGCAGGATTTTATAATGATTTACTTTCCCTGAGTTTGTTTTTGCGCAGAGTTCACATAAGTGTTTCAGTACTCTGTGAACAGAGCAAAACAGAGGAAAGAATGCAGAGTAGAATCCTTTACCTGGATTAGGTCTTTCCTATTTAATTTACTGGAGCATTTAAAGATATAGAATTTTAAGGGGCAGTGTTTTAAAAGAAAATATAGTTCTGGAGGATCACTCACTCACACAGACTGATCCTTATCTAGAAGGAAACTTGGAAAAAAATTCAGTAGAAAACTTCACATTGGGAAAAAGAACTGCATGAAAATGTGCTGTATGCTGATTTTTCTAAACTTTGGGTTTAGAAGAAGATTTTAAAAAACGCACCACAGTGACCTGTCTTAACAGTTTTTGTGTTAAATGCTTCACAATTTAGAATGACTTTTCAATTCAATATTTTGGATTTTTTTTATACTGACTGTGTCATATAATGGAGGGTACTAAAAAGCTAAAGTCAAAACAACATTTCACACTGCCAAAGCTGACACAATAAAACCAGAGTGGCCACCTAGAATAGATGGATTCGCGATTAACCTGTTAAGAGGATAACCGTTCTCCTACCCTAGTCCTCCATCACAGTCAGAAAGGTGTCAAGTTAAGTGCTACTATACTCCAGCTCCTATTTGCCCTTGTGCTGCAGGCTACAGAAAAAATATAAAAACTTTTCACAGTGTTCTTTATCTTATGTCATTATCCTTATGCTGCCTTAGGTCATTAAAATAAATGTTTTGTGCTTGGGTCCATTTATTCTATTGTCAGTGATGAATGTACCTGCTTGATTTAATTTTGTATGCATTTTATATTGCCCATTGTATGTTTTCAGGTTTATTATATAAGTACTCCATCTTACTTCAAAAAGCTCTAAACATGATATATTCTTTTATTTTTTTTTTATTTTTAATGATCTTATTTTAAAAGCAATACTTTTTTGCTTAGCACACGGTAAATCCTAAGTTAAACCTGACTGTGTTGCTTTGTTAGTACTTGTGGATAGTTTCATACTTTCTTCATATAGAGAGGGAGGTCAAATTGTCCAATATGTCAAGAAACAAGGGCTTGGACTTGTTCTTGCTCATTTTCTCATCTCTTTCTCATCCTTACCACAACATAAATTTAAGGAGACTTCTACTCCCCTTCCCCATTTCTCTTAATTTTGCTTCAGCCAACTTTTTCCCAAAAAACACTTGTTTTTTTCACTGAAAAAATGTTTTCACCCCCTTGTCAAATCGCACAATGAAATAAGCCACTGATAGAGGGAGAGTTACACTGATCCTTAAAGCTCTGGGAAAGGGCAGGACAATGCTCTGCTGAAACCCCATGAAACTGCCTCTTTAGTCTCTTTTCATAGGAACGGAAGTGAACCCTGCAGGTCTCTTCTTCAGGCAGCTCTAATTGGCACCTCAGCTGGGAGACAGATACACACACTTAGCCCTATTTCTTGCCTTCCTCTACTTACCTGCCTATCCCTACCTATGCCCCTAAATACAGCATCTCTTTTCTCTGGTGTGTGATATAAGGATGATCTCATTTGCCTTCCTGACTTGGAACACAACCCTTGCAACACTGACAGCATTTATCCTCAAGTCCAGGTCACTAACACTTCACCATCAAGTCAATATCCCAAGATTGCCTTTGGGATTGTAGGGAAACTTCCATCCATAAGGGAAGGCAAAACCAGAAGAGAATTTGAAAATCATGTGCTACAGCAGACCTGTACACCAAGAACATGAATAACTTTGAGATGCTAAGTATATGTACAGGTGGAGGTACATACTACGTAGATTATACAGAAAATGAAATAAAGATTTTGGTAGACCACAGTTCTAACTCAGTGTCCAGGAAATTCTTCCTGATATTCACCTCAGGTGTCTTGTTTCTCAAAAGTATGGCCTTATGTAGAGACTGCATAGAGTAATACTTTAAAAAAACCCAGCAGGAGTTACAGCAACTTCTAGTCAGAATTTATATTAGCAGAAAATAAATATTTTTGCAACTCCATTCCAAAAGGCTACTCCCCCTATTGCTTTGGTGGTTTTGAGCTTTTTTTCTGAATGTCTCCAATTTTTCATGAGGATATAAAGAGACTAGAAATAGGATGCAACCTAATTTAAAAAAAATATGCAGTAGAAATCCTGTAAGAAAAAATATTCTGTATCAGAATTTCTAAATAGTAACAAAATTCATTGAAAACTATATTAACATGAAAGACCTGAGGTTAAACAACAGTTTGCATCTGTCCTGGCAGTATGTTGTGGTGAAAACAGGATTGGTTTCAAGCTGTCTAAGCACAGCTATTGCAATAGCCAGGTGGTAAGTGATGTCATTTCGAGGAGATCCTTCTGAAGATCACACCGGGAACACACCAGATGCAGTTCCCATTAATAGAGATGGTGGCTCACCAGCCAGATACAGAGAGAGATGATTCTATTAAAAGTTTTGCTCCCCATTTACTTTCAATTTCACATATCCTCATAATTCCTGGTTCTCCTCCTGATGGTATTTGGGGAGAATCTCTTAGTTTAACAGAAAGAGGACAGCCTTGAAATCTCTAGAGAAAACTTGAGTAATTTGATTTTTTTCAGGCATATTTTTAAAAATATTTGGATGAAGTTCAGTGCTTACATCTCAAGTCTTGTGTGGATACACAAACTGAATTGAAATTCTGACCTCTGTAGTTCACCCATCTGCTGAACCCACTAGATTTATCAGAGAATTATTTTAATAAGCTGAGAAAACAAGATCAAAATCACCTTTATAGATTTGTTCTCTATTCATCTCAATAGAAAAGTTTTGATGAGGTTATAACTCTTCAAAATTCTTGCTTAGGATAGCATTTCATGTATTTAATAATACTTTGAAAACTGAGATTCCCATTGGCCCCACTTCAGATTTGTTCTATTATGCACGGAAATATCTTAAACTCATTTACCAGCTGTGCTACATGGTGCTGAGTTGCACAGGATAACTATACAACAACTCTAAGAGTATATTTTCTTACTATCCTGAATTTATCCAGGAAAGTGACAACATTGCTGATATTTTTGATTGGTGAGAGCATTAATCTTTGACATGTGCTTGCACTTTGTCTAAGGTCACAAATATTTTGAGGCAAATACAAACCTGATCTCAGTTATTATCAGGAAAAAAACATGATCGGTAAATAGTATCCTGATATTTGCTGTAGATGATAATGAGGTATCATTTCAATAACCCCCACCTTACTAATAATGAAATTGCACACAACTGAAAAAGCACTGGCAGTACTGAAAGACATTTCAGTAACCCAAACTACTCAAAAACTGAAAAAAGAGAGTTTTTGTACCAAGCATAGGAGTGACTTTAAAAAGTAAGTTAACGTTTAAGAAGTCTTTAAGTTGTTTGGAGAGATCTGCAGGCTTATATATCTGAGGAATACTTAGCAAGTATCTGAAAGCCAACTCAAGCTATTTTTAAGCCACACAGAATTTTAGAGGGCTGTGAGTATTTTATTGCAACTTCAGTCAGCAACTTGGATTAGACATCCATCCTATATAGTGTTGCTTGTGTCTGGATTACTCTCTAGATGAGGTGTTCAGAGAGACTTGTACATTTGTCAGTTCTGCAGAGACAGCTCAAGAAAAAGCAAGAAATAAAAAATACTAGTTGTGTGGTCAGAGTCCAAAGTCTGTAAAAATTTTGTTTTGTTGGACATTTCTGTCAGTGTGTCATAACATGTCATCTCTCTTGAGGGGATATAACTCCTGGAAGCCCTCATAAGATGTCAAGGCCCAAACAGTAGCTTATTTTTTCTTTATCAGTAGAAATACCAAGTTATAACAAATACCTGTGTTGTAGGCCAAAGGACAGATCTCTTTTTCAACAAGGCAAGAGTTTCCCATTTCTACACATCAGCACTCTGACCCAACACAAAATATTTCTACAATTAACACCATTCAGAGGTCGTTCTTTGCAGATGCCCACTTCTGAAGATACTGACCTAAGGAGAGGAGCAGGAGCCAGAGGTTTGTGTTTGTCGCTTCTGAGTCTTCTGCAGCCAACGGAGCAGATATAATCAGACTACTGTCCATCATTTGGGAGATTAATTTGCGCCCTTATCTTCAAAATTTTCCCTGAGAACCATTCCAAAAGTCAATGTAGTCCTACAGATCATGTCAACTTCACATGCAGACCAGCAGCAGGCTTCTGAATTCACTTTGGGAATCAGGTGGTTCATACAAAAGATCAGAGTGCTTTTAGAAGTAGCACTGCTACCAGCAAAGCTTGAAAGCAGCATGTGATTGTCTATAAACACCGCCCACACACATTCAGGTGCGAGCAGATGTACCTACCTTCTCCCACATCTGATTCTTCATTTCAGATAAATAAAATGAAAACAAAGCAAACCAAGACATTATGCACAAAATGAGAAATAAATTCAACTTCCATGGAGACTTCTACAATACATTCTGCTAATCCCAATAATGCAGATAAAATTTTAATCAGTTATCCATTTTTCTGAGAGTTGATTAATAAGCAATAATATTAGGTCTGTGAAAAGGTTTGTGCACATGTCTTCATCACTTCACTCAGTTTTGGTTATTTTCGTCCTTAAGTTTAAGTCAACTACCTAAATATTATTTTAATACAGTCCCTTGTATTTGATCATTAAAAGATTTTATAACAGCAGACTGCATCCAGTCACACCAAAAGGAGAACCTTCTTCATGTTCGTACTTAGATTTACACACATTGCAATAACACAATTCATTTCGTAGAAAGTGAATTACAACAATAATCGAAGAAAGAAAAACGGTACAAAAGTCTGCTTCCAGTAATTCAAAATATGATGTCTGTAGGTGAAATTATACTGTCACAAACAACTGATATTTCTGTCTCTTATCAGTGACAAGAAGTAGTTATAAGAAAAGGGAACCAAGCAAATAATTTCAGATTCCATTCTTTCACTCATTTTATATAAAGGCATGAGTGTGAGTGCAAAATATTTTCATAACTTGTTCATCATCTGGCCTTTGGGGTTTGCTCTGCTGACAAGGGTTGAGTGATACTTTTTTTATTATTTTGTACTTCAGGTTTTCAAGTGATATTGCTGTCAGAAAAAATCATTATTTTTAATGGAACTTTAAAAAAAGAAATATTTCAGAAATATTATATTATTAAATGCCAAAGAAAATAAATCATTTATGTCAGCAATTCTTAATTTTTTTCACTTTCTTTTCTCTTTTTCCTTCTCAGTTCTGCTTCATATTTATATTAAATAGAGTAGGAAAAGCTAAAATAACGTTCAGAAAAAAAAATTTGATGCAATTAATTATTTATTCTTTCAGTGGCACAGAGCATCATGAAATTTTCCTTTTACACTGTACTAATAGATATAACTTTGAATTTAGATGTCCAACCTAATGGACATATAGCAAGTGGGCTTGTATGGTGCTGTTTATTTGACTGTGAGACTCAAAGATTTCTCTGGGGTGGATTCCTATACCTCTAAATAAATAATTATTAGAGTTTAACCCTTTATGTACAGGTATGTAGGAAATTCACAATAAATCCGATGTTAGTACCTGTTGATGTAGATGGGAAGAGAATTTGAAAGTCTTCTTGCTTGATTGGCTTCTGCTTTGGTTTAGAAGTATTTTTCAGGATCTCAGATGGCAAAAAGAAGAAAATGCCACCATCTTAGATTTCTGTATTTTCTGATGTACAAGATTTATTAATATTGTATGTAGGATATGTCTACAATGAATGACGTCAGAAGCAGTGGGTTCCTCCTCACAGTCTGGAAAGTCTATGGATTGAGACACGGCACTATGGCCAAATGGCTCCTGGGTCTAATCTGGCACATCTCTGATCAGTTTAAATGCTGACAGAATGAGATAGCATCTGTCTGCTCCCATCCACGCGCATATATCCTAGACCCTGCACAACCTGCTAATTATTTCATTAAAAAACACTAATCAAATTAATCTTAAGTGAAGAAAAAAAAAAAAATTCTCTCTGGTAAGGATGCCAGTCCCTGGTTAAGGATATTTAGAGGCATCTCATACTGATTTATGACAAAAGCTTTGTTTTTTCACATATCCACAGTGCTACAAAATACTATTAACCTTCCTGTTAGGAACAGAAATTCATATATTGATTTAGTTTCCTATTAATGGGCACCTCACAACTCTGGAGACTTCCCAGATGTTTAAAACATTCTCATGGAAGTAACAGATATTATAACCCAATGAGACTTTCCAGGATCTACTGGGCATTTTACTGTGGGTGGCCATTTGCAAAGAGGTTCACACACAATTAATGAGTAATAAAATGATCTTATTTATAGGTTAACACACCCAGCAAATAGCTGGACTTTAGTCATAAGCTTATCATTGATGTTCTTAACACTTGTAAGACAGACTCCTGATGAATCTCTGATGGCCAGGTGTTGCAGTCACAGAGCCCTCTGCAAGGCCTCCTTGGAAAGAAAATGCCTAGTCATGGATTAGGCTCTCTGCTTCCCGCTTCAAGACCCTCTCTTATCTCTCTGTAATACTATTGGCTACATTCCAGATGTCCTAAGACTATAGGTTAGTTCACCCTGACCCTAAAACATTGGTTAGTTTCCCAATCCTAACTAACCCTATAAAAACCCCTACTTCTGCCCAGTTCGGCGGAAGAAGCTGTCACTGGACACCCCTTCATGGAACCTGCATTAAACCATTCTGTGGAACCTCTACACGGCCTTCTCGTCTCTTCTCTCTAGCAATGGCAATTCCTAGCAAGCTAAGAGCTGAAATCACTGAGAGCAGAAATCACTGATAGCTGGAAATCACTGAGAGCTGAGCTGCCTGATTACCTCAGGCTGAGCTTGCTAGAATAGCCTTGTGGCCAGGGTCTCTGCTGAGGATCTCCAGGACAAGGCAGGCCCTCCGGGACCCCGCTGTCCGGGCCATCTGCGTCAGCAGGGGGTCTGTCTGACCTCCTGGACCCAGCCTGCATTAGCCAGACATCAGGCAGTTCTTAGTCAGGTGAGGAAGTGTCAGTCTCCACAGCATTTGGTCTGATCTTTCACCTTGCTGAATTGACATCTCCCACCTCTGTCTTGTTTTTTTCTCTCATGTTTTCATAACTCTGTGCTATGTACTTGTGTTTCTCTCTGGGGACCTTCATCTAGCAACTACTTCTAAAGCCAATTATTTTATCTCTCTGATTTTATTCTACTTAACATAGAATCATTAAATCATAGAATAGTATAGGAAGGGTCCTTTAAAGATTTTCTAGTCCAAATTTCAATAAGCAGGTACATCTTCAACTAGATCAAGTTGCTCAGAGCCCCATCCAGCCTGACCTTGAGTATTTCCAGGGATGGGGTATATTCCATTTTTTTTGCTATCTGTTCCAGTCCTCACCACTGTAATTGTAAAAAACAATCTTCTTTATATTTAATCTAAATCAATCCTCTCTTACTTTAAAGCCATTACCCCTTGTCCTGTTGTCAGGGTGAGCCATCCCAACTCTTGGTCTATCTTCATAGAAGAGCTCTCCAGCCTTCAATCACTTTTGTGTTCCTCCTCTGGACTCACTCCAGCAGGTCCATGTCCTTTGGGGCTGCAGTGCTGGATGCAACACTCCAGGTGGGATCTCAGCAGAGCAGAGAAGAGCAGAGGGGCAGAATCCTTCCCCTGGCCCTGCTGCCCACGCTGCTTTGGATACAGTCCAGGATACAACAGGCTTTCTAGGCTGGGAGTGCCCATGGCTGGATCATTTCCAGCCTCTCCTCCACCCCAAGTCCTTCTCAGCAGGGCTCCTCTTATCCTGATGCCTGTGTTGATATCGAGGATTGTCCTGACTTAGGTGTATCACATTGCTCTTGGCCCTGCTGAACTTCAAGTTCTTGAGTTTCAAGTGGACCCATTCTCAAACTTGTCTACCAAACAGCTGCTTAGGCCCTCAGCAGATTCAGAAAAGTCCTTTCACAATTTCAGAGCATGACACTTTGATTCCAGACAAGTAGTAGCAAACTATCAAAGCCATTTTTTGCTCTTAACATATCCAGATAGTTCTGTATTTAATGCTGAGTGCAGAGAATGTGATAGGAGCATGTCACTTTGCTCAAACTGAGAGCAATATGGAGAATACTTTGCCATTTGATAAATTGTGTGAGATAGTCTAGAATTACATATTTTTGTTGTTGTCTGACATTATCTGGCCTTTTATTTTACAGGCCCTGTGGGTAGGGACTCAGATAAACACCTGTGGCAATCATGACTAAAGTGGATCTCTAACTTTGCTGGAACTCATTAGGGACATGATTGTGTAACTTTAAAGTAGATGGGAGCCTTACCTCCCATTTCAACAGGGATGTGATCAAGCTGCATTATGCTGCTGGACACAGACATGGCCAGGAAGGCATACATAAACTTAAAAGGGACCTTTCATTATCAGTCAGATTTCTCTCAAAATATTGCCTGTACTCAGCACTATTTGGGACAACATGTTGGAAACTGGGTATTTTAATCCAGTCCTTGTCCAGCTAACTTCCCACAACTTGAACATAAAAACCACTTAAAAATCATGGGCTTTGAGGAATACTGCAAGTTAGTAAATGTTTTGTGAAGGAATCATGTGGCTCATTGATTTCCCTACTACAGAGGCTATAAGGTAGATGTTATGAACAGAGTGAAATTTTATTATCCCTCTAAATTATGATTAGTTTTCTAGGTTCATCCTTGAATTTGAGACTCCAGGCACTAAGAACTGTAATTAAATCCATCTTAATAGATTTCGACATATCTGTTTGACTCCATACTATGGTCCATTTTCCAAAGAAGATTAGGGTAATAACATTTTTTTTAAATATTAAGCTTTCAGATTACCAACTGTTCAGTCTAATAGTAGGATATAATTGAAATTCTCAAGGATCACCTCCTTTAATCACAGAGCACATTTGATTTTTATATTGTCTGAGTATGTGGGCAGTTGGTATGTCAGCATCTAAACGACAACCTCCTTCTCAATGACAGAGAAGTTGCCTTGTCTTGGCATGGTAGTGGAGACAGTGACTAAGCACAAATGATGTAGTATATTTGCCAGTGAGTGTTATTCAAGAGGACACAGTTCTTTAGAAGTGTTTGAAAAGTTTTTCTCATTACTTTTGCTCTGGCATTCTGTGGGGGGCTCTTTTCAAATACATTCGCATCTAAGCACTGCCTGTCACTTATCAAAATAAAAGAAAGAGGAGAAAAAAGAGGAAAAAAAGAAGGCATATCAAAGGATTAAAGTCTACTGTGAGAAACACAACAAACATAGTCCACAGTTCCCTAATACTTATCTCTGCCTTGAGTGAAACACAGAGATGTAAGATTTAGTTTCTTAGTATCTATCAATATATTGAGTTCACATGGCAAGGTTTTTTTTGGGGGGGGAGGAAGAGTTACTGGAGTGGCTTCTGTGACAAGCTGCCAGAAGCTTCCCCCCTGTCTGACAGACAGCACCACGAGGCTCCTAGAACAACCCGCCACTGTCCAAGTCCAAAACAGCCAGTGACGGTAACATCTCTTGGACAAAAAAGGGAAGAAAGGGGAAGAAACCCCAATCCCAAATTATTCCCCAGATGTAATTGTGGCCAGAAAACAGTGGTGTGAGAACATGGGAAAATAAAAACTCTGCGGACACCAAAGTCCGTGGAGAAGGAGGGGAAGGGGCTGCTTCCCATGCCGGAGCTGAAATTCCCCTGCAATCTGTGTCTGTGGTGCAGACTACGGTGAGACAGCTGTGTCCTGCAGCCCATGGGAGTCTATGGAGGTGCAGAGATCCACCTGCAGTTCATAGAGAAGACCCACTCTGGAGCAAGCAGATGAACAAAAGTCTGTGACCCCATGGGAAGCCTGCACTGAATCAGGCTCCTGGAAGGGATGCGTGGACCCTTGGAGAGAGGCGGCCACACTACCGCACGTTTGTTGACAGGACTTGTGACCCTGTGCCCCACATTGGAGCAGCCTGTTTCTGAAGGACTGTACCCCATGGAAGGGGACCCACATTGGAGAAGTTTATGGAGAGTTGTTTTCTGTGCAAGAGACTCCATGCAGGAGCAGGGGAAGGACTCCTCTCCCTGAGGAAGTAGTGACAGAAACAACACTTAATGAACTGACTGTAGTCCCCATTCCCTGTCTTCCTCTGCCACTGTCAGGAGGTAGAGCTGGGGAGGAAGGAGGGGTGGGGGAAAGATTTTTTAAGATCTGTTTTACTTCTCATTTTGCAGCTGTGATTTTGATTGGTAATATGTTCCCTAAGTTGTGACTGTTTTGCCAATGATGGTAATCGGTGAGTGGTCTCTTCCTGCTCTTATGAGCCTTTTATTTTATTTTTTTTCTCCCCTTTTTAGTTGAGGAGGGAACTGATAGAGTGGTATTGGTAGGTACCTGGCCTCCGGCCAGGGTCACACCACCACAGTCTCATAAAAATATCATCTCACAGGTCATCCAAAAATAGACAAAAATAAAGCAGAAAAAGACCCTCCAGATTGCCATTTACTGCAATTAGGTTAATGTGGCTTACATCTCAATCTTGCTGCTGTGAAAATCTCCCCTTGACTTGGAGAAGGAAAAGATACCTATTCACAGTGAAGGTAGGGAAAGCAGCCATAGAGTGAGTTATTTGAATAAATATTTCGGACTGTATTTTTGGAAGCTAGATGTTCGTAAATATTCTCAGTTCAAGAGAGGCCTGCCAGCTACAATTCATAAGCACACAGGACAAAAATCCAATCTCACACTGAGGTGATCCTTTTCAATCATAAGGTGAGTAGAGTGCAAGTGAAGCGTGAATAGCAGTGGAACTATCTACCAAAGCATGACTGCTCTACAGGGCATGGGAGAAATTAATCAGAGGACCAATCACTTCATCACAGGATTCCCTACTCAGCCCTACAGAGGACAAAAATTAAATTCCTGATAAGATATTTATTTCTCTTGGTGAAGAGAACTTTATTTAGGCATAAGAAATGTAATATTTTTTCAATGGAATAAAGAGAAAATAATGTTACATCACAATAAATAGTAAGCTGGAAGTTACTGGAAGGTCCTGCTCAAGGTTTCTGAACCACATATGCAAAATTTAATTTTTCCTGGCCAAAAATGAGGAAGGCCATGAGTGTATCTGACCATGAGGAAGGCCAGATTGGTCTGTTAACAATCTGCACTCTCTAAAGGGATTTTGAGGACAAAAGGCACTAGCAGGCTCCTTAGACAAAATAATATAAGGGTGTGGTCTATGCCCAGCTTGATTCTGCACTTCTACCTGTGCTGAACAGCTACCCGCTCTCTCTGATATGTGATAGTTGTAGACAAAGAAGAGGGTCCCAGAACTTGCCTGGAATGGGCTGGCTTGTCTGAGATAAGCTTTTTATGACAGTCTAAATCTTGCTGATTTTCATGAAAACTGTAACAGCTTTTCAGATCAGTCCTACCCCTCATCCTTATAATATCTAGCAGTTTTCTATTTTCTCCTTCCCTGAAAGAGTCATGATAGCATCAGTTATAACATTGAACAGAAACTCAGAGCTCTCAGAGAGGACACAGAAAGCAAAACCTGAGTTTATGTTCATCCTCCACATCAGAACTTCAACCTAAATCCAATCTCTGTTGAAGCATTGCACTAGTGTATGTCTCAGATTAGATATCCACTCTTGTCTTTCTTCTGCTTGGCAAGATTGCAAAGATTTGTCAGCAGCAGCTTTGGAAACCAAGGGCAGATGTCAAGGATATTAGGCAGCAGCTGAATGGTTCAAGAAACTTAATGCAAAGATTGAAGGAGGGCTGTGCATCCCCCAGGTAGTGTCTGAGGTGCTTGGTGACTCTTCTCATGGTCTTCAAAGAATCACTGTTAGTTATAGAAGTTGCTTATTCTTTTGTCCTTATCATTAGAGCCTAATGACAAAGCTTGTGATTAAGGAAACTAGGAGGCAAGCAACTCACTTCATGTATTTCACCCAGGAACAAGGTCATGTATAGATAAAGATGAAACGGATGAGCTTAGAACTAAGCAGGAGAACTACTTTTGTTTTCCAGATGTTATTTTTCTGGGTGGCCTCCAGAGCTTTGAAGGGCATTTTTCTCATAGACAAGCTATTTTCTGCTACAGATGGTGCTTTTTACTCTCCTAAGTCCAAAAATGACAGCAATTCTTAGAGGGGCAGCTGAGTCCTTATTTTCACAATTTCCATTCACGACTTTGAAATTTCAGGTAAAGCTACCTCCCACAGATATTAATTCTGGCAGTTAGTTGATACAACAAACTTTAAACCTATTTAATTTATTTAGGATATTCATTTATTTATAGGGGGATGATTTTTAGCTAGTAACAAGTTTTTGCCTTTAAGACCGCATAGATATATATAAAAAAAATATTTTCCTTACAATTTGTCGGCTCTTTTTTGCTGTGACCCACCACTCCGTCCCAAACTTTTGCCAAAACCATTTCTAGCTGGCTCTACATAGAATCTAATATTTTAAGCCAAGAAAGCAAGAAACAACAATGATGAAAAACATGCTCAGGAAAAGTCTTTTAGACTGATAAGGAAGGAACGTAAGAAATTACTTAGAAAGAATGTGATGCCTGGAGAATTAAATTAGAAAGGCACTGAAAATATATTTTCCATACAAAAACATTTTGAGAAGAAATAAAATAGTTCATGTGAGGAAATTTTAATGATGAGAAGAGAAATTAATTATATAGACAAAGCAAAAGAAAATTGAAGTAAAATATATAGGGTCCATCAGTGTGAGCAATTTATTCATAAATAGACATATGTTCAGAGGCTGTTTGCCCACACTGGATTTGTGTAACTCTATTCTATTTGGCAAGATTTAGAGTTTAAATGAAGAGCACATATGGCAGTTTCATCTCCAGTTCTGTGCAAACATAGCCCAGAACACAGATACTTCAGCTTTACTTGGGAGTTGTGCTTGTGCACCAGTTTGGGCTCAGACTAAAATACCTCAGATGAGAGCAGCATATTTCTGCTGGTTCTGAAATTTCATCACTTTGTACTATCTGTATCCAGGCACAATTTATGAGACCAGGTAATATTATTTGACATAGATTTCAATATATCCTCCTGGTCTATTAATGTCTGGCAAATATGTTAAGTGCAGTTTGTAGGTACTAAATTTAATTTTATTCAAGGTGTATGCGATGGAGTGTTTTCTTCAAATTGGTAACATGAAAATTGAAATTTTCATCAAGAATGCAGCTCAACTGTCCCCTGTGATTCTGAGATTATGCATGACATAAATGGAGCAAACTAAAAAGAGCAGATGGCCATACGTTATATATTAAGTGAAGAGAAGCATCCCTGAGGATCTCCAAGGGGACATAAAGAGCCCTAGGGAGGAGTTAGGAAGATCAGCTTTTAACTTCTTGTTTGAGATCTCTGAGAGTAATCTAACTTGCAATCAGTGCTCTGCATCACTGACTCTGAAAAAGTGTGATAATGTATGTGAATATGAAAAAGAACATCTCTGGACTGTGATCTTTTAATCCCTTCTCTACTGTCAGGACCATTGTTATCGAATTTCAGTGTCACAAGGTGAAAGAGAATGGTTCATTTGATTTCTAGGGCAAAAAGTAGGGTAGGAAGAGAGTGGGTGAGCCCCACAAATATCTTTATGAGGCCCCTTTGCTAGTGGAGAAGTGGAGAACAAGACTGATGAAAATTAAATAGTTTTCTAATGCAATTATCTTTATGTAGGATTGGAAAAGAAATGCTAATTTTAGTATTTTAAATCTCCATTAACGTCTGTGCTCATTGTGATGTATTGGGGGAAAAATTGTTAAGTCAAGCCCTAATTTGGAAAGGAATAAAGTCACAAATGGCAGCATCAATGAGCAGTTTGCCTGAGGGAGCATATGGATGATGTTTTCTCTAGGTGTGAAGGGAATTGAGTGAGGCCAGACCTATACAAAAGAAAGAAAACTTGGTCTTTTCAAAATGCTCTCAAAGTCCTTTGCTTATACCTATTTCTATATCAGCACAAGCACATCATTTTTCAAGAGCTGAACTGCATGCTTTAGCCTCAAAGACTTGGTGTGTTTTGTATTTGTGGAGTGAGTTAATATCTTCTTTGGAGAGTTTTACCTGCCCTTTATCTGGTTTGTAGGCAGAATTTTATTGCAACCACTCAACATATTTTTGATCTTTCCTGCCACCCAACTTTCTCTTCCATGATACAAAGTCCTTTCTCAACTCCTCTTTCCTGTTTTTCATGCTATTACCTTAAAAGTAATTCCTGTTCTAAAACCCAACATAATACAGTTAAATGGATCTGAATTCAGACTTCCTGTGAAGCAAATCTAGCTCCTCAAATCAACTTTCTTGTCTTATCTTATCCTTTTTAAAAGGCTTTTTTAAAGAAATGTCTTAGGCAATCTGGCTTTTAACCCGTGGCATGGAAACTCTAGTTTACTATCTGCAGTTTAAGCTTCATACATAAGTTTTGTTGATTTTGAATGAAGTAGCAGAAACAGCCTGTAAACAAAGGAGTTAATGGAGCAATTTTCACAGAATATCGCATTTTACAACATTGTTATTTCCAAGAGCATTTTTTTAATCACACGTTCATTCTGGATTAGATACATAATTAAAAGGACAATCCCCTTTCCAACTGAAAACCTATAATTAACAACAGTTCAGAAGAATGTGTTAAAGGCAGAGTAAAATCACCTTTCATTTTGTTATTCTTTGATTAACATATTCCCCTTAGCTCTAAGGTGCTTTTTTGTGTATATGTGTGATAGGGTTTTATTATTTTAGTAATGATTTCTGGTTTTCACCTTGAAAAAGCCTTATACAATTTCTGATAAATACACAAGAATTTTTTAGGAATATTATAATCATGCTTACAACAGGCCAAGCTTATGAAAAAGTAATAATTACCTGATTTTGTCATACAAAGAGACTGTGGAAATTTGCTGTCATATTGATTAAGGACTTCAGTTTTCTGTACAACACAGGTTCCTTTTATTTCCTGCTTGCAGCCAACACAGGATACAAGAAACCCGAGATAGTACCATTTGTTGGTAGTATTCAACAAATTTATTTTTAAAATCAAGTTATGTCTTAATTTTGATTCTTATTAAATTAACTAGGAAGAGGAAGGGAATCTCATGTATTTTGTCTCCCTCAAGGAAACACAATTCAAATTTTTACACCCTGTGACCTGTAAAGGGAGTGAACATGTTGGTTTGTTTTGTTAGTGTATTGGTACTGAGGAATGCCAACACCCACCCAAGTCACAAGAACTGGAAAGCACATGCGATACGGAATGGTACATGGTTAGTTTGAGGCAAAGACAAAACTAATAATTTCTGAATAACTTTCAGAGTACTGCTAGCTAAAATGTAGCTGATTCCCCTCTGAAGTGCTCTCTTTGCTGCTGAGAGTGCAGCTCTCAATTTAAGAAGTGCTAGTAATGATTTCAGTTTATTTTGGGCTGTCCTCTTCCCCACCACAGAAACTGGTTTCACACTTTTGTAATTCAAGGAAGACTCTCGTGCTTTGCTTAGATGGTTTTAGATAGAAGAGGTTCAGAAAAAAATTAACCCAAGTTGAGCATGGGAACAATTCCTCTATTCTGTTTAAGATTTTCCCTTACCTAATACTTCTCAGTTCTCTTTTTTTCTAGCCTTAGAGAAGACAAAATAGGGATGTGAACATTTCAGTCTGCCTCTACTTTAGTGAACATATATTATCCAGTTATAACTCACAATGAAAAAAATTTGGACTTTCAATAAATTTAGTAAAAATTAGAGAGTTTTATTTTTTATTTTTTTACCATAACCATTACTGTAGAATTGGATGGGAAAAAATTAATAAGGTGTTTGCAAAAATAATTCAAATTACTTCTTAAATTTATCTACTGGAGGAGTTCAATAAATTCACATCATATACACACAGATAGAAACTAAAACTTCCTTTTTAATGAGGAAATAAATACATGGTCCAGCCATTTCTAGACATGGTTCTTCTACTTTGTGAGAAAAACAACAACATGATAATTTTGATGTACTGGACTCTACAATTTGCAACTGAATACCTGTAAGAGGGACATGGATTAATCAATAATTCTTCTCATTCCTTCAAAGGGCTGATGTGATAATCTTGCTTGCATAAATAAAATTCTCCGATTTAAGTAAATCCCCAGGGGTACCATGATGTGTTGAATGGGAGAATGAAAGCTCTGCCTTCTACCCGGAGTAATATAGCTATTTATTAATCAAAGATGATCTCTTCTTTTCCTTTTTCCTTTGCAAAAATAATGATTGTAGCCTTCTAGCAATATAAATAATCAAGTGATGACATTGGCATTAATTTCACAATGTGGTGAATATTCTACCCAAGAATACTCCTAAATATAGTAATAATGCTTCCTCCTTCTTCTTTTCTTTTGCTAAACTGAAGTGAAAACATCTGAGAAATAACATTGGTGTGTGTCTTTATAGATAATTTAATATTCTGATTGTTCTGACACAGGAGATGAATAAAACTGGATTTTCCCCCACAAAATTTTTACATTTATTAATTCATAATTAAAAGAAATCTAAGAAATATGTCTATAGTTCTATGGATCACATTTAATGGAGCACTGATCCTGCTTTTAAGAAAGTCCTAAAACTAGATTTTTTCCAATAAAAACAAAATCTGTTGTAATTCCTTAAATGGTAAACAATAGTTGTAATTCCTTAAATGGTAAACAATAGAGGCTGTCTGTAATGGTTCATCCTTTCTTCAGTTTCATTATTGCCTTCCAGCTTCTAGTCTAAAGCTCTTAGCATCATAATTACCTCTTTTGGCTTTTGCAAAATGTCATGGCTCTTGTTTAGCCAATGGATCACCTCACGTGAGTCTACAGCTTCACTTTTAAATGCAGTATTAATAGCTGAAATTTCTGACAGGCTGAATTATAAGCTTGGCAGCAAATTGGCCTCCCTTTTCACCTTTCCTGGATTTGCTGTTATTTTGGAAATCAAGAAGGAGATCTGAAGCACATATATCTGGATCCAAAGAAATGCCTACTAAGAGGGATCTCAATCTAAGTCATCCATGCCCTTTTCCAGACACCTCAACACTATACTTGTCACTTTGTAACACTGTAATTAGTCTTAATCATTCACAGTGTTTGTATGCATGGTGGCTTCACATATAGAAGTACAGTTTGAAGGCAGAGGTTAAATGGCATTAAATAAACTGTTGTATCTGAATAAGAAAGAAAAAATATCCAATGATGGACGCCATATGGGGATTCCAAAGAAGAATGCCTATCTTTTCCATCTCAAGAAGAATAAAAAATATTTTCTTACCAACAAAATTGTTATTCTCCCTATTTCAGCACTTAATTCCACTGGGTTGCTAGGGCATCTATCTGACTTTCACTCTTTTTTCTTTCCCCCTAACTTTATGAAATCTTTTCTGAGTCCCTGAGAAAGTCATATTACCTCTGTGCAATTAGCAGCCATGCCAGCTTTTCAATGTGGTGAGTCAGAGGTTATTCTGCTCTAACCACTGCTGTTCAGCCTGTCATCATGTGTGTATATGTATCTTAAAGTTCTTCAGCTGTTCACAGGCAAATTTTTTGGCTACTTTGAGTAAACAAAGATCTGTCCTACTAGGACAGTCAAGCCATGTGAACTGTTACTTTCTCTTAGTAAAGTGTTTTTTTCCAGGACCAGAACACTTTCTATGTACGGAATCTGTATTTCATCCCTGAGACAAGCATTCCAACATGAATAAAATTATGAAAGCTTGCTTTCCCATCCTCTTCACAAAAGAGGATAATGTTGGTGAGGTATTTCAGACTCTCAGTAGGACTGGCAGCATCACAAATTTGGTTATTTAGTGAGAACAAAATGGGAAAAGAGAGAACAAAACCTACTCATCAAGGTACTGATTTGATCCTCAATATGGCCAACATTGTTATCACACAAAATTATAAGATTAGAAGCAAAATGAAAATCACAAAGTTTAAAAACTGCTCAGTGATTTGTGACCTGTACAAGTGAACTAAAAAAGTACATTTTTATGCTAATATTTGAGAAAAGATAAGATTAATAAGGTTAAATAATCCAAAGAAAAGGCCATTTATTAATGGGATAAACCTGCAATCACTCGCACACTCTAGATCTGTAATCACATGCACTAGATGATTGTGCGGTAAAAAAACCCACATTCTTTGTGATTTTAGACATTTATGGACAATAATCCCCTGATAAGGAATGTGACTGGAATTTGTAAAAAAAGCATCAAGTGATTTACCTGGGGCTCTGCATCCCACTCTGTGGTCCTTGGCACAGGAAGGATGTGACCCTTTTGGAGTGAGTCCAAAGCAGGGCCACATAGATAATTAGAGGGATGGAACTTCTCTCCTACAAGGAAATGCTGAGAGAGATGGGATGCTTGAGTCTGGAGAAGAGAAGACTTTTGGTGATCTAATTGCATCTTTCCAGTAACTGAAGGGAGCCTACAAGGCAGCTGGAGAGGGACTTCTTACAAGAGCATGCAGTGACAGGACAAAGGGAAATACCTTCAAACTGAAAGAAAATGGGTTTAGACTAGATGTTTGGAAGAAATTCTTTACTGTGAGAGTGGGGAGGCACAGGAACATGTTGGCCAGAGAAGTTGTGGATGTCCCATTCCTGCATGTATCCAAGGCCAGGCTGGTTGGGGTCTTGAGCAAGCTGGTCTAGTGGAAGGTATGCCCCCTGCCCTGCAGGAGGGTTGGAATGAGATGATCTTTAAGATCCCTTCCAACACAAACCACTTTATGATTCTATGATTTATCAATGAGTTTCATTGTTTAGAGGTATGACTTTTTCTAGGATCTGAAACAGACCACTTAAAAGAGAAAAATACTGGGTTTCTAGGATCTGATCCATCTGAAAACATGAGAGAAAATTGAAAGCCTCCATAGAGGCAATAGCTTTTTTCCCTTTAGTTTTATTCTTGTGGAGGGTAGAAGGATGTGTGTTTTGCTTTGTTTTCCTTTTTTGAGATTCTGAGTCTTACTTGGAGTTTGATTGTCTGAATGCTGATCAGGCTCAGAAATAATGAAATCTAGGACATTGAGGAGCTTGATGGTGTAGGAACATGGTTTATAATGCAAAGAAATTTTATATGCACTCCCATTTTCCAGTGATACCCTTTAGAATTTGAAATTTTATCAGTTATAAAGGAGCCTTGATAGTTCAGATTCAGAAGATGAGTCTAATTTTATAACAGCTTCAGTTCTGTAGTAAAAAAATTGTTTTGAACATTACTAGTGAAAGAACTCTAAAAAGATCTTTAGCTTTGTAGTTCCTAGAGCTTAAAAGGAAGTGTTAAACCTCTTCTGAAATAAAAGTGAAAACTTCCTATGCAGACTTAGCTTTTATTAATTTATGAAAGGGACTTAGTTGTCTAAAGACTTGAAAAATTAATTAAAATAATATTAAAAATGTATGAATTAATTTATTTTTAGTGCTTAGATGAATGAAGTACTTGTAGTGTTGTTTAAAATTGCAAAAAAATTCACCAACACACACAATAATATTGATCCTCATCAAGGAAACTGCTTTCAAAATTTTTCCTGAGCTGCTTTTCCCCAAAGGTAAATTGTCTTCAATTTTGCAATGTTTTTGCAAATGGAAAAAAAAAACACTATACCATTGCCAGAGAGTTTTTCCCTTACACTTTTGAAAAGATTCAAATTCATGATTACCATGAAGCCTCTGGGTGGGTGTTTAGTAGGAATCTGCTTATTTGTGAAAATATTGCTTCTGAGATGATTTTTTTTTTTTTTTTGGCTCAAGGAGTTGATGGAAACCAAGCTTGTTGGCTTGATGTTTATCCTGAAGCCCTAATAAGAAAAGAGTAATTCGTCATGACAAGTTCCATGTTCTCATATTTAACAGTGTCTAGCCAGACAGGTAAGCCTTTTGGGCTCAGCAAGATATTTTCTCATAAGGTTGCACATTCATTCTCTAATTCTTATTTCCTTATACACTTCAGTTATCTTTAAAACTGGAACCATCCTCTTCTCTGTATTTTGGACTTGGAATTTTTAACATCAGGAGCAAAACAAATTGTCAATCCATACTAACTGGGGCTGCCTCTGGCTGTTACCAGAGGAAAATGTACTGACTCAGATTCAGCTTTAAGGTCTTGGTCAGCACACTGTACAGGCCAATTGGGCAAGATGGTGAGGCTGATGGTCCTCTGTGTGTTCTACACCTGTTCTCTAGTGCAGGCTGCCTCCCTGGATCAGGGAGCCAGGCTTGAGTCACTGAAGCACAACTTACTTCAACTACGTGTCTTTCCTTGGCATTGCCATGACTCTGAAGAATTACTGTGCTGGCTTTTGCACCCCACTATGACATGACAACCTGTTCCTTACAGTTACCTAGAGCCTGAATCATGTCCGGCAGACATTTAGCTGCCTAATGGGGACAAATTGCTGCCTTAGAAGTCCAGTGACCAAATTTTTTTTGTGAATTGAGCCTTTGAGCAATAGAGAAAGGAGAGTAAAAAGTCACAGCAGATGTAGTTGGCTGAAATGGTCTCCCAAAGGCAAACCATTTCCTCATCTGATAATTGTGTTCTTTGCCTTATAATAGTTTGCATAAGATCCCAAACCATATAAATCATATCACTTAGACATTTTTAAATGTCAGATGAAAGTAGACAGCTTTGTATGACACTCAAGCATTTTGTTTGTACTTGTATTTTTGTTTTTTTAAGTAACCAGAAAGAAAATTTTATGTTGACAAGATAGTTGTTGATTATGCTGAGCTATGAAGTAACAGATCCAGAAAAGATGAGATGATAAAAAGTTTAAATCCCTAGCAGAAGGTTGGATAAAACCTTTTTATTGTCTGAGATATACTTGTGAGTTAACTAATTGTGAAGGGATAATAAATGATTTAATTATTTCCCATCTGTTAGTAATTCAATTAGATCCTGCTCAGTTTGCATAGCTGCAGTCCTTTCATTACTCTGCTTTGCATTCCCTACCAAGTCTGAAGTCCCCAGAGTTAAGCTATTTTATTCCCCTCTGAGGTAAAGATGGGCAAGTGATTTAAAAGCATTTTTCTCCCTTAAATCCATTGTGTTGGTACTCTTAACACTGCATTTCCAGAATCTTTTTAACATAAATACTGCATTAATTTAGTTGGGAAAAGCACAAACTAAAAAAAAACCAAAAATGCCTGAATTGGTTTTTGGAAAAAAATATTATGGAAAAAAATTGTTGCGAACTTTGAGATGAAGATGTAACCATACACTAAGTGCACTTAAAAATACTTATTCTTAGGGTAAGACATAAAACTAGAAAGGTAAAGACAGGGAGAGACTCTTGGCCCACATATACTCATATATGTGTACGTATGATGAATACACAGGGCATACTCCTCTACATTTTAATGAGAATAGTTCATGCTATTTTTGCGAGACAAAGACAAATAAATTATTTTGGCTTTATTTGTAGGGCAACTACAAATGTTGCGAAAGATCCTTAGTTCAAAAGGAAAGATAAGGTGAAGAATATTTAGTTCACAAACTTGTCATTTGCTCTTTGTCATTTGATGCCAGTGAAAGAGAAGGAAGGGGTTCTCCCTGCCCCTGCCTTGTCTGATGTGTTCATTCAGCCCAGAGAGCAAAAGCAGTGGTAAACTTCCACCATGAATTTAGGATGCTTAGGCAATACTCACAGTTAACATTCTTTGTTCTGTGCTTGTTGTAGTGTGCTGGTTTTGGCCAAGGTAAGTTAATTTTCTTTGCAGTTGCTGGTGTAATGCTGTATTTTGGATTTTTACTGGCCACAGTGTTGATAATATAGAGAATTTTTTTATTATTGCTGAGCAGGGCTTACACAGAGCCAAGGCCTTTCCTGCTTCTTGTGGAGACTGGGGGCGCCTGGGGGACTGGGAGGAGACACAGCCAGGACAGGTGACCCAAACTGACCGGAGGAAGATTCCAGACAATGTGACATCATGCTCAGTATGTACAGTGTGGGGAAGGAGGCAGAGTGGGACTTTTGGAGTGATGACATTTGTCTTCCCCAGTAGCCATTACATGTGATGGGGCCCTGATCTCCTGGAGATGGCTGAGCACCTGCCTGCCATTGCAAAGCAGGGAATTAACCGCTGGTTTTGCTTTGCTTGTGTGTGCTTTTACCTTCCTGATTCTCTCCTTGACCAAGTTGGTGTGGGAGTAATCCAATGGCTGTGTAGGGCTTGGCTGCTGGCTGGGGTTAAACCACAATGTGTAGGAAATGGGATTTATATTTTCCTCCTTAACTTGTTTCTGGGGATGGATGAGGACAGGCTTCTAGAAGGTTCAGAAGGTGTTTCTCTTTCTCCCTCCCTCCCTCCCTCCCTTCTTTCCATTCTCTTTCCCTCTCTTTCTCTCTCCCTCTCCCTCCCTTTTTCCCTGCCTCCATCCTTCCCAATGCAGAAATCAGACCTCCTAGGGCAATTTCGCACAATTCAGCATTACTGACCCACATAGTTATCATGTCCAAAACTCCTCTCCACTCTGAACCCCACCTCTAGACTAAAGGAAAATCAACTACCTAACTCTCAAAAAAATCAGATCAGAAATCCTCTGAGGACTTTGGCTACATTCAACTTGCATAAGGAAAACTCTTTTCTAAGGTAAAGAAAGTCATATCTTCTTTACATCTCTCATATGTGAATGGGTTGAAAATTAACCAATTCTTCACAAGAACACATTTCTCAAATATTCTTAAGAGAGAAGAGATTTTAAAAGCATTTTGCCTATTTCCTCTGCCACTCAGCATAAGTAGTCAACAACTTTGTGTTTCACTTTGTTTTACACTGTCACTTTAAGCTGTGTATAAGAAGCTGTCTCCTCTTGGCTTTGATAAGATACACTAATTAATTGGGTGACCTAACTGCATTTGTTATACAATCATATTAGCTCTTGGATTAATGTATTTAAACCTAAGTAAACCAAACAGAGATTTTACTTTACTTTCAAGCCAGCTGTCTTTTGATATTGTATTTGCCTTTGAAACTATGCAGCAAGTTCTTCTGGAAGGGCATAAGGGAAAAAAAATCATTATAATCTTTTTCAACTCTATGACTGCTCTTCCCTCAGATATGAAGAGCCTCAGGTGGCATGACTTAGGCCAATTGTTTCACTTATCAAAAATAAGTAACATAAGCCCTCAACAAATCTGTGTGCATGCTTGTTTTGACCTCTTATTGAGCGCTTGTCAATTGTCACTTTGACTCACAGTCCTATATTAAGAGGTTTAAGAAATATTGCTTTGCTGGGGCAGATTCATATTGACACAGTTGGGTTTTTTTCAGCACTATATCATCATTATGTTCTGCTGCCCTGATGATCTAACATATAAAAATATAGCACCAGACAAAGGGCAACAGCAAGGAGTGTGGGTTTTTTTCTGTTTTATGTCATTTTACTTGTGCTGAACATCAAAAGTTTTAGACTCCATGTGGGCCCTGTAGACTTTAATGCTGAAAGACAATATCTGTCTATATAGGGCATCTGTAAATACATAACTATTCAAAAAGTAAGTACATTTTCTGCTCTGGTAATCCCACTTAACATTGTGTAAAGTGGCATTACATCATCTGAAAATCCTTGTTGAAGGGTATTTCATTGCATAGAAGCTTTGGAGTAAATTGTAATCTGTAATTGTAAATATGTGCCAAAATTGTAATTTGTTCAATCTCATTTTTTTACCCCCAGGACAAGGAAAGAGAAGGAACATGTGCTGGGTCAGAATGGCTGTTTAAGAGTGACAGGAGTGTGATAGAGGCCTTAGTTCAGTAATATACAATAGGTATGACCCATCTCTGCTTTAACATGTACTGAGATTGATCAGTCATGTGTCATGGAGCTGGGAACTGCAAATGGCTCTTTGCCATCTCTCTTTATCACAGAAAACAAAGTAAAGCTCAGATCTAGTGGAAAATCAAGGCAAGACAATATCATGATACATGCAGATATCATTCCTCATTTAAAAAGGAAAAAATAAATGGAAATGACAAATATGCATCCAACACATAAACAGGACATTTTTATGTGGTAAGCTACCAAGCCATTTTCATTAATGATTTACTTAACTGTATATTTGGCTATCATCCTTCTCCTTTTTATTCACTCTGGACCTAATTTTCCAATTTTCCTGATATACCTCAAATAAACAAATTCCAGAAAGCCACTGTTAGAAAAACGCACCTAATGATTGTTAAGTATTTACTGTGTTCTTGAAATGTACTAAACCCTTTGTCCACTTGCAGCCAGGAGAATTTTTGAAATGCATGTTCAGCAAAAGCTTTTAGCTAGAACTCTTTTTCAATTTTCTCAAAACATGACTGCTGGAGCCTTTTGGGATTCTATTGCAGGACATAGGTTGATCCTTCAGAGCTGACTGTTTATAGCGCAGGTGCTGCAAATCTGACATCATACCTATACAGAAAAATCACACACACTTAATAAAAAACCTTTGGGGTTTTTTTGGAACAGTCTTATCAGTGCTTATCCTGGTTCCAAGAAATACTTATTTCAGTGCACAACAATGAAATAAAATAACAAGCCAACAACTAATTTAACAGTGGTCAGAGCGCAGCTCTGTGGCAGTTGCTTTGCTTTTCTCCGAGCCTGGCTCCGCAGAAGGATGTGCCAGCCCCAGGAGCAGCTGGGTAGGTACCTGGACCTGCTGGCAAGAGCAATTGAAATGGGCAGCTCAGTCATATCAGAAACACACTTCTGAAATCTAAACTGTTTGGGAGCCTTGTGGATTTTTTCACTGTTGATTTTTTTTTAAATTTTACTTTATTCATTATTATTTAATTTTTGAAATAAAAAGGGTTCTTATTAATTTTCAAGCTATATATTTGAAAAGCAAGATAGCACCTTTGAGAAAGAATGACCAATCATAAATTATTCCTGTGAAATATCTCTTACATTCTTTGTTCAACATTTGTCAGGAAATGAATATTCCTGCAAGCTCTAAGTATCTAATCTAAAACAAACAAACAAAAAGCCAGAACGGCTTGACAAGACTTTTGTGATTTCTGCCAAACTCAGCCAGTATTAAAGTTGCTATTAAGAAGTATAAGCTGCAAATTCCTCTGCTTATGAACTTAAGATTGTGCTCTGGTCCAGGCAAAATTTTGTTTACGCTGATTTAGTGGCCTTATGAGATTGCCTGGTTGCTTGCCCGAGTTCCCTCAGCAGGTGAAATTACTTGCTGAGCTGTACAAAATTATGCTGGGGAATAGCTGTGCCATGTCTTGCCAGTATTTATTTAATGTTATGTTACTGCTTGAAAATGAAAAGCATTTATTTTTAAAACATAGTCCAAGTGATTAAGACCTATAAAAGCAAAAGAAAAGGCTAGGTAACAAATGAAACTATAACTTACATGCTGGTTTTGATGTCATTTGCTTCTACTGGTTCAACAGCAGCTGCCCTTGTGGTTTTGTAAACCAGAAACAGTGTGATAGTTTTATATCCCTCCCTTTCTCTAGTTATAGGTCTCTCTCTTACCACTTACATGCTGTCTCATTAAAACCTGTGTACCCTGAACTGCTTTAGGATTATGAAGGCAGGAGATCACTGAAAAGTCATGTATCAATCATGACACCTATATCTGGAGGTCCTTAGGAGCCATACATCTCCCTGGGATGGGTCTGACGGTACAGACACCTGCCTTCCTGACTTCTGCATATCCCAGAGGACTGAAGCTTGTTTGTTTGAGCTAAAATAGCAAATTCAAGCCCAGCATGTGTATATCCTTGCTCTGAAGTGCTTACATTAAAACAAATAATCTTATTCAGGTGATTAATGTAGATGTTAAGTAATACTGGCCGTAGTATCAACACTCTGTCCCAGGAAAAAAAAAAAAAACAAAAAAACCAGGCTCCAACCAGACACTGTAGTGTAGATCACAACCATCTGAGCCTGGCAGTCCAGCCAGTTTTGAATACACTGTATTCAATACATGTTACTGCACTCCTACACAAGAGGATGTCCCAAGACATTGTATAAAATTTTGCTAAAATGAGGCAAACACCGCCCAGTCCTCTTTTCTCCTCCACCAAGCAAATCATTGTAGGAGGTTGCTAAGTCAAAGATCATTTTCTGTTCATAAATTCTTGCTGACTACCTGCAAATAACTTCATGTCCTCCACATGCTTAGAAACTGGTCCCAGGATTATTTGTTCCATCACCTCTCCAGGGCCTGAAAAACAGCTGACCAGCCTGTAGCTCCCTGGATCCTCCTCCCTGTCATTTTTGAAGGACATTTGCTTTTCCTCCAGTCCACAGCATCCTTTCCTGTCAGTGTTATCCCTAAGCTCTATTTTAAAAGTTTCTTTCTGAAAAGGAAAATGTAAAGTACAAGTGTCCACACTCAGCTACTGTTCTAGTTCTTTCTTTCTTCCTTCCTTTCTATCAAAGCAGGTCTTTCTTCATAGCAGTTTTTGGTAAGTCATTTCTTAGCTGCTTCAGACCAGCCTGTTGAGCAGACTCTGCAGGAGAGATGATGACAGAAGGTGCAGGGTGGCTTAATGCAGCTACAGCTATAGCCATGCTCACCTATTCTCATTCCATAATATTCTGTTATACATCACAAAGGGTCCAGAACTTCCAGGTTCCTTTCCCAGAGTTGCACTCTGTCATTTCACTCTGTATTGGTACGTATACATAAATGTGTACATATACCCAAAGTGCTTTTCTTTTTAGACTAAGATCTTTAAATTGTAATGTGAATAGTGGGAGAAGTTTTCCAAGCCTCATTTTGCAAGTTCTAAGAACTACTGCTGTAGTTCATATAAATATTATTGCTATATAAATAGAAATATTATTGACAGACAGTGGAAAATACACTGAAAATTACTGGCTGCACCATGCAAGGGAAGTGTTCTAGATGGTCAAATTTTAAACTATTGCACTCCAAAGCAAAACCTCAAGCTTTTTAAATGACAGATCTCTAGTTGTGGCACAATTCCATGAAAAGATGCAAACATGAAACTCACAATAAACTCTGAATAATATGCAGCTTAAGCCTCACACAGAGAGTGCATCCTAGATCACTTGCCAAAGCACACAAAACAGGAGAGTGATAGATACACCAATATTCCATGATTTTAAGGACAAGTGCAAATACTGTTGACAGAACTAAAAGGCTGTTATCTTTAACCTGCAGCCTTGGGTACTGTCAGTTATCACCACCTGCTGTCTAAATAATAAAGTTCTTAAGGATGGAATATTTGAAGAACATATCGGGGACAGGAAGGAAAATAGTAACAATGGTGGCAATAATAATACCAACATAATAAATGACAGGAAAAAACATATTCATGTGGAAGCTGGAACTTTGTCATGTATAAGAACCTCTCTTCCCATAAAGAGACCAAATTGCAAGGGGCTTAAGGTTTTCAGATAATCTGCCTTAGGATGGATTGTCTATTTATGTGCTAAGCAAAAGACCTTTATTTCCTCTATATGATTTTTCCGATACATTTGAGAAGATTGTATTTTTAAAAGTGTCTCTAATATTTTAAATCAAAAGCAAAGGAAGTAAAAGAAGCAAAGATTAAGGATTTGATATCCCTAACAGGAGAGATATAGCCTGTTTTCAGTAAAACTGTGTGAAATCAGGTGTTAGAATTTAACTTCTTTATAGCTGCGGCATTGCAAGGGCATGAAAAAAGCTGAGTGGTTGCTGATGGTTTCCTTAGATTTCTCTGCACCTAATCATAATACTAGAGGCTTCTGTCATTGCAGGAGCTGGCAGAATTTAGTGAATACCCAGAGAAACGCCTTCTGAAGATCTGTTCTCAGAACAACATTCTTAGCAAATCAATGCAACAAATAAAATAGCTTTGTTCCTCACATATCCAAAATCTTTTTTGCAGTTATTGTCTCTATCTCTTTCATTTTAAACCAGACAATATTGCTATTAGGATGCTTTTCAAGGATTGTAGGTTTCCTCTAAATTTCAATGACCAAGAGAACTGCATTTTTTATTTACTATGTGGCTGGGGGCTAAGAAGGCTACATACAAGTTTATCACTCGTATTTTCACGGCATATTTTTGCTTTAAATTCAGTGGTCCATTTAGCTGCAGTAGAAGGTCACTGTCCCTAATTTACTCTCATTCATTGGTCTCAGTGACAGAATTTAATTATTTCAGTCTAGTTCATAGTGGGAGAGCAGCTGCAGTGCTTAAAACACTGTAATGAAAACCAGTAAACCCTCACCTTGTCTCAGCAAAAGACCAGGAAAACAGCAGTTAAACTTATGGTCTGTCATCTCAACTCCAAAAAAAAAGCCATGTGCATTACCTTAATAAATTGTAGAATTAATCTGTCTTATAGCTGTGTAATTGTTCTTTGTGTTAGAGCTGTCGCATGTTAATGTCAATGGAAACCTTCCTAAAATTTGAGGAAGGTAATATTGAGTAGTGTAAGTATAGAGAAGAAAAGATTCTTTGAAACAGGATCCACAGTCTTTTAGATAAGGTTTGCAGTGCTTTTAGAGGCAAACTTGGTCTCACTCAATGTAGGAAGGAAAGCTCACTGAAGCCAGTGAGAACTGCAAGGATAGTAAGTATACAACATTAACAGAGAGAAGGATCTGGCCTACTGATTCATTCTAGGATAACTAGTGAAATGACAGGAAATCTAAAAGAGCTTTTCTTGAATAAGGAAA
>VXBU01006779.1:328162-340120 GCA_013400315.1 Bombycilla garrulus | reverse complement strand
AAAAAAAAAAAAAAGGAGCCCTCCAGAAAACAAGACAGACTCAAGGCATTCCTGGCTAAAGGGACTGGTTTGTCAGCCTGGCCAAACTCAGAAAATCAGCTCAGGTTCAAATTCAATAAATGTTCCACTGTATAGTTATCCACCTTAATAAGCTCTTGTTTTACAGACTTCTGTGCGATTTGGCATAAAAAGGAATGATAAAAGCTGTATACTGGAGCACTTCTGTAGGAATTCCTCCTTGTTCAAAGACAGAGTTCCCTGTGAAAAGTCCCTTCCTTTTCCAGAAAAGCTGCATTTAAGGTTTCTGAATAGCATTAAACATGTTGAAACAGAATTCCTGTCCTTAATTCTTTAATTGTGTTGAAGATTTAGATGCAAAACCCATTGCCATTGCAGAAGAGAGATATTATTGGAGATCTTTATTGAAAGGATGCATTGCAAATTAAATTGTATTATAAGAAAACTGTTTATCACAATGAAGTTCCTAGAAAGTGGTTTCAGGCATTTCGAAGATTACTTCTAGAAAAGTCTAAAAGTCTGAAAACTAGAAAATAATTCTAAAGTAAGAAAATGAACTATTTGAGAATATATTTGTGACAGTATTAATATATTTACTGTCTTTCATACATGAATAGTATTTTTAAGTTTCCAGTCTCTCAGGAACTGTTCTTTTATAACACCATAAAAATTCTGTTAATATTTTGTTTTCACTATATTTGACAACTTATTAGAATTCATAGAGTATCTACTTTTTCACTCATGGGAAAAACTGTTCCATTTTGTGCTAGATGTTTTGACATAACAAATAATTCACCTGCTTTTAACATAAAAATACTAAATATTCTGTAAACAATAATTACAGAATGGACTGTGTAGGTTCTCACTATTCACAGAACATACTAACAGACAAATATTTGCAGTATGTTCTTTGATTAACTGCATTTCTCTTCTGGACTAGTTCTCATCAGTTTCCCATGAATGCATTTAAACTGTTAATACGGCCATTCACACAACAGAAAAAGCTTTTTTCTTCATCACTTGCTTACTATTTCTGAAAACACCCACACTGGTGTGGTTCAAGCTGTGACTATAGTAGATCTAGTTTTACAAATGATAATTTCCAAATTTAGCTTCTTAATGTATGATTTTCATGTCATTGGAATAGAGATTTAAACAGTTCTGGTTATCTTCAAAGGGGTGCATGTGTGGAGTGTAGATATTTGTGGAACAGGCACATAATTTCACAGTCTCAGAAATGAGTGAATGCTTTCATAGCTGCCACTGAATAAGGTGAATTTCTGTTAATCTGTTGTTGGAATTCTCACTATTTAACAGTGATCACTTTTTATAGTGGGCCATCAGATTAATTTGGAACATCTTTGGGGAGAGACACTTTCTTTAAATAAAGGTTATTTAAAATTTTTCTTAAAATTAGTTCTTCTCTCATAAGTTTCCCCCCAAAATGGACTATTTTTCATGGATAAAAAACTATATTTCTGGAGTTTTCTCTCACTTAACCAAGGCCTGAATCCAGCATATATGACACCAAAAAGTTACAGGTGATTCAGATACCTGTCTGTTTTGAGAGTGTCCAAGTACTGCGTTTAGTAAGGAGTATCAAGACAAATCATACCTTTTTCTGTGGTAAGAAAGATATTCACTTTGAAAGTGTAATGAAAAATACATGGCTTTGATTAATTCAAAAATCTCTTAAGTTGAAGAAGAGAAGGCTCAGACCTGATAGCAGCAGTGGACAAGAAAAAAAATCACTTTCTACTAAATAGTGAACCAGAAAGATTGAAACACTAGGAAAACTCCACTCATTTTAAGGGAACAATAAATATTTTGATTGCTAGGGAGTTAGCAATATGACATTTATCCTTTACCCATATTTAGACCACATTTTACATGTACAGTTTATAGTCATAAGGGAGACTCAAATGAAACAGGCTGAAACAGGGTGCTCTGGATACTTTTGTCTTCACTTGTCTGAAATCATATAAAAGCTCTCATCAGCATATCATGTTCTGGCCTTGCATCCAGCTCTGTTCTTTCTTTCCCCATATGGATAATGTCTGGCCAGGAAGGAAATGACTACATTTTCAAATACAGGAATGAAATCTGGGCTAATGGAAACTTGGTTGAGTTACTTCCTGCAAGTTAATGACTAAAGAGAGCTTTTCAGGGGGATGGCCAGTAAAAGACATAACAACCTAAAGTACCAGCAACATGGATTCTCAGAAGGCTATCTTCTGTTTATGTGCAATTTGGGAACTGAGGGTTAATGTTGTTTAAAAAATAGAGATAAAATATTTGAAAAATGAAACAGGTTTTACCTTTATTCACCTGATATGGTCTGTTCATCAATGAAGAGTCTCAGAAGCCCCACTGAGCCAATATATTTGTTAGAGATTGTTCAGGGAAATAGTTGAAATTCTGAGAAAACAGCAATTGAAGGGCCACAGTGTCCCTTCTCCAATGCCACTGAAAATTGTCACCTTCCAATATGGACACTTCAATATTTTCATTCTTATTGTTCAGTTCAAGCTTCCTGTATACAATGCAGAAATTTCCTGTTTTACTTTGATTTTTCTGCACTTATTACTGAAAGAAGAGATGGATTTGTAACTTTGTTGGATGCAGAAAATGTCTAGAAGAGAAAATGTGTTTCTCTGGTAGCCACATGGAAAATAAACAATAATCAAGTTCAAAAGTTTAGTCAGTCCAGACATTTTCAATTCATTCAATGTATCTAATTTGAGTTTACATATATTTGCAATTTATTGATATGTGATTTATAATTTTCTTTGATTTCAGAAGAAACCAATCTTGGTGTGACCTCTATCTCTTGAACACGTCAAGATCATCTTAATGTGTCTGGATTAGCCACTTGGAATGGGAGTTGTTATAACCCATTAGAGTACAATATCACAATCTAAGAGAAAATTCAGTATTTACTCAGGAAAGTTAATTATATTTCCTTTTCTGACTTCTGGCTGTTATCCGATCCCCCTTTTCCCCCACCTGACGATGCAAACTAAGAATTACGTCTCCAAATAGTGTCTGTACGTTGCTTGGTGTCTTTCATGCTGCCTGCAGGGATTAGCTGAGGTGGCAGAAATTGTAATAAAATTTTATAGCATTGAACTTGGCTTGAAGAGTAGATGTAAAGGTCCTGCTGATTGTCACACATTTAAACATTCATTCATGAGGAAGCCCACTACTGTGCATATGTGGGACAGGATTTTTTCGCTATGCCAAAAGCGAATCATCATGCTATTGGATTGCTGCATTTCCCACTGCTACTCAAAATGCTGTTCTGAATACTCATGCCAGGGAGCTCTCTCTCTGTGGAAAATGCACATCTTCAGTTCAAGTCAAGAGGTCTGACTTGTATTCTATTCCCAATTTTTTTGGCAATTTATACCCAATGTTTTCTTTATCGCCACAAATTAATGAGGGAAAGATTGTGGCACTAATTTTTCTTTCAGTGTGATGTTATGAAAGAGGTAATAAATAGCAAGAAGAGAGAAGGGAAGATGAAAACAAACCAGGGACTCTGCAAAGATAAATGCAATATCCCCTTCACCCTCAAGAAATGAAATTATTCTGACAGGGTCAGAGATTCTGCTTGGCAAACCATCTTAAATTAATTACCTGCCTGACATTTTAAAGGAAGGTTTCAGATAGTAAATTTAACCCAGACAAAGCATTCTTTTTAATCCTGTCAGTATGCAAACTACTTTGCACTGCAGTCTGTGAATTATTTATCAGAAAAGCGACCCCAAAAGGGTGAAAGGAAAATCGGGTGTATTTGATCTCAGGTTCTGCAGGCTGATGTACTTCTCTACCCTAGATCCGAACCTGTTACAGTTGCATAAATTCTTTTTGTTTGATGTTGCTGATATATAGCTCTCACACTGTGCTTCTCTGAAGCCTAAATATTTTTTCTCCATTTAAATTGCTTTTAAAGCAGTGTCCCAGTGAATAAATGTATCTATTTTCCAGGGAGGAACAAAAGTGAAATAAAGGGGACAAGCTCACCTGTCTTTCTGTTTTATGTCTTTTCATTAGCAATAGCATGCAGTGTTGTTGGCTGTTGGTTTTTTTTCATGCACTTGGGTGAAAATAGTCTGTAATAGTAACTAATCTACAGAGGCTGACTTTTTACTTCTAAGCTGCAGAAAACATTAATCCTGTAGCAAGCTGTGTAACAGTAATGATGAAGGGTGCTCAACTGGGGTAAAAAACACCTTGGAAGATGTGAATCCAGAATCTAGTTTTGAAACAGGTTTTTTTGCTTGTTTTTTTTTTTTTTGCTTAAAGTCACTTCATTTTAGTCTCCTGGTTTTTAAATGAAGCCTAGACAACTTCTAATTTCCTATCTCTTGGTCTTTTCATGTTGAAAGTTTATTTACTCAACAGTATTTCATTTAGTATTACTTATGAAAGAAAAACCTCTAAGGTCGATGTAAAAGACAATTATAAGTGAGGGACCAAAACAAATCCGGACGTAGCCTCATACCTGGTCTTGTCTAGTGCTGGACCTTCTTTCCTAGTCTGGATTTCTACACGATTCTCTGAGGACATCAATCAACTTTGCATCTGATATTTAGAAGAAAGTCAAATCTGGAAAATCAGCAGGGAAGAAAGCTTCATTAACCAATTGTAATAACTTAGAGATGTAATACTACTGTTCCATGTTTTCACTTTGAGAATGTTTACTCCCTGAATGTGCTTTGTTAATTTTTCATGCTTCATGTTTCAAAGGAGTTCCAATATTTTCTGTTTAATCCCTATGTAAGATGAACTTTTGCTGAGCTAAGTGGAAAGTTCAGTAGAAAGTCTATCAATTTGCAGAGAGAAATTATAGCTCCCTTCTGCTTCTGCCATGTAGTATGAAAAATTATTTATTTGACCTATGGAAATTTCTGCATTTTCATGTGAGCTGCAATAAAGTTGATGAAAATTTTTTACACTTCTTTAGTTTACTATGCTGCCTAATGCTTTGTTTACCATTTTAAATTCTTTAGTATGGAGGATTTTTTCTTACCAGCAGGCTTTCTTCTTCCTTTATGTCAATGCTTGAATGTTGCAAGAGCAAGATGCAAGACACTTCATAATAAAAATCTGTCTAAACAAACGTGGACATGCTTTTATTTCACTTTGCAGTCCTAATGAAATAAGTCAGTTCTGACAGATAATTCTGTGTTCAATAAATATTTGTCAGATTTCTATTTAGGCTTTTAAGTAACCCAAGCATTTAAAACTTGATTTCAGTTTCCTCTGACAATAAAAAAGAGCTTAAACTCCTTATGAGCTGGTGAAAGATTAACTGTGTAGGGCATAAAGTCAGAGAATTGACACCAGTTAATTGCAAGTCTCCCCAGTTTAAGGCTGTATACACTTTACATCAGTTTCTACCATAAAATTCCCAAGAAATAGTTATTGTGTACATCCAACACAATGTATTTATCTTCCTATAAATTCCACTTTGCAGATTTGTGTATCCTTAAAAAATACATATTTAAGATACTGAAGACTTTTGCTTCCTGAATATCCCAGGTCTCTCTTTAAGGACATGTAAGTATAAGCTCTAGTGTCCATGGATACATTTTAATTAGGGATTTTCACCATTGTTTAATGATGATAATTTCCCCTGTGATTTCTGTACAGCTGATTTCACCTCTCCCCTCCGTCCCAGTGCAAAACTTCTGGAGCATAAATGCTGGAGCTATGATTGCAGATCAACCTAACAACAGCTGCATTTCAATGTCTTTCTTCTGCTTGAAGGCTTTTTTTACATTTCCCATCTGATTTGTGGGGGTGGTTAAGAATCACAGAAGTGCAAAGAATTACCTTTATATGGATTTAAATATTATTTTATACTAATTCCTGAAGTTGTTCTTTTAAGATAAGTAAAATAGACATTCCTTTATTTTTATGTGTTTATCAACAGGAATTTAACTTTGATGTTCCCTCTCATGACTGCTTTTAGATATTCTGACATTAGAATTACTGCAGGACTTTTTCAAGTTGTTAAAATACATATTTTTTAAAGTCATAATGAGTAGACTATACATTCTTCATTTCCTGGGTAGCTGAGGCTGAACACTGGTAGAGAAGCAATAAAATTCTTCTATCTAGATATGCTCTGGTGGTCCTGGCTGTGCTCCCAATTTTAAGCCCTTCTGAATGAAATTCACCCCTCTGCAGCACCAGCTAAACTTTAGTTGTGCTCTGCTTGCTGGAGCATTAACCTTTCCGGGTTGCTGTGCACAAAAGTGGATTTCAGCCACTGTGTGTTCAGAAATTTAGCATTTCAAACCTATTTCATTGACTGTGTGTCTTCTTTTATTTCCCTGAGAGGATTATTATGAGATTCTGATATTCTAGTCTGTACTGAAATGTCATTTGTATGGGTTTGGTTTGGTTTTACTTAACCTTGCATTTTCATTGATCATCTCTGTACTTTGTTCTTTCATTATGGCTTTTCTTTACCCTTCACAAAGACCTGATACACATAATGAGATATATGTAGTCAAAGCAACTGTTGGCAATTGCTCTGGAGCAGCAAAACAGAGCAAACCCACAAACCCTTCCTCTCTGCTGGAGGGTGGTGGTACATCATATTGCACATGGAGATGGCACAGAAAAGAAGATGGTTCATAATTAGCATTGCACACATTGTTAATATTCCTGGCTCCCCTCATGGCAAAGTGTCCACACTTGACTTCTTAAAATTTTAGTCAGAGAGTGAAAATATTCCTGAAATGTGGCACAGCTCAAATGAGTGATACACAGGGGCAAAGCTCTTATTTTTCCCAGTAGGCTGGTACATAAGCCTGAGCAGGCTTTTTAATGTTTAAATCTTATATTTTGGGGTGAGAGTGCTCTTGTCAGCATTCTTTTGCTATATACTTTCCACCAGCTACTCCAATTGTTTACCTGTGTGCTAAAAATTTGTAGTGAGAATGCCCTTCAAAACACAGCATCCCTAACAATCCAGCATACTACCTTTCACCTCGGATAAGGCTTTTATTTATTTTTAATAAATTCCACCTCATTTCTAACACATTAAACCTCATTATGGTGTAATTTCCCTTGGTATGAAAAGACCTCATTAATTGTTCCATTCAAAACCGATTATCTCTCAGGATGGATGTTATAAGGGAAGTGTAATGGATAAGGGTTTTTTTCCACATTCTGCTTGAGCATTACTTTTTCTCGAGTGATTAGTTTTGCTGCATCTGTGTTTACTTAAGAACCTGAAGCTAAAATAATTAGTAACAGGTGGCTGAGGTCTTACTGATAATCTGCCTGCTTTTTAGATGTATGTCTATACGAAGTTTTCAATTCCCACATTCTGGTTCTTTCCCACATTTAACAGGCTGTAATGAGAAGTAATCTTGTATGGTATGGTACTCAGATTTATGTGGTTCTAGGAGAAGTTTTATTTTAACCGTTTTAAGAGACTGTATGACACATATTTTACTCTTTAGTAATAACATACCGTGCTTCATCTCTTCCTGCTGTATAGGGGTTTTCACGGTAATTGTTTTCCATAGCCTGTTTTTTTTAAGAATATTCTTGCATTCCTAGTTTACTTGGTATTTTCACATATGTTCTTTCCTGATTCTGTTCTCAAGAATTTTCACTGGACTTAACCTCAACAGCTGTTCACAAAATTTTTCAGATCCTTTTCTGCTGACTCTGGTAATGTTTAAGAGACAGGTGTTAAGCTTTTAATGTTGCTGCTTTTGGGAGGTCTTGAAAATTAAGACTGAAATTCTTTAAAGCTATGTACATAAGATGTTTACCTAAAATGTGGCATCTGCCTGTCTGAGCTTCTTAGCTATCCAGTTATGAATGCAGTGAGAACAAGAAGTCATTCAGCTGTGCACGATGGGCTGGATATGGTTTATTGACATTTATGACTGCAGGTAAGAGATTACTACAGCTATTTGAACATTCAGGCAGGGTGGTCCTGTATCAAGACCAGGATGGAAAGCCAAGATTATGAAACCATCCATGCAGCTACTTCACAGCCAAGTGGTTTTGACATATGCTAAGGATATATGCAGCTATGATTCAAGAGCCCCACTGTGCCCAGATCATTCCAGAGGCTTGAGGTGTAGCTTTCCACATCTCCAAATATAAAAGAGGGGGGTTTGTATCTTTTACTGAAATGATTCAATTTTCTGTAAATACACACTTACTCAGCTACAGTGACAATGATATTACATTTTAATGATTGACTTGTTCTCCCGAGATGCTGAAGGACACTTATTTGGGGACACTGACATTGAATCAGATGGTGATTGGAATTAATTTTTTCTGAACAATGGGTAAATGCCTTAAAAATGTTTCAGAATCTTTAAAAACACTTCAGAGATTTGGGGGTGGATTTTTAGAATGTGAAAAGAAAATAAGAAATCCTTGCTGCTGTTATGCGAGCCCAGGATAGTTCACATTTGCTAAGACAGCCTTACAATGGAATCAGTCAGAAGGACCTGTGCTAAACAGCACACATGGTTTTACAGTTCTCTCTACTCATTTAGTGTCGACTGCGCCCATCCTGACATGAAAACAACTGTTAGCTAAGAAGTCTTTTCAAAAAAAATCGTATTTTAAAGGATTGTGATCACTGGGGAAAAAACCAACAAACTAAACAACAACCAATAATCTGTTCTCTTACAACACTAGGAAATACTTATGCCTTATAATAAGCATGATTTGCTGTCCTTATTCAGGTTTCCATTAAGTTTAACTTTATTTTCCAACCACATGATTTGAGCACAGAATTCAAGATTTTTGCTCTACACCATATAGGAAATACAAACCACATATAGAAGCTACATACTTCTGCTCTCTCCTCAGTACCCAAATCCTGTTCAAGAAATAAAACATGTAGAGAGGTGTGTATCTTGGGGTTTGCTATATGTCCTAATTCCCACATTGTCTTGATAGATTTTTATTCTTAAAAAATAAGATTTTTAGCAATGTCAACTTTAAAAATAAATTAATGTGAAATTTTAAAAGAGCAGCTGAGTGTGGAGAAGTTAGCAGTGGCATGCAAACAACATCTTTCTAGCTATAGGGTGAGATAAAGCAGTCTGAAGTGCTATGCAGAAAAATTGCATCAAGTAAAATGGAACTAATCTAGAGAGAGATAATAGCATACTTCTATTTCTTGATGTAAAATATTATTAAGAAATATTATGGTGAATTGTCTTTCACAGTTCAGAGAAAATATACTTACACAGATGCCTCTTTAAATTAAGAATCAAATTATCATTCTGCAATTCATTGTGAAGTAGTCAAAATATTAGTAGATCACCCATTTAGCCTAAATGATTCAGAATAGGAAGAATAAAACCTCACTGCAGAGGAATGTTAAAATAATTGTTATTTAATTTTTTTCATGGAAACACAAAAACAAAGATCTTCAGGAGTAGAACCTCTCAGACATTGTCATGCCTGACCAGGAGCAATGAGTAGAGGAGGCAAAAATCAAAAAAGGATCTGACAGACCCTGCTCCCCTAAGGGGTCCTACATGGGCTGCGGTGTGATTATTTTCTTCATGTGGTCCTCCATGGGCTGCAGGGAGCAACTCTCTCACAGCTGCCATGCAGAGTTTTTACCCTTTCCTAAATTTGCTGTCACAGACACAGCATCAGCACTGCTGATAGCTCAGCTTTGAGCAGCAGCAGCACCTCAGCTGGAACTGGTTCTGTCCAAGATGGGGCAGCCCCTGGTCTCTTCTCACAGAGCCCTCCTGTGCAGCCCCTCTGCTGCTGCCAACACCTGGACATGGGCACTCTGCACAAGCTACCCGGAGGACCTGATATTCCTGTAACAAAAGCACTGTTGAAGAATCAAGAAACCCTTTTTCTCAGGAATAGTGACAATTCTCTATTTTCTCTACAGGTTGAAACATAGCACTGCATCTGTTGATCTCATATTTAAAGACACCTGTTTTCATTAGTGATGTTGAGTTGTATGCTGCCTCTGTGTGGTCGCCAAGTGAAGTTACAAACTTTACAGATGCAGCGGTCCAGAACCTTTTTTAATCAAATTAATTTATTCCCATGCAACCCAATTACAGAGTAGAGAGTCCATGCTCTGATCTGAAGCTGTACTTCTCTCTTACTTATGTTTTCTGTTCCAAAGGAGGGAAAAATTATTCTGTATTTCTTTGACTCATTTATTTTCTTTCAGTCTGAAGATTAATAACTGAAATGTGGAAGTATGTGTGTGTAGTTACATGTTGTCTGAATGCTCATAAATGGAATGAATTTCTCTAAAATCTCTTCATATCTGAATGGTGTCCATTTGTATCATTTGGTAATGCTATGAGAAATTCTACTATATAATGATCCATGTGCCTATTTCTGGGGCTGCTACTGAAATGTGGTTTTAAGAGATGTTTCATAAACACAGAGGTTTTCCTGAGTGATTTTGGTGCTCTTTTTCCTGCATTAATCTTTTTTCACCATTATTATTATTATAATTATTATTGTTGTTGTTGTTACTTTTATTTTTGTTTTCTGCCAGATGGTAACAGAATTATACTACTAAATAGTAAACCTAGTGAGTCAAGAATTTGCTCATAATCAGAAAATTGAAATTACTACAGAAACTTCTTAAATTTAGTTGGGGAACTAAAGTCATCCTCTTGATAAACAGTTTGTAGAAGAGAGTCAGAAGCTTGCAAGGAGAGGTTCCCTCCAAAACAAGGTTTATGTGTGTTTTCCCTACTCTGGAAATTCTCAATTAGATAACTAGAGCTGGTGCAATAAACAGAAATTGGTTTAATGGGCTTTGGAAAACACAATTTTAAAAGAAGATGTTGGTCAGTATAGATTTTATGAGCATTGTAATAATAAGCCTGTGACAAAACCCATTAAATTAAATGTGCAGAAGTAATCCTGAGGATGAACCAGAGACAAGCTGCATGCCTTCCAACTGTGTGCTCAGCTGGAGAAATTAGGGTATCCCCTGTTGCCCCATTTTCTGTTTACTTATTTATTCTACCCCAGAATTTTTATTTCTTTTTCTGTGAGAAGACACAGCTCTTTGTCAATGGGGAGCATGTTGCCCTCCTCAGACAAGACTGATATAATATGGTAGATATAGGCTGGACTGCCACAAACACGAAATCTCCCAATTTCTGAACAAGCTTCTAACCATTTTTACTGACATCAGTACTTTTACTGCTTAATTGCTGCTCCAGCAGCTATTGTAAAAGGAAAAACCACTGCAGGCATATTTTGTGAGGGACCCATCCTGTTATTTTGTGCTAAGCTTGTTCCGCAAGCCCCTGTCAGATCAGACTTGTCTCCAATGGTTTTGGGCTCACAATAGGACTCAAGGAGGAGCTGCCCACCTTGCTGCACAGGCCAAGTGGATTTGGCTCAGAAACACAGCTGCAGGTGCCTAGAGAAAGGGTTGTGTGGATCTTCCTTTGAGGTGGGGTTGTGCTGGGGATATTTTGGATGTGTTTTAATTCTAAACCCAAACTCCACTGATGTCCATTTCTAAGTGTCTTGGTTTTGGAAGACAGGTGCCTGCCAAGGAAGGCAGGAGCTTCTCTTAGAATAGAAAATGTAAACCCCCTCCCTCCAAATTATTAAAAGGGGCTCTCAGACAAAGATATGAGGATAAGAATAATAGTTCTTTAATGCGTATAAACAAAATAAAGTAAGACAAATAAACCAACAAACTACAACCCAACAGGAAAATTAGAATAAGATGCAGTATTAAACAAAAAAACCAAAACATGATAGTTAGAATACAACCTGACACCCTGTCAGTCAGGGTGTTGGTAGGAGTGCAGTTGGAATGGTGGCTCCAGCAGTCCTCCTCGAGTGCCAGATGGTTCTGTTGAAGCAGAGATCCTGTAGAAGGGCGGAGTTTTCCTCCAGTGGTCCAGTGGTGATGTTGAAGGGTCTGGT
>VXBU01006779.1:278826-328146 GCA_013400315.1 Bombycilla garrulus | reverse complement strand
AGACCTTCTGGAATATGTTACATTGTAACCTAGGACACTAAGGCTCACTGTCCCTTTCAGGGATTAGCCCACAGGCAAATCTGAAAATCCCAGCTGCCATGCTGAACCCCTTCTTTCAATGTCTTTGCCTCTAATGTAATATTCTTTTGGAATGGAAATTTGTTTTCCAAGTGCTTTATTTTTATATTAACTACCTGGAGAAAATAGAATGTGAGTTATCCAGAAGAAAGAAAAAAAAAAGTATGATCGAGCTGGGGAAAAAAACAACCTCTGAGGATCTATTTCAAACTTTTTTGCAATCTAAAAGGGTATAAAATGCAATTAGCTATTACAGAGAGAAAGTTGATGTGGTTTCTAACAGAGATACTTGCTTTAGGTTTGCAACACATTCAGTCAACAGCGTTGTGAATCCCCTGGGCTCACCTTCATCATTTCACTCAAAGAGCCTGTGGCTGCAATTACATCTGAGCAGTGTGTAACACCGTGGGGAGAGAGTGGGCACAAGCAGCAGGTGACAAAAGCAAGCATAAATGAATCTAGATATTTTCATTACATTTTGGTTGTAAACTGGGAAAAAGGAGGAGGAGAAAATTATGTCTTGTAAGAGACAGGAGCATAGCGTTCAGTGCCTGGCAAGATAAAGCAAAAAGTGCTATGAGATTTGCTGAGAGCAAGGCAACTCAGGGTAAGGCAAATGAAGAAACTGAGAGGAAGACTTTTGGAGCACTGCTAAATGTCACGGGCAAGAGACAGACATTTTATTTCTGCAGTATCTCCCAATGAGCTGCCTGCTTTGTCCCAGACTATCTTCATGATGATGTTTGTGCTGGAACTTGGAATGGAATTTAGTCATGATAGAAAACAGTGTAGCTTTAATTACATATCAAATAAACAAGTTGTTTTCTTTTATTCCAGCAAAATCAGAGCTCAAGGTTATAACAAATCCATCAGATTTATTTTTTTTTCTCCTCTCTTTCTTCAGTTTGCCTGCTGGGATATTCTGATCCTTTACTGAAGTAAATGTGAGTGACTTTTCCTTGCATTTCACAATATTGTCATTCACATGAAGTTTTACATTCTGTCCAAGCTGTGATCAAGATAACCATTCCATAGAAGAGTTCACTTTCATTAGCATTATCTATAGCATTCTCACACGATGATGAGCTACAAGATAAGTCAGAGTGGCAGACACCTCCTACAGACTCCAATGGCTTTTCCCATGTGGTCCCTTGTATCCTGCTGACGTCTCAATCTGTTTCTCCCCAAGGGTCATGAAATCAATTTGTTGCCAGGAACCTTGTCAGTCTCACTCTACTACTTGACTTTCAAATTTACTGTGACAACTTTTTCAGATGAGATGGCATGACCGTACCTCCTTCTGATTCTGAGATCTGCTCAAGCACAAACAGATGATGCTTGGAAGAGCAAAATACCTCTACTCACTTGATTAGTGAGCTTTTGTGTGCAGAATCAATTGACACAGAGCAGTTGAGTGAAGACCCTTATACCAAGGCTAAGGGGTGAAATCTCACCCTTTTTGCTTGGAACATCTGCAGAAATCCTCACAGCATGTTTTATTATGCAAAGAAAAAAAACAGAAAGTTAGTTCTCTGTGTCACAAAAAACTACGTGGCTTTATGATGCTTCTGATGGGATCAATTTTTAAGGATATACAGGACTGCAATAGATCTTTCAGCCCATGGGAGACAAAATGTGTGACTCTCCAAGAGACAGTTTAGGACCAGTTTCCAAGCAGAAAAATTTTTCATGGGTTTGGCCAGTCAGGAACTAAAAAGAGCATCAAATGCTGTCCAGTCCAAATATTGTTTTGGTCATTTCTGTCTAGATAGACTGCTGGTACCATCCATCCAGTCCACTAAACCTATGTAACCTCTAACTACAGATTGTTACATACTTGTTATATACTGTACTTCTGAATTTTCTTTCCACCTTTTCATTAGTTGCCTCCTAGCAAGAAAATTAAATTTAATTCAGAAGCCTGCTCAAGGATTGTATGCTGTGCAAAAGCTGTCTGGAACTTTCAGAAACTCAAAGGTTTTTGACATGCTGTGATGCACCTGCCCTGAGTTTGTACTCTATTTCTGGGGCCCTAAGTAAAACTGGGGATACTTAATATATTGAAAAAGCATAGACATCCAGTAACATTAAATGTGAGATGTTCATTCTTACATCCAATGCTGTACTTTCAGATTGTTAATTTTTCAGCTTTTTTTAATTAAAAAAAAGTTCATCTCATGCAGGATGGCTTCAGAAGAGAAAAAGCTTTTTGTTTTCTCATGTGTTTCATAAATAAAGTACTGTTATATGCATCTGTATATATGTATGTATATATATGTGCATATATATATTTTTGTTCGTAGATATGTGTGCTCTGGATTTTTTTTTCACTTTCTCGAGTTGTTAAGTTTAAACTAAAACAAAATAAAAGAGAGCAGAAACAGAAAAATATAATAATAAAGACATTATATTAGTACAAAAGTCTGTTTTAAATAAAATAGAAAAAAGAAAAATAAAGGAATTTGGTAGCAACAGCAAAAAAATCATGGAAACTTTACACCTATTGTGATAAGACATGTCATGGCCTCTAAGTTTACTTTCCATCTTCCTACACTCTAATGTGAACTTTTGTTTTGAAAGGAGCAAATTAAAATCTCTTAAAAAGTGTTCATATAACAGTTTTTAATTTATGCACATCTTGACTAAGAGGACCTTTTGAACAACAAAAATAAAGTTGTTATTTTAAGGCAGAAAATAACCTTTTTTATTTTGTGAAACTGTATTTTTGAATTCAAATACAGAGAGAATGAAAGGCAACACTCTGTTCACTTCCAGGCTCACCTAATGGGAAGTCTACTCTTTCAATTATTCAGTAGCCCCGAACTCTCAGACTGTAGGGAGGTGAGAGTAGGTCAGAAATGGAAGCTAAAGAAGCATCTGTGGATGAGTGTTAGTACAAATGTGAAATATTAATCTTATTTACTTTGGGATCAGCTGACTGCTGCATTAATTATATGCTCTTGCTAGTTTACAAAAATGTTTTCTCCTCATAATCAAATCTTCTGTGTCAAGGCCCTTTCTGTTTCCTTCCTCAGCTCACACTGAAATACGCTTCTTGGAACAGTCTCTTGTGCCCCAGTGCCCCAGATACCACTCTGTGCACACCCAAAGCTGTGTGAACTCCAGCTGCAGCAAGCTGGAGAAGAAAGAATGCCATCTCTCAGAACCTGCAGACCTAGATCATAGGAGATGTTGATTTAGACCAGGATGCCACTGAGATCAGGAATACATCTAGGCATGAGTGGATTAGGACTTGCATGCAGACTAAGTCTCCACTGGGATTTCAGCATGTCTAGGGGTATTTATTTTTGCGGTATCAAAGAATAGGACAATTTGTTATTAGAATAATTTTGTACGTGTCACATATTTAGGGATACCTGTTCTACCTGGATATCCAACACTGGAGAGACCACTTTATATCCTTTTTCCATATCTTTATACCTCAATTCTTTATTCTTCATAAGGGAGACTGTGACACCTGCTTTGTATAACCTCTTGTCAGCTGGTAGGATAAGAATAATTTTTTTTAAGTTTATTTTGCACTCTTTGGTCTGATGTGGTCCCAAACAGGGATTCAAGAAAGTATTTTACATGCATGAATACCATAAATAAAAATGTGGCTAATAGCATCACAAAACAGAAATTGTTGAGTGAGCACCCGCTATGACAATCTTGTCTTAAGGAGGATACTTTACCTAAAAGAGATGTTAATCACACAAGATTTTGGAACAGACAAGCTTATCTTGGAGTGAGACTGCCAAAAGGAATGTGATGGCAAGATGAACTGATGAGAGTGTATTTCCAGTCTCTTTTGATTATGCTGTACTGGTCTACTATCTATGCACCTGGGCTGCCAAAGGAACAGTCTTGTTACGTGTTAGCATTGTCCAGACACCAAGACATGAATGGGAGGAAAGAAAGGCATGGATTACTTCAGGGTATAAAGCTAGACAGGTACTGAAGCTATAGGATGGCACTTGTGATTTGAGACAGGAAAAAAAAAGGTGAAACCTTGTCTGATGAACAGCAACATCAAAAAGTAGAGGGTGAGCTCATGTCCTGCTATATTTATGTACAGAACTCCCACTGATGTGAATGGCACTCTGAGAGCAGAATACAATGCATAGGGAAAAAAAATCATAGATAGGTAATTGTTTAGCAAATATCTATAAAATAAATTTAAATGCATGCCCTATTATGATTAACCGAGGGCTTGATTTAAAGTTCACTGATGTCTAAGGGAGTCTCTTTTATGACTTTTGTGGACTTCCAAATCAGGCACTAAAAGGTATGCTTATGTCTTTTGCGAGAGCAATATTTTATTGTAAGTAAAAGATTATGCTTTCCTGTAATTTTCTTTGAAAGTAAAATCAGGAGAAAACTTTGACAAGACGTTTATAATCCCATCATTTGATCTGTGATACACAGTGCTCATGTCTATGGTGAAACATGACAGTAAGAGAGCAATCTAGAATGCTACTGTAAAGGCACAATCTTTCCATAGATGAATTTGTACACTGGTGCCACTAAACTCTGCCACGTGAAGATCTCATATTGTGTATGCTGACTTTAATCCAGATTCAGAAACATAGAAATGTCCTAAAGAAGTTGCTTTTTAATTCTCTCTGGGCTCTCTCAGGACTAAAATTTAATGCTTTTAAATTGTGTAATATTTTGACTATGGATTTCTAATTTTACTTCCTTCCTCCCTTTATTTAGAAATTAGGTTGAAATAANGATTGGTTTGACACAGATCTGGACATGGTGATGTGAGGGGCACGGATTGGTAATTAATTATAAACATTTAATACGTAGTTTTTAGCATAAAAAATTACAGCTCACCCGGGGCGGGCACAGTGTGTCTCTGGACGCGTTCTGTGTCAACCCTGGCAGGGCAGAGAAATCTACTTTTGATAAGGAATTAATAAACTGCCTTGAGAACACGAACAAATGACTCCAGACTACTCCTTCAACAGCACGGGCCGGAAACCTGGACTTTTCTGTACATTGTGGGGTCTCCCGGGGCAAAGGAGATCCCCACATGTTACTTTTGTAGTTAAAGGGAGTGGGTCAGATTCTCATGGAACGATGCCTTCTTAAAAAAAGCATCTGACTCAGTACCATTTACTGCATGTTTTTATCATGATTTTTTATATTAAGAAATGTGTGGGTGAGTCACATTCCTTTATTCTCAATTGCACTTTGAGGTACTGTAGTAAAATTCTTCTGACTTCCTTACACAATTAAGTAGCCCCAGTGGGACTTCCTTTCACAGGTTAGCAGCAGCTTTTTTTGTGTGAATGTGCAGCTTCATTCTTTGACAGTGACTTCAAAAAGTCTCTTTGGAGTATCTCTTTCTTCCTTCTGCTACAAGGAAATGCTTCATTCTGTACATTAACAAGATGTGCTAGAGCAGATGACATGAAAGAAACTTTGAAAACTGAGAAATATACTGCTGTTTTCTTTCTTATACTTGACAAGATATTGAATATATCCGTGAACTTGAGATTTCCATCAGCACTTGAGAATAGTTTGAAAATGATCTTTCATTACTATTCTGTGAATGGACATCTGTATCACATAAAGCAAATAAGCAAAAGCCCTTCCCTCTGTATCAAAAGCAGCATGGCCAGCAAGTTGAGAAGGTGATTCTGACCCCCTACTCTGCCCCAGAAATTCAGTGTATTATAATTACCTTCTAATATTTTTATACAGGTTGAAACAGATTCTTTTGCACTAGGATATCACATAAACCGATAGTAAATTATTATCTACATAGTTATATGCAACCCATACAGTAGCATATTCAAGTCTGTGGACATTTTAATTTTATTTTATTTTTACTGAATTATGGTGTTACATTTAGCTGAAAGATAAAGAAAAACAAGAAGACAAAAGCTAGTTTGACTTCCAAATAACTTACATTCATCTATGCTTTGTCTGAGCTGAATTTCCTCTGAGTTTTTTTAGGCAATGTCTTTTACTACTTAGTGGCCCTGATATGAGCCCTGAACCACACTGCCTGGAGTGAAGAGTCCCAGTGGAGCAATCCAGGGAACTTTTCTTCTCAGGAAAAATGGACAATGTTTTAATAAATTGTCAGCATATTTTAATTAAATGAAGAAAATGTCAAATAAATAGAACTCTTACTGCCTTGTGCTGATTTCCTGGCCCATCAGAGTAAGAGAGGGGTGATGTGTGAGTACATGGTGGCCTCTGTATTCTGCTACACCAAGCACCTCATCTCAGGCCACAGGGAAAAGGCAGTGGCTCCCTGCAACACTTTTTGGCTGACTATATAAAAAGAATAGATGGTGATCTGGAGCTTTCCCAGGCTATACTGTTATAGGAAGGGTGAAAGGCAGTATGAGCATAATGATAAGGATATAACCCATGGCACTTTCCTTAAGTTCAAAGAATGGGACAATTTTAATTTCTGATATAGACATAAACTCAAGAATTGGAAACAACAGTCAGACCTCTATACACAATAATTAGCTTGTCACAGTTACTATTATTCAGAGAGTATTAAATAAATCTTTGAAGCTAGAACAACAAAGAAATTGAGATACTTAACTAAGGATAGATCCAGCACTACGGAGATAATAAACAGCAGGACATTTCTGTTTTCAGATTTACAACTTCATATTCTAGAAATAATACAGCATTTTATATTTCCCACCCTGTTGCAGGCAGCCTTGAGTTGTACTACTAAAGTCCTTACCACTTGTTGAGAGCACCTCATAGTTTTGTTTTAGAGCTGCTTCATAGGTAGAGAGTTTCTATGCAGCCACACTGATATGCCAAATGTTCAGGTGATCTTTGTGAAACATTTATCCAGTGTGAGAGGAACTTTGAGTGTCTTAGAATCAGAGAGTGGCTGAGGCTGGCAGACATTCTGGAGATGAGTCAGACCATTCTGCTCAGAGATGGGTCAGCTGAAGCAGGCTGCCCAGGACACATTGGGCTTCAAACATTTCCACATCTGGAGACACCAGAACTTCTACAGGCAGCCTGCTACAGCGAGCAACCAACCCCTCAGTAAAAGTGTTGCCTCGCAGAATGTCTGCATAAACTGGAATTCTAAAAATGTAAGTGATAGACTCTTTCTCCAAGAAGAAATTTTATGCAGTAAAAGTAAAAATATATTTTGTCTCGGAATGCAAGATGGACACAGAAAGTCTTATGGTCCAGTAAGTAGGATATCAAGGAGATTGAGATTGATTTATTTTTTGCTAGCTTCTGACTTCTGCAAGAATTTTAAATTATTCCAGCCCTTCATTCCTTATTCCTAAGAGAATGTTAATTTTTTGTTTCTGAAGTATATGTTTTTCTTTCATGTAGACAGTATGAGTCAAGTCTTTTTACATTCATCGAAACAGAACAGCAGGCATCTAATTCCATTTTAATAGCAGAGAAACCTTGTAAAAAGAGAGAAGTCTTGTTCCAGAATGGAGCCAAACATAAACTTCTAGTTCTTCTGTAAAAGGAAAAAAGAACACTATCCACATACTGAATTAAAATAAAGGATTTGTTTAATTTTAACTCTTAATATTTTTCTAAATTGTACTAGTTTCTGGAAATTTTCCTCTGTTCTTTTGTTCAGGTATAGGTGTTTAATACAACAACATGAATTTATAAATAAATTTGATCTGATCCAAAGTGAACTTGGTGGGATAAATTTATTGTTTTGTTAAAAACCTCAAAAATTCCTAATATAACAGGGTTTTTTTCACTGTTATTAAATCTTTCTTGAAATAATGTGAGGGGATAAAGGAGTAATATGGTCATATAATTTAATGCATTTATTTATTCCAGTACATATAAAATAAAATTAAAAATATGGTTTGTGCACTATGGAAAAACAGAAGTGCTTTTCTTCTCTATTAATTGACTAGAAATCTGGAAATTCTTTATCAAGACCTGAACTAAACTCTTCTGCTACGTGAGATTGCTTCCTCCCCTTCTAAAATGTTTTTGAAAATTACATATTTCATATCAGAATAGATCCCTGGAAGTTATTAAGAATAAATAATTGGTTAAGGGAATATCAACTGTCTCAGGAAATCTCACTACTTTAAGAAATGCTTACCTTTTCTAGTTAACTGGATTAATATTCTGAGAATATAATAGTGCAAATGAGAAAACTTGAGTGCAGAAATTGCACTTCCATACTCAAGTCACAGTGTTCAATAATGAAACTGGGACTTTTTCTGGGAGTCTGGAATGTTTCAGACTCACAGAGGCGGTCTCTGCAATACTCATGCTTTTAAGGTGACTTTTTAATTGAATCAATATGATTCAGATCCACACTGAATGTGGCTGTGAAGATGGAATCTCATCTTGAAAAGCGAAGGAAATAATATTCACTGCATGCCCTCAGCCCACGTTTGCCTCAGGCACTCCAAGAAAAACGCAGACTCTCTTTTCCCCAAATCCAGCCTTAAAATTCAGGTTGAGAAAAGCAAATGAAGAGCTGGTAACTAGAAATGTTGTTTCATGTATAAGTATGGCCTGCCTTAAAATTCAGGGAAAGAAGACAGAAGGAAGATCTAGGAACTAAGGCTAGTTATTTACCTACTTTTTTGTGTCTTTGCTCCCAGGTGAACATAACACACATTAAGTGTCTGGTGTTTCACACTACAGTTGTAAAGACAGTTTTCCCTCAGCTTTTGAACCAGAGAACAAATTTATATGCTAGCAATATCTCTATTCACACTTTTCAAGTTCTGAATTCCTTTTTCTTTAAAAAGGGCATCCTCCATAGGAGATGAACGGCCTTTGAATGCCAACTCAGTTGAATCCAAGTGAAACTAGGCTTTAACTCCTTAACATAGAAAGAAGGGGGTTGAAATACAGAAGAAAGTCAAGGTTTTGAAATGTGTCTTGCATTTGTGAGGAAGCTATAGAAACCCTGTCAATAAGAAAATTATCTTTAGTCTCACAAACAGGGTGAGTAAATCTGTCTTTTGTTTATTAGGAGTAACTCCAGGATTCCCAGAAGAAAAAGAAAGCAATGTGCTCAGTGTTCAGTAAGGGTACAGACCCTCGAGTCAGTGTGCAAAAGCCCTGTTAGCTTTGCTTTGGCCACTAGTGCCACTGAGTCACGCCTGCTTGGATGCCAGGAGCTGTTTCCTGCAGAGGGAAGCTGACTCACTCAGCACAGCAACCTGAGGATAATGCTCCAGGAGACCGTAACTCAAGGGAGGGCGCCATAGGTTTGATTACTGATTTATTCTTTTGTGTCAAACCACGAGATTTTTTTCATGTCAGTCTCCATGGTGATGAATTTGACCGTCACCTCCGGGACAGCACAGAGCGATGTAGAGAGCTCACCTAGGCAGATTTACACCGCTGCTGTGATCACAGGAACTGGCGACAGCGAACTACTGACACGCTGAACTGCTGAGTCGCTTCCCACAGATGCATAAAAAATACATTTTCTCATCTGGCAGGCAATCCGAACTTCTAATTACTGGCAAAAATGTTTCCTCTTTAGCTACACAAATAGCGAATACAAGTTAATCTTGCTTTTTTTGGCCAAGGCTGTGAAAAGGACCTGACCTAGAACACATCTAAAACTCAACCCAAAATTTGCTGCTCTGTTACTAAGTCAAATACCTCAATCTCTGCCTTTGCTTTTCCCTTGTTATCCAAATTATGTGGTAAATCAAAGAGTGAGAGGTCAACTAAGCAACTAAGTTAGATTAAATTGCAAAGCAGGTGTGAGAAGTGAAAACTGATTGTGAATTTGACTGTCAGAACTGATTATATTTCATATACTAGGAAAACTCAATATTCTGGAAGAGTACATGGCAATGAAACATGAGGAAATTATTTATTTAATTAAATAAATATCAGTGTAGACAGTTTAAAATCACAGTAATTTTCATTTTGGGTAAGATGCTGTGTTTTCTTCTGTTAATCAGGACTTTCAGTAAACGGAGATTGTCGAGGAAGAGCAGAATATTTTACACCTTTTGTTAGTGCAGTTGAAAAGCATAGACAAATTGCCATCATCTTTCTACAGGACCGAGCAATTGTGCAGACTTTGCCTAAGAAGAGAAGCTTTTGGGGACAGAATTGTTAGATGATCATGAAGATCTCAGTAAGCTCATTTCCCCCATCAAAACATTAGGGCAATCTGCTGTTACTAAGTTCTTCCATTAATGAAATATATATGTAAATTTGTATTATGCACAATATGTATATTTAAGGCATTTATGATATTACATGAGCATATTAAAACAACAAAAAAAACCTTAGTGACAATACAAACCAGTCTAAATGTGTGTAACAGTCCTGAAAATCAACATTTGATACCAGTATGTGATGGATTTCTGACCCTATGAACCCTTTCCTGTCATGAAAACTTTGGGTTGTAAGCAGGGACTCTGCTAACTACGTAGGTTTTAGCTGCATGTTATCTGTTTTGATTCTAGATGTGGATGTGTGTGGTTAAACAGTCCTGGATTTTGCACGTCTTAAAAGTATACTGAGAAATCAGTATATAGATTCCCACACTGCTGAATTCCCAGAAATGCTGATGGTTTCACAGAATGGAACAAAGCTTTGCAAAATGTGCTGTTTGTTGTGTTAGGGACTTTTTTTAGTATAATTTACACACCTGTTACAAAGATGGATTATGGACTTAGCATACACATTTTCTTTCACATAAATACTTTCAATAATTTGTTGTGTAAGCACTATCATAGCCTGGTAAAGTTTAATACAGTGTCTTGCACATGTTCAATGAAGATAGAAAATACAGGCTTTTAATGTAGTTACAGAAACCACTAATACTGGGAGCCGTGATCACAGGCAGATGTGAACTATTTTAAACACACAAACAGATTTGAAAAATTACTTTGATTATGATGGAATTTGTGCAAGCATGCATCATGGAGCACATCAGATATAAATTAGGTTGCTTCTCAGTAATCACAGATTTTCTGTTTTATCTGACACTGTGGAAATGCATTTATACCACACAATCTTCCATCATATAGTAGAGAATTAGTTTCATTTGACATTGCACTATTTAACTTCTGGAGTGTGCACAAATGTGATGTCTGTATTTGTCATGACGCACGGCATTTAAAAGGCAGAAAATACACACATGCTTATTTTGTGGAAATTTATGTATGTGGCTTTTCTCTGGCCTTCTGGATGGTATTTGGCTCTGGATTAAATTATCTAGATAGAGGTGACCATATGCTAGGTGTCTAAACTCCCACTGCAGTCTGAGGGGACATGGAGCTCAGTTTATCCACCCACACTCAGCTGCCTGATGTCATCTGCATGGGTTGAGAGTTTGCCCATCTGGCCTCCAACAAAAGCACGGGTCTCCACAGATCTGCCATCGCCGTGTGTCAGGGATGCGTGAGGCTGCCTCAGATGTCACCAGACAGTCCCTTTTATGTGGCACCTATGTTCTTAACCCTACATCTCCACTGACTGCAGTGGGAGATCAAGGAACCCTCTCCCACAAATAAACTTGTATTCAGACACCCTTGTTCAGATGTCTTCATCTTGAAACCTTCAGCATTTCAGTCTTCTGGGACAATGTAAATAAAATGCATGAAAAAGCAAATATTCATATTCAGTCCTGTTGTAACATATCTCAAAATTTTAAAGGAATATAGCATGTTTTCTTACATTAACTGCTCTTTATGTAAATGCCTTTAAAAAGATTTGTCTCTTACTGAACTTCTCTAATTTATACATCACATGATCTTAGACAGCTCACATTTCTACTATAATGGCATCAAAAGAGATGAAAACCAGAAAGAATAATGACTTTTCTTCTTTTCTGTCATTATTTTACTATGTTTAGGATCATACTTCAACATGGATTGAATAAAAGAAACATAAACACTGTTGGTAGTGTGCATCTTATTTTCAGCAAATATTTTTCTTGCTATAAGGAATATTTTCTATGAATTTTAAAATAATATTTATTGTAAATTAACATTCAGTTAAATTTAGTATTAACCTGGAAGGGAAAGAGATGCATAGAGATGCATTAGGAAGAAGTTTTCTTTATGCTCACTGTCAGTTTATTTCTGCTACAGTGTTAACTCTTTGCTGGTCAAAAAGAGCTGCTTCCTCAAAATAACATTTTAAATCAGCTGTCACTGCTTTTAAATATTGCAGCAGCTGGGATTTGGCAGATATCTTCTAAAAATATTATTTTCTTTTTGGTTATGTAATATGTTGGCTGTTTCTCTAGTGATCTGTAATGATGTTTACTGATGTACAGGTCCCATAGAGGTAGATGACCCGTTCACCATAGGAATAGTGGTTGCTATACTGTCTACCACGGACAGCATAGAAAGAGTATTTCCAATTCAAGTACAAAATTTATGTTCAAACACCATTCATCATTAATTGAAATCTGTATTTTTCTATTTTTTTCCTGCTGAAGCGTAAATTAAGAGAAAAGCATATTTCTAGTGTATGCCAAATTTAAAATAATGGACAAACCCAACATTTTTGTATTTCTTTATATCAGAAACTGCATTGTATATCTGTAATTAAAAGAATTGTTAAGGCTCCTGGGTCACAAAGAATATATAAGTTTTACACTTGATAGTTTTTCAAAATGGTGGAAAAGCAGTGTTAAATGCTCTCTTAAAATCCAGTATGTGCTGTTGCAGAACAAAAGTAACCAGCTGCATGAGAATTGAAAGCCGGCTCTCCTGAAAGGTATAAATGTCATAGTTAGATCTAGATATACCATAAATATTTGCCACAGAGAACAAATCAACTCTAAATCAGACTCCTACTAGAGACAAAATAATGCATGAGGTAGATGGATAACTTCAATCAATGCAGGGGATGTGTTTTACTAAATAGAAGGACTCCTCAGCATGAATGCAACAGTTTAGCATGCAGCATCTATGGCTCCTGTGGGCTCCCAGAGAAAACTTCCACTGGTGTTAACAAGAGCTTTCTGTGAGTAAGGATCACCTCACAGAAGGCAACTCCACTGAGGATACTTAAATGCGAAATTCTTACCTCTGTTTTGTTTCTCTAGAGACATGGAGTGAAATTTAAACCAAAGTGCTGTACTTAAGGATGGACCAGAAAGACATCAAATAAGTATTTGTTTTCTTCGTAAATAGTATGGACAAACTGACCATACCCTAATTACATCACCACTTTGTAATTGTCCTGTAATGTAATTTTGCATACTCCTGAAGCTTCCGGCCCCATCCTCATCCAAAACACTGGGCTACTTCAGGATCTGCTCTTACCTGGTACACATGTACTGCTTTGGAGCTGCCATGAAAGCAGTTCTGTTGGGAGAAGATGGCAGAAGAATCATGAGTCTCGCCCTCCATATGTACCCTCTGCCCATGAATCAGGAAATACATAAACACAGTTATCTAGTAAAGCACAACTGCAGAACTCCCAAGACTGGATCTGGGACTGGATGTTTTGTAGCTTTCAAGGGAACAGAAAGAATGAGAAACCAAAGTGTCCACTGTGATGTCAGGTCCTTTCCTGAGCTTCTTGCAGGTGTGTCGTATCCAGCCTTCTGCTTGGTCTGTCCTGCTTGCCTGTCTGGACCTCAGATCTGCTGCACCACAGCCAGTGTGTCTATCCCTGGGCTATGTCAGCTCCGCTTTTCTCTCAATCTTTAGGGAAGCAGAGACATGCTGGGGAGAGCACTGTCCTGCTTGCCTTGCTGTTGCCACAGCTCTTGGCTCCCTGTCATGTGCAGGGGTGATCAGCCTTAAACCTCCCCGACATGGAGATCTCAGGCTGTATTGTTATTTATCTTGATCGTGGGAAGTGCTCTTGCTTATCAGATGCTCAGAAAATGGATGTTTGATCAATACTATAGACATAGTAGGGCACTGGCCAACGGATTTAAAATGTTCTCTCATTACTGGCAGTGCTTGATTATTGGTTCCCATAATCCTTACCTGCACTTATTAATTAGGCAATACAAGCTTAAATATTGATGATCACCTCTCTAGAAGATATTCTGTGCAATGTCAAGAGAATATATATTAAAAATTTATTAAAAAAAAATCTTCTACTGAATGCTCTAAATTTGTCAGTCATTGCCAAGGAGCAGAAAGAACTTCCTAGCATTTAAATTACCATCTAAGTAAGAGACAAGTAGAATGTTAACTGTAGTACCCCACTGACAGCAAGTTGAGGGAAGTGATGCTGCTCCTCTACTCAGCACTGGTAAGACGCATCTGTAATGCTCAGACCAGTGCTGGACTCTCCAGTTCAGCAGAGGTATGGACATGGATAAGGAGACAGTTCAGCAATGAGGCTGGACTGCTGAATATGATTGGAAAATCTGCCATTTCAGGAGAATCTGAGAAGGCTGAAACTATTCAACTTGGAGAAGTCTCATGGAGTACCTTAACCAATGTATATAAATATCTGACGTGGCTATTAAACATCTTCCTCAGATTCTTCTCTGTTGGTGACCAGGGAAAGAACAATAGGTTATGGATGCTACCTGAATTACAGGAAATTCATTCAAACAAATGAAAAATATCTCTTATTGAGAGAGCGTCATTACACAGGAGCAGACTGCCCACATAGGTTGTGGAGTTCCCATTCTTGGAGATATCCAAACTCCAAATGGACACAGTCTTGAGTAACCTCTCCTAGTGGCTCTGAGCTGTGGGGTTTGACTTCCTGTCCCTCTAATTCTGTTTCTTCACAACTGGACAGGCTCTTAACAACAGAGCTTCTCTGATAGGCTCTCTTTATAGGAGTATTGGGGTTTTTTAGCCATCTCTCCTTTTACTACAGGGCATTCAGAGTTTCACTTCTACGTATGTGGCCTTCAATAGCAAATGGATGTTTCCAGGCCTTTCTTCTGAAGGAAGCCCTCTGCTGTGACTGTTACTCAGCCTGAAACCATTTGTATTCGTATTTCTCACTGCTTGACACAACCATAATATTCCTTCTAATTATTTTCATTAAAATTATTTTACCAGAGCAATTTCATTGTTTTATTTTTTCTCTTTTACTTTCCTACAGCTTACTGATATCAGACTGGACACTTTGGTTTCTCATTCTTTCTGTTCCCCACTATTCTAGAAAGCACCCAAATCCAGTCTCAGAATTTCTGACTGGTGTGCTTCACTGGATAACTAACTATAAGGCCAAGTAATGAAAGCTTGTAATCTGGCGCATTGTTTCCTGAGCTTTAAAACGTTATCTGTGTGTTTTCTGAGAACCCGGACAGTCACAGGAAATCAGAGTCAGAATGAGTATCAGAAAGGTTTCTGCTGCTTGGAATAAAAAGTCCTTGTCTGAAGATAAGTCACAAAGTTTTCCCGTATTCAGTACTACTATTCTTCATGGTGCTGCTAAGCATTGGCATGCAGGCATTTTCTTTACAATGTTTTTGTAGTTTTGTCTTTCAAAGCTAGAAAAAGCACCAAAGGACATTTCCAAGTTGGTAGCAATGCTGACAGTTAACCCCTAATTTTTAAAAATTTTGTCAGGCAACAACATCTGGTACAAAAATCCTACAAAGTACAAAGCAATTTCTAATTGTTATTATGTGTTCTGGAAAGATTGACCTAGTTTAGTACAGGTTATAATGAAAATAATTCATTTTTCACAATTCAGGAAATAAGAAATGAAACCAGATGCTGAGAGCTGATGTTTTTTCACCAATAATATCCCTGCAAAATGAGATAGGGACTGCTTTGTTTGTGTTCCATTTTCAATAGCTGATAGCAAGAATGAAGATGGACTTGCTAACTTCTTTAGGAAAAGCTGTTGTCCTCACTGAATTTGTGTCATAAACACAAATGTGAAAGAAATGAAACCAAATTGCCCTGCAAGATATCTCATTCTTACACTGAGGTCCAAACTGGGGAGGGAATCATATCTCCAAGCAATATGTATGCAACCAGAATGCAGCAGATGAGAGGAGACCCTGGTTTCTCACATCCCACAGCACTGGCATTTTGTGTAACCTCTGCTGCATAACCTCTCTGGGCTGGGATTGAGTGCATGTGGAACATGGTTCATCTGCACATGTCTGCATCCTCTCCCTGCTTTCCCCCATAAAGCTTCTCCTTTCTCAGCAGCCTTAGCAAGAAGTCATCTAAATGTGCCAGGGCAAGATGAATTTGCCAGTTCATGCAATGACACATACCAGTCTGGGAGGGAAAAGTGATTCATATTTTGCTCTGGACTGCAGATTTGTGCTAAGAAACAGGTCTGTGTTGGTCTCACCTTTGGCCTTATATGCATTTTACACTTTTAAGAGTTTGGGGAAAGGGAATGTAAATAAAACAATGAAATAGAATAAACTGCCTGGGAAATAAATCTGATAAAGTGTGTTTTATTCTGCTTGTATTATATCTTTTTTAAAAAAACATATATTATATGATTATGCAAAAAGTTTGGTGAAAATCTTTTAAGATATCTCAAAATCATACCTATCAATTATGCTAGAATACATATGTTTGCAACACTGAAATGTGGACAAAAAAATCTATAAAATACTTTGAGTAACATCCTGTGGGATTACAAAGTCCTGCTTGCCTGGAAAACTAGATACAACTTTAATAGTATCCCCATGGCTACCATCGTGCTGTGTTTGCTCATAAATCTGAGGAATTCTAAAAAAAAAATAATAGGAAAGGGTCACATACCTCTGCATATAACTAGGAAAGGGAATTTTACTGATTTGCATACTCAGCTTTATTCATTGTCGCTGGATTTGCAATGTTCTCTTTTCCCTGCTGTTCTCTCCAGTTCAGCTGAAGTGCTACATCATTTGCTCACTGCAACACGACCCCCCAAGAAGCAGTGATTCTGACTGTTCCTCTTTTACCCTGTGCAAAGAGAAATACATTTTTCCAATGCTCCTGGCAATTGAGGAAATAATCAAGCTGCCTGTTATTCTCATGAATGAAAAAAACCCCTGAAATAGATCCTTCCTTTATCACTGTACACTTTAAGAAAAACTAGGGATTGTGATTGTATTCCATTTTGCATTTTATTGTTTTATTTTTATTCATCTTGTTTTGTCAATAGACTTGGCTTTTTACAGGGTTGAGGAAAATACCCTGCTGTCCTAGAGGAATCAGATGTGTGTAAATACTAGTTATGTACTAATTTAGCTGCTATTTTACTGAGCCACTGCTCCCAATGAGAAGTAAGTTGTAAAGGTTCAGTCCTGAAGTCCTCCTGTGTTTTTCTTAAAAGCACAGATGCATACCAGAGGCACATTACAGGGATAAGGATGTGCAGGCATCCTAACCATGTAAGAAAGTTCAAGTTTCACAAAGAAAAGAATATATGGAGAACAAAATATACAATCAGTTTTGTTTGTACATAGATCATAAAATGTTGACCTGGAATCAGCATGATATCAACAGGTCTAAAGGGAATATGACATGAAAAGCAGGAGAAAGTGGAAGGAATGGAAATGAAAATTGGCAACCACAGAAATGTTGCAGCAGCAATTTAGATGAAGGTGCAGGGTGAAAGGACATTATGTCTGTTTAAGTGGGAATTAACTACACTGAGATACCCAGATAGTTTTCTTAGGGAACACAAGAAAAGATGAAGGAGATCTCACCCATATGTCCAGCTTAAAACCTAGAGGCGAGCAACAAGGGCTAGAAATAATTCTCAATTTTTGAAACCCCATATTATTATATGGGAAAAGTAAATGAGAGTGAAGAATGAATGCAGAGAGAGGAGATCTTACTTTTCAATGTGGAATTTAGGACAACATTGGAAAAGCTGTTACATAAGCATGTATATGCATGCATATGTTGACATGAACTCAAGCACAAAAAGTTGAAGATAGAGAGTCTATTTTTTTTATAATGTCATCCGGGATCAGGAATAATATATAGAAGGGAAAGAGAAATAAAACTAATGTAAGTGGAGCCCCATGAGGCTTCAGTGTTAAGTGGAAAGGAAGGGAAGAGAAGGCAATTTTAAGAAAGATACAGTGGAAGGGCATTTAGAGAGGAGCTACAAAACTGAAGTGCCATGCAGGATTAAGGCAGAGAAAATGATAGGTTTTGCTGAATGTAGCCAACAGAGTGAGATGGATGAGAGTAGAAAGAAGGTCTATAGAAAGAAGAGGTCACAGCTGACCTTGGTGAGGGGTGTTTCAGTGGAGTGGAAATAGCAGTTTAGGGGATCTGAGGGGCAGCAGAAGGCAGAGAGAGCCAGAGCATCTGAGGCAGGTAGCATGAGAAGGGTCTGTGACAGCCAGGGGAAAGCAGCAGCTGCTGAAGGACAAGGGGCATCACATCAGGGGCTGGATCACACTAAGACATATTAAGAGAGAAAAATCAAAGAAGGAAAAAGAGAAAGAGAAAAAGAAAGAGAAAGAGAAAAAAAAGGAAAAGGAAAAGGAAAAGGAAAAGGAAAAGGAAAAGGAAAAGGAAAAGGAAAAGGAAAAGGAAAAGGAAAAGGAAAAGGAAAAGGAAAAGGAAAAGGAAAAGGAAAAGGAAAAGGAAAAGGAAAAGGAAAAGGAAAAGGAAAAGGAAAAGGAAAAGGAAAAGGAAAAGGAAAAGGAAAAGGAAAAGGAAAAGGAAAAGGAAAAGGAAAAGGAAAAGGAAAAGGAAAAGGAAAAGGAAAAGGAAAAGGAAAAGGAAAAGGAAAAGGAAAAGGAAAAGGAAAAGGAAAAGGAAAAGGAAAAGGAAAAGGAAAAGGAAAAGGAAAAGGAAAAGGAAAAGGAAAAGGAAAAGGAAAAGGAAAAGGAAAAGGAAAAGGAAAAGGAAAAGGAAAAGGAAAAGGAAAAGGAAAAGGAAAAGGAAAAGGAAAAGGAAAAGGAAAAGGAAAAGGAAAAGGAAAAGGAAAAGGAAAAGGAAAAGGAAAAGGAAAAGGAAAAGGAAAAGGAAAAGGAAAAGGAAAAGGAAAAGGAAAAGGAAAAGGAAAAGGAAAAGGAAAAGGAAAAGGAAAAGGAAAAGGAAAAGGAAAAGGAAAAGGAAAAGGAAAAGGAAAAGGAAAAGGAAAAGGAAAAGGAAAAGGAAAAGGAAAAAAGGAAAAGGAAAAAAGGAAAAGGAAAAAAGGAAAAGGAAAAGTGAAAAAAAGGAAAAGGAAAAGGAAAAAAAGGAAAAGGAGTAGCTTGAATTAAAACTTATGAGTGACTGAAACTGAAGAGAAACTGGAAAGGTGGAAGTGAGTGGGAGGAGAAAAAGTGTAACAGACTAAAAAGATTCCCTTGCCAGGGATGATGGCAGAGGACAGACAAAATATGAGGTGTGTGTAGGCAGGGAGGCTGGAGCTGAAAAGGAAGAAAACAGTATACCAGCTCAACAGAGGCTGAATGATATCTGGTCAAAGTATAATCTATCATGCTTGTTGTGCTATTCTAAAATGTGACAGAGTTTAACACAGCAGAAAAAGATGAAATCTAAAATATTTTGCTTCTATTTGTGAGAAAAATGACTATTTGTTCATCTAGTCTGCCCTTGAAGACAATGCTGATTTAAGGGCCATTAAAATTCAGACAGGTATCCTTGTAAAGAGCACAGTACAAACAGACAAAGGCATCTGGAGAGATGAAAGTGGCATATGGAGAATCAAGAAGTGTTTGCCTTTATCACAAAGCTTTTCTAGTTTCAGTGTCTCCTGTTCCATACCAAGATGAAAATAAAATGCTACTGAGCTTTCTAATAAAAGAAACATAAAAACTCAACTCAAAAGTAGACTTAATTCATTTTCTATCCATGTGGCAGATTTAGGTTCAAATCTGTATTTGTGTAGATACATACAATTTTGGTCTACATTTGATTTGAGTTGCTTTGAGTAATCTAAAAGGAAAAAAAATAAACAAAGCATATATCATCTACCAGAAGATTATATGTAAAACTGTCTTTTTCAAAATTTTTTGCAGTTTTTGAAGAAGTTTAAAATTTGACCTGTAGGTAGGATGGCTGGCTAGCTGTCAGACTAGCTACCTTCTGCAGTTGGAACACCAAGGTTTGTTATTTCCTCTATCCCCAAAAGTATACTGAAGACACAATCTGCAATTCTTTGTGAACCAGTACTGTTCTTAGGACAGAAATGTATTTACTGACTTCACAGAAAAAGTGTGAGGTCCTAACTAGTTACCGAGAGAAGCAGTAATGGAAGATTATGTACTTGACTGGAGAAAATGAGTATTAGTCTTCTTAAGTTTTTATATGTCTTTTCTGATTGAATAAATACATATAAGTTTCATGCTTTTACAGCAGCTCTTTACAGAACATTCTTTTTACCTAATGATCCAGGTTTTACGGTCTTGCCTCGAAATTAGTTTAACAGAGTCTTTTTACAGAGGCATGGAAATCAGACTGTCCTTATAGACCAAGCAATACATTCCTCGTTTCCCAAACCTGTCCAGCATTCAGAACATCCCCCCACTTGGAAATTATAATTAGAGTAATGGTTAACTGCATAGACTTACTGTAAAGTCATTTGTCATTCCAAAATTATAACAAAATCAGCAATCTATCTTCAGTTAGAATTTCTTACTTCTTCGTAAAGTCTTCTTCTATTAATTAAAACATTGATTATGTTGCCACAAATTTCCCTAAAGATTATATTGGCAAGTTTTAAATTGCTGCAATAAGAAACCATAGAGGATAACAAGAGCAATGCAAGCAATACAGATCTTGCCTGCTGCCTATTAGCTGGAAGCACATCTATTGACAATGTGTCTTATCTACTACCCTTGTGGGAGGTTTAATATTTTAGTAAATCAGAAATTCATAACCAGTTAGGCCTGAGATATTTAGCAAATGTCTCAGAATTTTTACTGTACCTTAAATAACGATTACTTTTGCATCCATATTGACACTCTGAGGTGCTGAGCAAGGCAGGGGTGGGGATGATTCAGTCGTGTTTCTTCCTCATGTGAACATTTTCACACCAAACAGTGGAAGTGATGAAAGGAAGGTTCCTCTGCTCCCTCCCTCAGGAATCCATCCCTGATTGAATGCTATTTTATCTTACAGTGTATGGATGTATTATAAAACAGTTTAAATTTGGAATTTTAACTGATGCTATTCAGATCCATGCATGAATGATGAGTTCAGCTTCTCTCATCTCTGCTCTGAAAAGAAAAATGTTGTCGTCATTGTACTGAAGAATGCAAAAGTCTTGTATGAGGCAAAAGATTGCAAGTTGCAGAGAACTTAGGACATGCCTAGACTGCTGTCCCCCAAACCCCTCCACAGCATGGAAATGAGTAGCATCAAAAGGTAAAAGGGAAATTTCCAATTGGAAGATAAACCAACTACTGAACTGTTACTGAAGAGCAGTAGAAACCACTCCCTTGTGTTAATCATCAAATGATGGAAACGGACCAGCCATTCCCTTGATGCTTTAAGGAGCGCATAATTAATTCACTCCTGAGATCTCAAAAAAAGTAGCAGAAAACTAACTGTTACGAGTTCCTGCTGCAACAGGAGTGATCTATCCGAGCTAAAATTGGAAAGAGTTAATTTTGATGAAGACAAAATGGGAAACATCAGTAAAGTAAACATTGGAGAATGACTTAAGATGGACTCGAAAAACAAAAACAAAGTGATTCTCTAGCGGATTTGTTCACAAAATCCCCCTTAAAGATGATTACATGCACAATATATTAAAAAGAAACACAAGCTGAAGCTCATATTTTTCAGTGATAAGATAATAATTATTTAAAGAATGTAATACTGCATTTTTAGGCATATTTACTTGCAGTTCAAGAAGTGGAATGTGGATTTGGAAGTAAGAAGTACCTGATGAAACAAGCAATTAATTACTTTTTGTTTAAAACTATTTTGAAAAATATAGGCTTAACTATTGAGTTGGAAAAGTCATGATAACATGTAATTAGAGATTGAACCAAAGATAAAAAAGCAGTGACATTAAACTAAATTTAGATATAAATTGTACTGTGTCAAAAACTAAGAACATCTTATTTAAAAGTTATTAAGATATATATTGTATAGATAATATTTCTTGAGCTTTGATAAAGATGCTTAAAGAAATTGATATACGTTTATGAAGCATATAGTGTAACATTGGTGTATGACTCTGTGGCCTTAATAAAATTTAAGAAGATTTAAAGCTTGGGATTCCATTAACATATGGAACAAATAGTAGTCTGGCTTTCAAACAGTAAAGATATTTGACAAAAAGCCCCAAACCTCTAATGGCGATGAAAACTTCAGATGGAATAGCAGACAAGAAGTGCCACACAAGAAGAAATAGACAACATGGCTGTTTGGAGCTGGGAGTATGGAGAGCTGATTTGAAGCCTAGGAGATCCATTCAAGGATTTCACAGTTCACTCAGCACTTATTTATTTGTTTACTCCCATATGAAGAAAAAAATTATAAAAATCCAGACACACTGTCAATCACTGAAGTACCTCACTGGAAATTCTACTTCCAATGACAATTCTCCATTAAGAACAGTTTCCAGAGATACGTCAACCATTCATGTTTAAATCAATTTTAACATGTTTTATTGATGCTATATAGCATTACTTAATCAGAATATAGGCACTATATACAAAATCTGCTATGATTATGGAGATACATTTAGTAAGCAAACTTGTACCCTTATCAGAAAATGAAATATTTGCTAAGTTTCTTTAGAAAATTGCCACACTGTGGGCAGCAGTTCTTACTAACCCAAACTGTTGTCTGAAGCATTATTATATCTTAGTTTTAGCTATTAATTACTCTATAGTTACATGAATCATCACATTTACCTCATGAAGATGAGGAAAAAAAAATTCCAGAGTTTTCTGATACACTAAAGTCTATCCTAAAAATCTTTATATTATAAAGACAGAGGTTTTAGATGTCTCTTCAAAGACTCCAGGGTACAAGACAGCTCTACTAATGTTAAAAAAAAAGCGATTCCAGAAGGTGTTGTTTAGCATCATCTGAATAAATCACTGGAGAGCAAAATCCTTATAACTAGGATATGAATATTTTTTTCTTTATTTTCCTGAACACAAAACCATCATTAATATTTTTATTATCTCCATGTACTAGTTGACACATAGCACTGAATTTTGTTTAAAGACATCTCTTTTAATTTTCCTCATCCCCTACAAACTTTTCCCTATAATTTCAGCTTCTTCTATCAAAATTTATTCTCCAGACAGACCCGTTCACATTGATTACTCTTTCCTTCTTCTCAAATATAATTTTTTTTCTACTTATTTGTTCACTTGGTTAGATGTGGGGAAATTTCCCCCTTTTTAACTACAAAATCTTAAGTTTCTGTATTGGCTTAAATAAAAATTTCTAGTTCTTACTCCTGCTTTTTTTTTCTAAATCTGCCTTGTTCAACTTCTCTTATAATTTCCTTCAGTTTTGAAATTTTCCTTCTTAAACTGATTGGACAGCCAACCAAACAAACAATGAAAAATAAAAGTTGCTTAATTGATGTGTTTGTGCAGAGTGTAATTTAATGCTCTGATCTGCAGTTCAAAGTTATAGCCTCACCTTGTAAATTACTTTTGCTAAAATGCCACAGTTTTGAAAAAACATCTCAAAACACCACACAGCCAACTTAATTTTCAGTGATGTTCGTGGGTTTCTATGGTTCTTAACAAGAACACTCAATAAAATCTTAAAAGGAAATAAAATCACAGGATTAAAGTATGGTGACCAAAAAATTAATCACTTTATATCTGTAAATTAGAAGGAACTTATTCTAGGAAAAGACATCAATACCCTTCTTAGGTCCAATGAAATACTACTAGACTTCTAATTATGTAAACCTGCTTCTTCCACTCACATCTCACCATCCTTCTGTCTCTAGTCATGAACAAATGTGGTGATATTGCATCAAAAGTCTCAGAAAATTTGTGATAGAAGATTTTGTGGGCATAAAAGGTAGGGAAAGGTAGTTCAGTTTTCTAAAATTATGCATGCTGTAATAAGCTCCTGCCAATGGTGCAGGTTCTAACCGTTCTAGAGTTCATTTAAGTATGTTGTAATGACCATTTGAGCTCAGTGTGAAATTTCCACTAATGTCCAGACCTCCCAGTGTTCCACATTGCTTCTGTGGACTGGCTGCACTCAGACTTGACTCAAATCTACTGCCTCCCTTAGCAGGAACCTTTCAGTCCTTGTCAAGAAGGTAGATACAGCTATTCCCTAATGTAGTCTAAATTTTCATGTGGACCAATCCAGACTGACTTTCAGCATCTCCATGCTCGGATAGCCTCTGTCTAGGTATTCTCATTTGCAAATTAGAACTGGAGTTAGATGTGGCAGGCAAAAGAAAAATCCTCAGCAACACCTGTAATCTGAATGAAAAAAAGAGAAGACATCTGACAGATTGGTTGAGCTAAAAAAAATCAAGGAAATCAGGTATTTTAAGGAGATAGTCTGATTCTGTGCAAGATTATTAAAATAAAAAAGGACACAATTAAGAAATTTGACCAGCAGACTGATCATTTTGTATTTAGTAAGTTGGCATGAATGTAACATTAGGCATGAGAGACACAAAATTAAACCCCTCATTTAAATAAAATTTAATGCACATGAAACTTATGAAACATGCAAAGAGTATTACACTGATTTAATAAAATCTTTTCCTCTGTACCTATTATAAAGTAAGCCATATACTCAGGAGAGTAAGAAAATACCAGTGGAGAAAACTTACTTGAAAAATGTACATTCCAGATCAGAGACAGTTTACAAATTAAAACAAAACAGAGAAATTAAGTAAAAGATGATGCATAAGTTAACAGTGCCTGGAGGCAACCTTAGCTTTAATGCCAACAAATCATGCAGGTTTAATATAGTTATTCACTCTGGTGTTCAATAAAAATGAGGTTACTGTAAGAATACAAAACATATCCTTAAAGAAACCCACTTGGCAATAAGTCATATGAACTTTACACTGCACTGTAGAAGGCAAATATATTATACATCTAAATAATGCATGTTTTCTCAGCATTTGAAACCTAGCTACAAGTTGTGAGGTAACAGTAGAAAGCTACTGTCACTGAATTGAAATCGGATTTATCCTGTAAAAGGATAGCATAGTGATGTCTATGTCAGTATATTAGGAAAGTTATGACATGAACTCATTGAATTTGGTCATATTATCTTAAATATTTTGGAATAAATACAAAATGAGAATTTATTTTCTAATAAAAAGATTTTTTTTTGTTTCACCCCTTTTTAGTTTCACCCCTTTATAAGGTGAATATTGAATAAAGATGGTATAGTGAAGAATTAAGAGAGAAAAAAAGAGGAAGAGAGAGAAAGTGCACAAGAGAAAGAAAGAGAAGGAAGGAAGGAAGGAAGGAAGGAAGGAAGGAAGACAGAACGTCACGTAGCAATTACAAATATTTTTTAATANAAGAGAGAAAAAAAGAGGAAGAGAGAGAAAGTGCACAAGAGAAAGGGAGAGAAGGAAGGAAGGAAGGAAGGAAGGAAGGAAGGAAGGAAGGAAGGAAGACAAAACTTCACTTAGCAATTTCAAATATTTTTTCATATTTAGGAGGAAAATGAAAGCTCAAAATACCGTTAATACATGAATTTTAGTTCTCCTTTCCCACATAAAATGCACCCCTACCTCTAAACTCATATTTTCTCTAGAATTTCATGGTCAAATATTTCCTAAAGAATGGCATTTTAGGATGAATTTTTTTTTTTTAAATTTGGTAATTTCTAGAAGCCTTTGGTACAGAAAAAATGTTTATTGCCATTTTTTGTGATAGTTCTGTTGTTACTTTTGTTATTCTAACTAGTGTATATTTTAATATTCATGAAAACCTCTTCTTTCTTTAAGGTAAAAGTCTTAGCCTTAAACAGATGACCTTTACATTTTAATTATGTAATCACTTTCCTTGCTATTCTAAGATGTGTGTATATTCAATTGCTTTAGGAAGTGAAAGAGAAATAACAAAATGAAAAGTACAGTGCCTATGCTACCCTTCTTGTTCAAATAGTGTGAATTTAAAGTTCAAATTGAATTAATAACTCTGAATAATTGAAGATTACAACCTTCACAATTATTCACACAAATGACTGATTTTATTTTAATATTTCAGCAGTATGCACTTTCTTGTGACAGAGGAAAAATAGAATTTTAGATGGTAACATGAGGGAAAGGACAGACAAGAAATAATTTCTTGGTTTTACTTCGGCCTATATGTAAAAAGCTGCCAAGTGGTTCCATGCTGGGGTAGAGCCGGGACCAGCTGTAGCTAACCTGTCCATTCCTGGAGAGGAAGAAGCCACATGTGCTCCCTTTTTACTGCTAAGGGCTGCCTTTCCCATGGTCAAGAAGGGAAGCAGGCTGAAACCAAGGTGCTTTCTGGTCACTGGGAATACTGTGAAATTATACTAAGAACTTGAGATGAACTTTTCAAAATTCTTAACTTTTCAAAATTCTTAACTTTTCTTACAACATGTAGCTTTGGGAAGCTTGTGGGATGGATCCTACCTCTGACAGATATCTACCTTGCAACAAGAGCACAAGAACAGGTGAGACATGGGACTGACAGACCGCCTTTCATGCAATGATTCTTTTAATATGAAATACAGAAGCATTATTGGCAGCAAAAAACAGAATAAATGTGAAGTGGCCTGGCCACATAGTATAGAAAACATGAAAGGTACCACAACACAGAAATTACACAATATCAGATTTCTGATACTTTTGTCTAAATGAAGTTAAAATTCTTGTTTGCATTGAGACTATCCTTGAAAATAGGAATTGTGGGTGTTCCCATCAGTCAGCACTACTTATACCATGAAGATGTTTCTTGTAAGAACCCACAGGTGACTAAACCACACAGGGATGAGCTTTGGGCAATTTCAGCTGGTCTCCAGCTTCCTGAATAAATAAATAACCAATCAGGCTATTACATAAAAAGCAGACACCTGAAAATTATTTGGGTATCCTTCATTCTTTGGATGTGCATTAGACACACTGAGAGGTCATTTATCAGATCAAAATTCTTAGGGGACTTTAGCAAAAAAACTACTTTGGCAAGATTAATCTAATCTATTTTCTATGTCTACACTGCAGACAGCCACTTGGGCACATCAAGGCCGTGATTCATCTTCTGGTATAGACATTGAAAACAGACCAGTTGAATACTGCAGCAGAAATACCTATTTCTTTCCATTGATTGTGAAGAGATTATAAAATCTGTCTCTTTATAAAGCATTCTTTCCACTGGTTTGCACAGACATAGATGTCTGAATATTGAAGACATCTAAACTTAGAGGACATTAATTCTATCCCTACTTTAACCATGATCAGACAAGAGTCAAGTCCTGAGTTGCTCAGAATTGGAGCACCTGGTTTCAGACACTTTGATAAGCAGTTTTAAAGCCCTTCTGCTTTTTAAAACAGATGAAGTATGCAGCTTGTAAATTTAAGCACCTCTAGGATTAGGCAACAGCAAGTACAGTTTTCAGTTCATCATTCAGGCCTTGTGCAAAGTGAAACTTTCTGCTTCCAGAATACAAACCTTTATGAGAATAACATTTGGATTCATATTTTCATGTACATTAGATATCCCTTTGTTTAGAAGCTGTTTCTAAACTTCAGTGCTAAAGCCTCCAGTCTGGCAGATTTTTCAACATTTGGGTAATATATTTAGCAACTGCCAGTTTATTGCCTCTGAATGTACTTCTATTACAAGCAGGCCAAAATATGCATCCCTTTTCCAAGAAAAGACCTAGAAAGAATCTTGACTAAGAAGCTTATTTATGAATTGTAATGGGCCAACTAGTGATTTTTCTACCATATCTCTTTCACAGCAGTCAGAATGAACTGGTGCTGTCATCTGTAGCTCATAGGCAGAGCTTGCTAGAGGTCAATTTATGATTTAATTTGGAAATGACAACTACATCCTCTGTTATTTTCATAGTTGGCAAAACAGATATGAAAAGATCAAAAGACAGGAATAGATGTAACTCCAACTGATATTAGATTTTAAAGACCCACACTGCAATTTTGCTTTTATATGCAGATAATACAAATAAGGCAGAATCATTCATACTCCGATATCTTTTATCTGTATATAATTGACTGTGCCTTTGTATCTTGTTTCTTACTAATTTTCATTGTCTTGCATTTCAGGCTGTTCAAATGCATCTCATGAGACTTGAATAGATGATACTGAGCTGTGACCCACACACTGTCATTCTTTCTCACCGCCAGGCGCAAGGTTGTATTAGCTTATTTCTGTTCTGAAAGACACAAAACATTGTTTAGATTCTCTCTGAGTTTTTAGCACCATGAATTCCACCTGCCAGAACTTCTGCTCACATTTGATATCCCTGCTCTATGACAGCTTTCCAGATAGTATGATTGAAATTCCAGTGTTAAACATCTTCCACAACTGAACACAACACCAGCTGATTCCCCATAGGCTATAGCAGCAAGACTGCTGTCTGCTCCTTCTTTTAAAATAGCCTGTGTTGATCAGCTTCTGAAATTATTCCGTCTCAAGTTCGTTGATCAATTTCTTGTCTTACAATTTACCACTGCACTTCTGATATTTGTGTTTGAGTAGAAGATCCTTTCCTCCTTCCAAATTAAATTTTTATCATCAAGGATTATTTTATTTAAAGAGGGAATAATCAAAAGCTTAGAATTCACATTCCCTAATTACACCTAGTTGAACCCCCCTGGTTTATTTGTTTGTTAAACCATTGGTGTCTTATTCCTCAAGAGTAAAATAAAATATTTTCTGTAGCTAAATAGTGCAATTATTAATATAAGTAAAGATCAGCTCCTTGTGCTGGTGACTCTGGAAGCAGCATTTTGTAAATAGAAAGCAAAATCAGCTACTGGGAAGTTGTGATATTTTCAAAGGAACTACCTCAATTACATTGTCAACAATTTCATGGTATACAAGTGATTTTGAATTATTATGTAGGTATACCACACTATACACCTATAGTCAGATTCAGAAATTGCTGTAGAAAGGTAGTGCAAAGCAGTAGAATTCAACTGGTGATGGCATCACACAGATCCATTCACACAGAGGACTGGGCTCTATGTGTGAGTATAGGTTGCCAGTGTCTGAATTACATTTGAAAAAGTTGGGGGTTGCTGTCTTTTGAATTAGTGGATGTGGGAGAAGGTTGTTTATTTCAGTGTTTTGCATTATCTTCAAGCTCCATTGCCCAATTTCTGAGTGTGTTTCAGAAACTCGTTCATCTTGCCTTTATTGTCTTCATTTAAAGCTAAGATAATATGGGATTTTCTTCCATGCAGTAAAATAGCTAAGTACAACTAGAAGCAAGTGCTCTCAAAGACTTTGATAAGAAATTATAAGAGCACACAGAGATGAGGTACTAACAACATTATGTAATGGCCTGGCTTCAATCACTGTGGTGTCTGTTTTATTTCAAGGCCCTGTACTTCTGTCTCACATGTCCCTACATAGCAATTGAGTCGAGGGTTATCCTGGATTTCAATGCCTGATTTTTATTCAAATCTTAAGAAAAAAAATTATCACTCAAACCAACCGAACCTTTATCTTGGTTAAGTTAATATTTGCTGCAAATTAGACTTTTGTTTGAAAAATTTGGCCAGCTCTACTGATTTTGGATACCTTTTAGGCCTAGACTGTTTAAGTCACTGGAAATCTGAATTCAGAGCATCTGTATATCTGAGCATCCTCTGAAACATGTGCTAGTCCCCTTCACCGCAGTTAAGTGGAGATTGTCTGCTCAAAGGCTCAGAAATCCTGAGGGAAAATGCAGAGAAAATACAATGAATTCTGCTGATGAGGTGGATTTCAAAGATGAACTGCATGAATCTGTACCCCTAATGACTTGCTGCTGATCTGAACTGCATTAGAATACACATCAATGTAATCAGGGAAAACAGGTAAATATTTGACAAATAAAATTTTCAAAAGTGATGGTGAAAAACATACTCAAATTGTATTATTGATATAAGGAATAATAAAACAGGCAGTAATTATGACAAATAAAACATTTGCCATTATTGAAATTGTTATTATGGGCCTCAGTTATACTCAATAGTCCCTTTCTGCACAGTTGAGCTAGCTGAAAATCATGGATGTGCTTTATGTTAAACATAATAGCAAAAGGGTGATTCAAGGTAGCAGTATAAAAAAGAGGGTTAATACTTTGGACTAATTTCCATTTGTTTTTTTTATTTTCTTTTTAATTCATGCATGGGTAGATGTGCATTATCTGTTGAGATTTCATATTTTTCTCTATTGTAGCAAAGCTGCTTGCCTTGATAATCACACATATTTGGAAAATTACTAATAATTTTCCTATTAAAGCAAAATCATTCTAAATTCCAACTGTGTTTCTCAGGTTTTTTTCCTCAGAATCATTGCGTATTCTTTTCAAATTCTCCTGCTTCTCACATACTAGAAACTATGCATTTCAATAACTATGCAAGTTGGAGCTTCAATAACAAATTAGAGCCTCAGAGCAGGGCACAGAGATGATAGGTCATGCAGTGCATGTACACATCTGACTGCATTATTAATTGATCCTAATTCTTCTTTACTGATGAGCTCTTAAACCAAATACCTTTCTATTGCAAATGAAAAGAAACAAACAAACGATCCCCCGAAATCCCCCAAAGTAACAGAACAGTGCCAAAATAGAATTGGCTACTTAATATAATTTCACATTTAACAGTAGGCTAATAAAGTGAGTTTCTCAGTAATAAGCCTGGTTTTGATCACTCTTTAAAATAGAAATATTTTGATTGTTTCAAATCAAACATGCATTGTGGAAGTACTGTAGATGCTGAGGCAAAGTGTTCTTTTGTATTAAAGAAACCAGTTTTAACACTCAAGTTTGCTAAAAATAGTGTAAAATGCGTTACCACTGTCACGACAACAAATGAAATAAGTGAAGAGCAACATTGTCCCCTAGCGGTCAAAGGAATATTTTATCCCATGTAAAATGACGGTTGACTCCTGCATTGAAATATTCAGTGTTGTGGATTTACAGAGAACAATACACTCCCTAGCAAATATGGATTGTGCCAAAATCTCCCTAGATTCAAATGTGCTGATTCTCTCAAGAAGTTGAATTTAGTTTCAATAGCAAATAGATTATTCAAATGGAACAGAAATTTAATTTGACCTAGTCTAGCCCTCAAACAGAAAAGCTATTTGGATGATGATTAAGCTGAATTATATATATATATATGTATGTATATATATATGTATGTATAGATATGTATGTATATATATGTTTGTATGTATATGTATATGTATATGTATATGTATATGTATGTGTATGTGTATGTGTATGTGTATATGTATATGTATATGTATATGTATATGTATATGTATATGTATATGTATATGTATATGTATATGTATATGTATATGTATATGTATATGTATATATATATGTGTGTGTATAGATATATGCACAAACATGTACAAGTAGGTATACATAAGATGCAATGAATTTGCAGGCAAAAGACAGTCTGCAAAATGATGAAGGGAGAAGGAAGAAAAACCATAGACTTTACCCAATTTGATGCAGGATGATGCATGTCAGCTTTTTTTTTCATTTGGCAAAGGACCAGAAATTGTACATGCACAAGTCTCACTGATGTGTGTCATGACATACAAACCTGAGTAGCAACACTTGGGGGGAGTCCCCAGAAACTGTCCTCACAAGAGATGGCCCTGGTGACTTTCATCTGTACACAACAATGTACAGAACTGGGCAAATCTTAATAGTATTCCAAGTCTTCCTACCATCTTTTAGTGATGTGAAGCAGCAAAACTGAGAACAATCGAATAAGCTCTGCCAAGAACTTTCAAGCACAGCTGCTCACCCAGGGTGTCTCAACAGAAAGACTGCCCTGACAAATTGGCTGCTCAAAGACAGGACCAGCTGCTGGTGCCTGCCCTGGAGCCAATTGCCTTTAGGTTGCCAAGAGCCCTACTAGATTGTTCAAACTAGGGTCCATTGAACTACTGTAAAAGAAAAAAGACATATATGGAGAAGATTCTTTGTCCAATAAATTGACATTTTCTTATTAAATTGATTTCTGCTTGAAAAATCCCTGACAGTTCTAATGACAAAATTGCCAAGGTCTAGCAGCCTTTCATAGAATCTACTTGGACATGTTCTCTCCTTCTTCTATCATTGAACTTGTTCCCTTTCTCCCTTTTCTCTGCCTTCTCAGTCTAAGTAATCCTTTCTCAAAATAAATTCTTTTGAAAGAGAATAGAGAAATCAGAAACTCTAAGAAGTCATGAGACTGGCAATATTTCCAAATTTCACAGTGCACAATGCTCCACTTTCTACCCCCTGCTTTGCAGGCTCTTGTTTTCTACCTAGCTAGCTTGTATTGACATTTGCCTGAAGCTAGAGCTGTGTCTCATTTTGCTTTGAACATGGAAGAGAAAAGGGTGGAGACAGCAATCCTCACAGTCCTCCTTGAGCTTCCTAATGCTTGCATCATTATAGAATAGGAAAATGCCAGGAGATAATTGATATGGTAACAAGTCAGGAACATGTCTAAAAATGAGCAGAAACAAAATAAATAATGAAACTATAAAGCATTTTTTTTTCTTCAACACATAGAGATGAACTTCTTCAGCCATTAACCATAAGGCAAAAAATTAAAATTAACACATTTTCCTAGGAGGAAGTAAGTCTCATGTTGGCATTTCCATGAGGAAAGTTTCATTCGGCTCTTCTACATGTTGAATGAGTACACAGGACAAAAAGCTAGGATCTAACAGATGGGTATTGCCAGTAGCTTCCAGTCCTGGAGGTGTAACTCATAAGGAGAGTTAGATAGGCAAAGTACTTTTCCTGGGTCCCATCAGACTTTGATAGCGTGTGTGTGCTGAAAGGCTCAGTCTTTGCAGTGAAACCAAGCACAGAACCTGAAGTCAAGGCCCATGTTTTACATTGCCTGGGGTAAAGCTGCAATTGCCCTGACTTCTTATACCTAGATTTTTTTTTTAATAGTCATGCAGAGAGCTTCATGATGACATAGTGTTCCAGCAAAATCATGGCCTCTAGGAAAAAACAAACAAACGAAACAAAACAAAACAAAAAATAACCCAAAAAACCCCCAACAACTGGGTGCTGTGTTTGTTTTACACTGGTCATGCAAGTCTTTCAAAGGCAGATGGATAGGCTGGGTTGGTCAGAGTGAAAGCCCTTTGCATATTGTTGTGTGGTTTTGTGTGCACTCTAGTGTATATTTGGGGTTTTCCCCAAAGAAGAAATACATATCTTGTTAAGTCAAATTATGTGTGCATTTCTGAGGGCAAATACTATGGAGAGTCAATGACAGCCTTTAGTGGTTTTCATTACTTAATCTAGATTATTTCTTCTGATTTACTAGTGTTTTTTCAGTGAACTTTATGCTTTTTCTCCTTTTTCTAATTTCTTTTTTTTTTTATTTTCATCCCTTCGCTAACCAGAATTAAAGTTGAACATTTATATGTTGTTTTGTTTTTGTTATGGAAACAACAAGATATTTAATTTCTTATCATAAGTTAAAGTGTCTGAACAGTTTTTAATATGTTTCTGTATACATTGTACTGATACTTAAAAGTTACTTATGAGTCTTTTCTAAAAAGCTAGCAAATCTTTCCCAATAAGTCTAACCGAGTCTTTGAATGATAGTTTATTTCTGCATTAGGTAAGGCAAATAATTCCATTTATCTTCTCCAGAAGTGGTAGGTACATGGTGAACAGATGGGAAATTAGAATTTACAGCTAACTTCCTAATGCTAAATTAGAATTTTTAAGAAGAGCCACCAGTTGCATAATTCATATTTATTCTACATCATAAAATGAAACTCAATTTATGTAGTTTTAAATGCATCCTGTTAACAGTGCTACACTGCCAACTTTTCTAAACTACACAAAAGAACACTGAAGCATACTATACTAAAAAAACCCATCCTTTTCTTACTTTCCAATAAAAAGTGTTGATTATAAACAGCCAGCAATATTACAGGAATGTAAATGTACCAGTAAATGTGGATTAATTTTCATATAAACTAGCAGTCCAAATGTGATCACTGTGCCATGGCTGTGAATAATGATTAGTGTCCTTTATTTCAGTGAAGGGACCACACCAACAGACCCTCTGGAGAGGAGCTGTCACTCCTGATGCCTGTTCAGTCTTGACCATCACAAACCCCAGGAAACCTTCAGCAGAAAAAGCCTAGTGGCCACTTAGTCCAACCCACTGATCACCACAGGGCAATTTCAAAATTAAATCCAACAACATAGTCAGAGCAGGTTCCTTTGGGTTATATTTGCTGATGTGCTAAATAACTTCAAAGACAAGTTTCCATGACTTTTCTTGGCAAAATAGAGTCAAACTATATGGAAGTGAGAACAAAATAGAAAAGAAATAAAAAATAATAGATGATGGCAAAAAGAAGTAATTAGTACTTTGCATAAAACAAAAAGGTAGCTAAAAATTTAAATTTATGCAAAATTGAGATAGGAAAACAAACTAGTCATAGTAATATTTCAAACAGTACACAGAGTCTTAGTATTACCTGCTACTGAAAGTAAGAGTCTACAAGCAGAAGCTACAAATCCTTTTCAAGTCCTTCTTTGTTATGGCTAATGTAGAATTATTTGTTTATAATACTATCTAGATACAATAAACACTGTCATCTAAGAGCATTTTTAAAAATGACAAGAAAGCTTTTCAAAAAGAGTATGATTTCTTTTTTCACTTACCTTTTTTACCATATTTTTCATTGAAATAGTATGGTAATCTTTCACAGAGGACCTGCGTACACATGTGCCTACAGAGCCCTGCCTGTTTGTTGCTTATGCAGGTCCTTTTAGGCTTGTCCTTGTACTTGCCATTACATGACTGCCATATAAATTTTCCCAGGTAGATGTCAGACTAATGTTTGAATTCTGCATGGCTACATTTTAGAGAGACTCTAATCATTACAAAACTCTCTGAAAATATTGCTAGCATGCTTCAGAAATAAAGAAACCTCTCTGATACCTTTGCAATGTCTGCCAGCTTAACAGAAATTTAGGAAAAAAAGCTGATGCTTTTTTCCTCTTAATAGCTAGCAGTAGTGTTAGGGGTTCCTGAATAGGGATGAAAAATTCTAGTTGTTCCACTTACTCACTAGGCATAGCAAGCAATCTTACGTTTACACTTAAATATTCTATCTTGGAAAGTTCTGACTGATGTTAAAGGGCCATTAGCTTTTTCAATATGAACCCAATTAAAATGTCCTAGTCTTTATTGGTTTAAATAATATTAAGGATTTTACTTAAACATAGTTTTGTATTCATCATAGAGCTAATTTGGAATTTAAGCAGCAATCACATTTGTTCTTTTCCTCTAAACATTTTCTCAACTTTCCAAATTATCCATAATCCTTTATTTTGCATTCTGGAGTTTGTCTGTGGTTTGGACTCTAGTAATTGTTTATAGACAATTATGTCCTCTGAGGTTCATTTTTTTTACCATCTTGCAGTGAAGGGAATAACACTTGAAGAACTATCCTACAGAGGACCACATCTGCTCACAGTCTGAAATTCAGTCCTGTCTTCCTTGACAAGTTTTGGCTCCCCAGGAATTTTTTAGGGCAATTGTCAATAAATCTTAAATCTTTCTCTGACTGTGATGACAAAGGAGTTCAAGTCACCCAAGTTTCAACCATTTAAGAAATTATTTCTTAGACTGGTCTTGTCCCTCAGCCACAGCACTGCAAGCAGAATTTAGCGTACACTCTGGCCTCAGCTTTTAACTTTATCAGAAATGTCTTCATTCCAGCATCATTGAATCCTTCAAAAGGTTTTTTATTTAAGCCCAAACCTCAGGCTGCAAAAAACCCTAAAAAATTAAGTTAGGTTAGGTTAGGTTAAGTTAGGTTAGGTTAGGTTAGGTTAGGTTGGGTTGGTTTAGGTTAAGTTAGGTTATGTTGGGTTAGGTTAGAACAGGTTAGAACAGGTTAGAACAGGTTAGAACAGGTTAGAACAAGTTAGGTTAGGCAGGGCTGAGCAGTATGAAATTGCATTGGTTTGGACATGTTATTCAATGGCAGAAAAAGAATTTACATATTTCAGAGTGCAAATTTTGCACAAGAATTTAATTCTGTGTGACTTCTCTGGTTTTTGAAAGTGGAGAGAGCAGGAAGGGGAGATTTCTCAGGTAAGATACAGGGTAGCAGTGCTTGCAGAGACAATTAGCAGTTTTGCCTGAATTCTGGAAGACACTTCTTAAGTGCCCTTGAAATTCCATATCAAAACTAATTTTGGAAATGAAAATCATAAATACAGTTTTCCAGATTGTGATATTTACATACTGTGATGCTCAGCAGCCCATGGACATTGGGTGAATATCCAACCCAGAAATTCAAGTCAGAAGCCAGTGTCTCAGAGACACTGAGGACAGGTTTTCAGTAATGATGATGACAGATTCACCCACAACTTTACCGAATGACATCTAAGCAAATTTGTAAAGAAAATGGAAGGACAAGCTGCATCTGCAATTCAATGGTTTCTGTATCAGTGTCACTGAGGGCTGAACTCAGACATCCTGGGCAACTGGGATTTCCAGGCTAATGTGTCTTCTCCTGAAGCTGCATACCTGCAGCATCATTGTGGGTAGAGAGGAAAAGTTCATCCTTACCTCTAAGAAGGTGGCTCACAGTAGTCAATCTCATCATGATTAATAGGAAGTGGGATCCTCTGGTCCCAGAGAGATGCCAGGTTACAAACTCTTATGCAAAAAAGACATGAAACTGTAAAATAAAAATAAAAATACTTAAGACTCCCTTGCTGAGTTTCCATACTACATAAAATCAATTTAATTCCTCCATTGTTACTTTTTCTCTTTACAGTTTGTATTAAATAATGTGAGGCAACTTAATTGAAATCTCCACATTTTAACTTTGGGGCAACAAAACACCTGATTTTCTTTCTTCCTGCTCCTCTCAAAACCTTTCAGGCAAATGAAGTATAGGTGAGTGCTCCCTAAGAATCTCAAAAGAAGGAAGATTTCCTACTCATTGAGACTTTTGTTAAAATATCCTTTAACAAATAATCCATTTAATATTTACCAGTGTCTAGATCATCTTAGATCTCAAAAGTCCTCTGAAGGCTAAATTTATTGCCTTTACATGAACCAGAGAATTCTTAGTCTTTGATCGAACAATAATTTTTACTTTCCATGATTATTCGGTTCCAGGTGGAGCTTGGTTAAGAATGACTCAGACTTACATTGTCCAGAATCTTTTTCAAATATCAATGACACTATAAATTTTATGGGCAGTTCCAAACACAATATTGTTTGCTGAAATTGTGAGGACAAAAATTGTGGGGGAAAGGTGATTTGGTAAATACAAGGATTTAAAATGTATGCAGGCTATTAACTCTCTCTCCCAGCCGGGAAGCAAAAGAAAGAGATATACATTCAGAGGCATGTCCAACAGTTAAGGCAGGAAAGCCAAATTACCAGGAAACTTAAATCGGACAAAGAGGGCTAATCTCTGAGCACAACGTGGACAATCTCTGCTATTGGAAAAAAAATAAAAATCAATCTAGCTACAAGTCACAATTGCCTCTTCAATTGCTTCTTCATATATTTGGGTTTACGAGGACTGGAAATACTCAAGCCTGAGGCATGATGGATCTGGTGGATTTTGCTGTGCCTGTGGCTGTCAGTTCCTTAACAACTCACAGTCTCACATTCCTGATCTGCATTTTCACAAAACCAAGGCTTCTTTTCCCAAAGACAGTCTTAGCTTGCTGTTGGTCTAAAGATGTAGTCACAAAGCAAAACTCAAAGAACAAAGATCATGAAGGGAGCAGACAGAAAAAGACTACGAGGTACAACACCTGCAGACACTTTGATGGCCAGAATAGTGTGCAGTGATATATAATCTGACCACAAAAACCCAGCAGAGATTATTTGGTCTCATAATAGCATCAGGGTGCAATTTCTGGTCCCTACCCCACCTTGCTTCATTTAATCCAGGGATCTCAGTACCATACTCCATTACACACTATGTTCTCATTTACAGGCTATTTGCCTGCATTCAGGAACTCAACTCTTACCCCAGGTGTCATGACAAAAGTCATTGTGAATTCAGAGTGAACTTCAGCATCCTTTCTGTGCTTCCTCCCACTCATCAAATTCAGTTCTGCCTCCAGGGATCAATTCAGGTAATTACAAAAGTCAAGAACACTAAATTATCACAATTTCTAGTGTTACTTGGCAGTGAAAATTTTAGTGTACAGGTAGTATACAAGTTTTTCACCTTGATGGCCAATATGGTCACCTAGGCTACTGTGTTTCTGTATCTGGCAGGTCTGAGGAAAAAAGGAAATTGGCCAAAAACTAGCACTTTTGGGCAAAGATTTTTAAAAATTTTTCTTAATTTAGATAACAAAGCCTCATCTCATCCACAATCAACTCTGAAAAGAGAGAAAGGATAATAAAACAAAGGTTCCAATCTTCCCATAGTTTGTTATTTCTTGTAGATGCTTTTCATTTAACAAGTTTTGCAAATGTTCTCATTAATAAACTCCTAATTATTCAGAAGTTGCTAAACATTGACAAATGCAAGCCTGGCACAGACTTGAAAAAATTATTTCTGAAAACGGTTGGGATTCTTAATGTTCATTCAGCTTTTCTTACCACTATAATTTCTTTTCAGGAAAGGTAATATTGCTTAGTCTAACTCAGTAGAGCACATAGGACATTCTTTGAATGTCAGCAACCACTGCTAAGTAAACTTCTTCCCACATATTTATGTTTATTTCAAAAGTAGTACATTTCTTGGTGCCTAAGTTAATATTCTATTAAAAAAATAGCCACCTTTCTTGTATTGAATTTCAGTCTAAGTAAATGTAGAGGGGAAATGTGCAATGACTTTTTGGGAATGTGGTGTGAAGAATAGGCCTGTTTCTGGTGTACAGTTTCTGTTCCTGATTGCCAGCATTGTGCACCCTCTTTTAGTTATTAACATTAATCTACAGTTCAGGTACATCTAGTAGAGAGGACAACTGTGAAGGCAAGGCACACATTCACAGGCTTTGTATATTCTTTCTTAAGAACAGTAATACTGTTGTTCTAAACAAGATAAGTGAGGTAATTGATAATCTTTTTCCTTTCTATTATGTTGACTCTGACTATTGTTAGTGTGAAGAGGATTGAATTCTCCTGTTGCTTCTTGTTCAGAAACATTCTGAGTTTCTAAATAAGATATAACCTTCTATATTTCCCACTCTTTCTCAGTACTGAATATGACATTTTGTTTTCTAAAGAAAGTCTATCCACTACAAAGATCCACATTACCTACAGAAGGCTTTCTAATTAAATTCAGCTATTTCCTTTGGAGTAGTTCAAGCCTAACTTCACATTTGATTATTGCATTCCATAGTTTTACGTTTAAACAAATGTCATCGCAGGTAATAAAATTAAGGTAGCAAAGATTTTTATCTTGCTAATGATTTCTGGTATTTAGGGAAAAGGTTTGTTCAGATTACTGGGGATTAGCAAAGTATATTTGTGCAGAGGAGCTGTGTGGTCAAATGGAAAACTGGATCTTTAATTCTGAATCTCCCTTCTTACAACACAAAAGCTTTCTTTATTACAACACACAATAAGTTTCTTGTTACCTATTCACTTGAACAAGAGAAAATCCTATCTCTCTGTTGTGATTTGGATTATATATTGTAATTGGCAATAATATGATGCCGCAGAAGAATAAAGGAAATTGTTGGACAAGTACTAACACTCTACCCACAATTACCATTAGGAAATTACTAAAAGCTGAGAAAAAAAACATTTAAGTGAATCTTTCACAAAATGTTAAAAAAGAACTCTCAAAATAAAAAAAAAAATTAAATCCTTCAACAATGACAAGTGGCATATTTTAAAAATATAAATATACTTCAAATATACTTAAAATAGATAAATATATGTATACTTTAAATATACACACTTTTTTTTCCTTCTTGATGGACTTGGGTATTCTTTGAGTTTTATTTTACTAGGTGATATACGCATCCTTGCTTCATTAAATTTATTCAATTTGAAGATTAAAGCCTTTTGAGGGGGAAATGCTTGACACACATTAATGTAAGATGATGCTTAAGAGTAACCTATATGAATATATACAGAATAAATTTATTATCTACACAAGTAAACACCAATTTTAGGTTTCAAGAAACATATTTTTTCACTTCTATTTAAGTAAAAAGTTATACATCTTAAAATAAACATCAAAGCTACAAAAAATCACAACAGCAAACAACCTTAGGCATAGAGACACTTGTGCATAGCTTTCTGAATTTGTTTAAAATGCAATTAGTCGTCCTTTGACAGATCTTCTTTCTCAATAGCTGGGAAAAATAGCATGCAATGCTAATATCTTTCAGGACTGTAATGAATGACTTCAAAAAGAATAGAAAATATAAAGGAAACAAAACTATTTGAAAAACAAGATCTGGGTTATTTAAAAATTTTAAAAGTGAAAGTGACAGTGTAATGAAAGGAATATAATTACATTTCCAATCAGAAAAAATGAGGATCAGAGCTAACAGTAAGAGCATCTAAGCCAGATACAGGTGTCCACTATCTGTGACTTCCTGGGAGCATACATTTTCCTTTGTGCTTTTTTGGAATATATTGTTAGCCAGGATGAGATGGTGACAGTAGTCCCCCTCTTCTATAACCTACCTTGTTGTTCCTCATCTCATATTTTTTCACATTCATAATAAAAAGTCTTTCACAGCACTTACAAGATTTCCTGAGTGGTTCTTGTTTATTTTTTCATTATTGGAGAATCCCTGTTAGCTGTCTTTGTAAGTCCTATGTCTTAAAAAATAATCAATTTCTTTTGGAAACTTTTGAATTTAGTGATTTTTCTGGTGCAATTTACCCTTGACTTGTTCATGTCTAAATGACTTCTGCCCTCATTCAGTAACTCACCATAATTTCTGACTACTTTGTCTGAATTTCTGACTATTTAGGTTGAAGCCACCAGCTGCTTTTTTATGTTTTACCTATTGATAACCTCAGAGAGAATGACCGCAATGGAAATGTCATTATTCCTAGTTGGACAGAATCAGGTTAGCAACAGGGAAAGCAGGGGCCTTTTTTGTCCTCTACTTGTGAATACTGCTGAGAAATTGATGGCAGGATAAAATAAAACCGATCAGAATGGAGTATGAATTGAAAAGCCTCCAGGAAAGAGAAGGTAAGGTAAGGAGCTTGGAGAGCTGGATGTAATGAACAGTGAATGAGAAAAGCTAATGACAAAAGTGAAGACTGAAGAGTCAAGCAAGAAGGTGATACAGTAACTTCATTCCCTTGAGAACTATCCACTATAGCACAGCCATGTTAACACACAGCACAAATATTGCTTACTCCAGTTCCCTCTTTTGATCATACATCTGTTACAAAGATACCTCTCAGGATCATCTACCAACTTAAAAAAATGATCACATTATGAAATTTTTTCTCAACACAAGGCAATGTCTGATAGCACGTCAACTTAGAAAAGTAAAATTTTGATTTCCCTCTCTTCTGAGACAAGAATCAAAGATGACTGACAGTTCAGATGTTTACTCAGAATGTGTCCTATATTCTTTTCATAAATTTTATGAGGAAAATTCCATCTTCTTCCTTTAAAAAAATAAAAATCCTCACAGGGGGTTGTTTTATTACACTTAATCAAACAGAAAAAACTGCTTTGTGGCGTGTTTGTGAAATAGTGCCTGTACAGAGAGGTGATGTGAGTACTTTCAGAGTACTTAATGATTACTGCTAGCCTTTTAATAGTGTTACAAACTGCCTGAACAATCAAAAGTGTCCTGATGTAAAGTATTTGATTCAAGACGCAGAGTTTAAGTGCTGTAATCTGCATTTAGTAAGGCATAATGTTATTTGCTCATTTTATGCCAGTACATTGGGGCATGGATAAACTCTTTTTTTACCACAATGACTTACTAATAACATAGTAAATACATAGATAGAGTGCCTTCTTGTAGCTGTAAAGTTATGGACAGACATGAAAGATGACAGAAAACATATGCTTAAAACTGGGCAGATGGAAACTCATTTTGAAATTTTTCAGTCAGAATATGCTGTTTTGCCTGAATCACATAATTTTGGAGAAATACAGCAGCTTTTCCTGGTTTGTTTTCTAATGGGGAGAAGGCTCAAGACAAATTGTATGTTCTCATTCAATTAATTAAATGCATATTGTTCACTTGTTATTAGCTGGTGCTTTTAGTACAGAACTTTAAGTTCACAGAAGGGCTGAAAATATTGTCTCCTTACTCCACACAGGGCAAAGGCACCGAGATTCCCTAGGAAAGAGAAGAAATTAGAAGCTATAGAGGACACATGGAGGGAAAAGGTCAGATGCTATCAGATCACCTGGAAACTCGGAGCAGGAGGTTATGGATGTCATGAGCTGGGCTGGGAGAGCATCTTGGACCACTGTAGCTGAAACCGATGCTCAAGTCCTTAGAATAAGGCACTTGAAGGGTTATTAGAAATAAAGAGGAGAAAGGGAGGGGATAAACAGGAGCAGGAACTGAGACATCAAGGAATTCCCTTGTGTTTGCAGTCGGCTTGGTTAAAGTTGCTTGTCCTTCCCACCCACATCCTACCCTGATCCTAGGGTGATTCTGAGTTATACCCTTTATCCATGTATTTTTCAGAACCTGTCCTCATTTTCACAACTTTCATGCAAATTTATACACATCAATGTCCAGTAATGACACTGAAAATAAACTATAATTTTGGTAAAACTATAGTAATTTGAATCACAAGTATGAAATCTGGATTGTATGGAAATGGAAAAACTTTGAAGAATTGTTTGCTTTATGCCAAGGAAGGCTCAAGTTTGTATCTGTGTCATGAGACTAAAGACATTAATATAACATTGAAATTACTATCTATAAGGTCAGATATAAGACCCACCAAAGCTAGACACAGATGAAGAAATTTACTTATGCCAGCTAGTTTTGAAATCTTAACTCTTTGAGCAGTTTTAAATTTTTTTTGTATTTTTGTTTTAATGAAGTCATGGCAGTGAACTTCCTCAAGGTTCTTACTAATAAGTTCTCTTAGCATTAGCAGAATACTCAACAGAGCAAGCTTCAGACACATGGGAAAAATTATCCTTCCTTTCCTCAGTGCTGGCACTGGACCTTGTGTGCATGTTCATCATTCTGAATAACCTTATGGCATTTGACACAAATGCATGCAGTGCCTGTGTACCAGAGAAGCCTGCAATGTTAAATATCACTTCAGGAAAACTGTATTTACACACATGCTGACAGTTAATTTTCAGGTAGGAGCTTCTCAGCTGATTTGTACACAGCAGTCTCAATCTCCAGTGTTCCCACTGTGAAATTTCAGACAGCTCGTCTGCTGAGCCCTTGCCAGACCTATTAATATTTATACATTCCATACACATTTCAGTCAGAGCATGTAAGTTGCAGATCTCTCTGATTTAGAAGCTATTAAGATTCATGACCCCCTTAGCTATTTCATCTATGGTCCTAAAGCCTTTGCAATCAGCTTACACTTGAAGAAAAAAGGACAAATCATTACTGTTCAAATATTGTCCTGCACGGTGTCCATTTGTAGTCCATCAAAGAGTAGTTAAGAACTTCAATGCATTCATTTATCTCAGAGACATAGGTTATTATAGGAGACATTTTTTCCTTGGAAGAAGAAAGAATAGGAATGTTATTTATTCAGTTGCATTTAATTTTGGATTAATGGCCTTTTTAGCTGTGCCTGCTTCTCTGCACATGAAATTAATCTAATTCTTTTTTTTTTTTGTTCTCACATCTTGTCATGTGTTTGGGTACATAGTACAAGGGTACATCGCTATTTTGTAAATATAGAAAAAGCACAGTCTGGCTTCTGAAATGTAGTGGTTACTCCACCTGGAGGAGTCAGCATCTTTCCCATCTTAAAGGTTTATAGGTGTCTTCTTAGAATAGTGCACTGTTCCATCACAGTCTTCTTCAGGATCCATGAGAAATCTCAAAGACGGGGTTTTTTCTACGTTCAAGTCTATTTTTTCTTCTGTAACTGTTCAAGAGTGACTTAGATCTCCACATCTCTCAGTGAATGCAATGAATGATAGGAATTCAGCATCTCTAAAGATTTATGTCTGAAGTCTGTAAAGAAATACATCTCTGCAGAAGAAAGCAAAGATGAAAAAAAAATTTAAATAAATGTTAGAAGTTTGAGAATACTCAGATTTTAAAACTGAATTTGTAAATATAATCTTAAGAGCCTATTGAGTGCTTCTATGCTGTATACTTAGGACTGGATGTTCTTTCACATTGGGACATCAGTAATTATCACATACAATCAGTATCAACATTGTGCAGCTTTCTTGGAAGTAACAAGTGTTATACACTGGTGGATTCTGAAAACCCAATCACTTTTTTATTTTAATTTTAGGGGAAATTTTTGCCTGAAAAATCTATAGAAAACATCAAAGTATTGTACTAATATTCCTGCACAGAAAAAAAATTATGGTTTCTTTAAATGTTGCTCTCAATAAGTATTTTTATTTTGATTTGTATGGAGAAGTACATTATGTTCAGAAAAGTAATTCTTTCAGTAAAACCAGAACTTTGTTAGTAGAAAATTATGTTTCTAGATCTTGCTTAAAGTCTAAAAGTCTAAAAAATACAATAATGCTTGAAATTTTGAAATTACATTAAAGCTTTTGGTTAGGCATTCTCCCTGGGAACCTGACTATGCATGCCATAAAAATTTGGGGAAATTTTCACCACTGATTTCAACAGGAAAAAGACATATAGCATTTATAGCATATGCAGTCCATCATATATATTTTGCACCTTTTTTTGCATTTCTTATGTCTAGAAATACTTGATAAGATATTTTATTTAAGTGATTTGTTCTTAGCTGCTGCCTTCTTACAGGAAGTCAAAGTTTCTGTCAGCAATATTATTGTTTTCTGTGTGATAAAATGATGTGTTTGGCAGTTTAAATCATAGTTTATCTAAAAGTTTAATTCCTAAGTGGTTTGTAAAATGTTTAGATTTAACAATGTGTTACTGTCAACAGTAAGCAACTGTCAGTGTCCTAGTGTGAGACAGGCCAACATTTTGTGTACATCTTATAGAGTTCAATCTTCTGACTTTAGAGCACATATCCCTTCAACATGCTTACAGTATTTCCCATCATTTCACTCTTCAAGAGAAGATTCCGGTTGACAAAGTGTGACTGAATTATGACTTGAGGAGATGACACATTTGAAATTCTATTATCAGCAGTGGGAAGATGAGGTTCTAAGTGGAGCTGTCCTGAAAATAGCATGTGCATTTTGCTGGAAATTTTGAAACTGTGACATTATTTTCATCCTGCTTCAGAATGGACAGGTGAAAAATATGCAGATTTTATCAGATGTCAAGGGTTAAAAAAATTATTTTTGGAAGAAAAAGAATTTGAGTTAGAAATTTTGACCTGGGATCCTGGTTCATAAGGAAAAATCTGGTAAGATGTGGAATACTTTTATTTCCTCATATTGAGAGGAAAGATATTTCATCTGAAAACTTCTTATAAGTGTACCTGTTGACTCAATACATCATGTGATAAGGACAGGACAAGAAGAGAAAACTGACAGACAAGCCTTCCTAAATTCAGGAGCTAGTGTCTACCTGCACACAGTGATGTTTGAAGAAAACTGGGGAAGAATTTTAAAAGGAACATGCTAGCCCTCTGTGGCTGCCAGAACTTACCTCTGATTGATCTGTTGGAGTAGTTTGTAAAGGAGCTGATTGCATGCCAGTATGCAAAAAAAAAAAAAAAAAAAAAAAAAAAAAAAAAAAAAAAAAAGTATGTTGTCAAATTCTTACTAAGTATTCAAGAAATTAAGAAATTATAAAGGGTCAGGAGAGGACTATACTGAGTTCAGGGTTATACTGAGGTGATCTAATCTCTGAGATGAGACTGGAAACCATTGGTGCCATTCTTCCCAGACACCCACTGCTTTCCTGGCAGCAGCTCAGCCTGGTACACCAAACCTGAGTTTGCTTTCAACAGGCAAGTTGAAAAAGTTCCTTAGTTGGGAACTTTTCAGAACTGGTCCTTAAAATCTCAAGAGCCTGTGGACTTCCATTTCAAAAGTCTCTTTCAGAAACTGGTATACTCAAATTGTTGCTGACTTTAATTTCTCTCCTGTGCACAGCAGTCCACTTTGGATGGCAGCAAGGAAATCTTATGGCAAAAAATAGTGTTTGAACAGCCACATAATGGAAACAAAATTCAGACCTGACAGCAGCCATCTGCTGCACATACACTATAGTAACTTGAGGGTTTTTTACAAATTTTGCTAATGAAGTAAAGGAAAATAAATCATTACTATACAGATCTTCTGAATAGCAGATCTAATGTATAAGCAACATTTTCTGGTGTCCTGAGGACAGATATCAAATAAGTGTAAGTTTCTACTAACAGGCAGATCTGATGCTTTTTCTGACAGGGAGAATTACACATTCCTGGCAAGGTGAAAAATCCTTTTATCTAGGACTGGGCTGGCACCCCAGAGCTTCCAAGCCATTGTGCAATGGGCAGTGGCAGCTGTAGACTTTCCTATGATTATGCAGAAGACATGCATTGGGAACTAATTTATAGTGCAAAATGGGGCAACATAGCAGAATTTCCTTCAGAGCTCTAAAGGGCAAAATATAAGAGCTTAATCATTGGAGGGCTGTGTAAGCTGCCCCTCCCCTCTGCACCTCCCTGCAGTGCAATATAATTCACACACACCAAAGCACAGTTGCAGCTGTGCACAATGTCAAAAAAGCACAAAATCACCCAGTGAAGAGATCTGTAAGAATCTGATTCATGCTGTCTCTTTAAAATGCTGATTCCTCAGACCCTTCTTTCATTCTCTTTACCTCCTGCTATAACACTGACAACTTCTGCCCTGCCTTCCATTGCAACCAAACATTCTCTTTGGTAACAAACTTGAATTGTGCTTCTCAAGGATGTTTCACAGTACATCATTAACTATTTCAGTTGCTTGACATAGCAGGTCATCATTGGAATCATTGAAGTCACTCTAAAAGTTATCATAAATTATCAGGTTTCATTTTTAGGGTCTAAATAAGGTCCAAGTATATTTGGAAGTGCTATAGAGATAGGGAGAAGAGTGAAAATAATATATGCACACAGTGTTATGCTGTTGTCATTGAAAAACTCTTATTTCATGGTAATTCACATGGTAATTGAGCTAGGAAATGCTCGTAAGGATATGCAGCTAATATTCAGCATCTTATTACAGATGTATTTACATTACTGCAGCACAAACTGTGCAAATGCAATTCTCTGGATGTCTCAAGGACATTCTTACTCTGTGAGACAAACAGCTAAATATAGTTTTCCAAAAGGTGCCTATAGAGAGGTATTTTTCTGCTAGACATATTAAAGATGAATTACATTTGGAACAGATCCATTTAGCTATAAAACTACCCCATATGCCTATTTTGTCTTTTAAGGTCCCCAAGCAGAAACCCCTATATATGATAAGCCATCTGGAGATGTGTTATTAGAAAATCATTACTGTAAGCAGTCCCTGACCCAGTTCACAGGTGTATAACTCAGTTAATTTCAGTGGCATTTTAAACAGTGGCAGGTTAGATACTTAACTTGCTCTACATAGTAGGAACATTTGTCTTGATAACAGAAGAATGGTGTTACTATTTCCTTTAAGTCACAGTCATTTGGCAATTTGCATATTTGCATCATAAAAAATAATTCATCCTTAAAACTTTTCTGCCCCAAGTCTGTATTTCCTAGCATATACATTTATGTAAGCAAATTGCTGAAGATGCTGGGTTTGTAATAACATAGGTAAAATATATATTTAAATTATCTGGCATGGTTTATGGTACACCTTGCACAAAGAAAAAAATGCTTAACTTTGTTTTCTGATTTTCTTTTCCTGAAGAATTTACTGAAATATCATGTAAAACAAATAATTAGCCCAGTTAGCTTCTTCTGAAAAGCTTTTCTAAAACGCATCAATGAAAGAAAATTAAGATGGGTTGGAATAAGTATTGGTTTGGCAAAATTTACTCCATTCTTGATGTTCCCTGAGAAGGAGAAAGTTAAAAATAGTATTGTGAGATGTTTTACTTGGAAAGATGAGTTAAGCCTCAATTCTACTTAAAAGCATTTGAATACAAGAGGATACATTGGTGGCAGAGATCAGATTGACTCCAGTTAAATGATAATATTTTTCCTCCTTCAAGATTTCCTAATGTGCCTCTCAAAGGGAAATGGAATGTGTTACAGTTTTTGCTCCCATCAATTGCTCTGAGAAACTTCAAAAGAGGATTAAGTCCTGGAGCTAGCACAAAGGTCACAGTCACTAGTTTCAGAGAGATTTTTAATGAGAAGTTCCAAATAAAAAACACACTTCCTTTTTTTTTTTTTCCACCAATGATTGCCCATTGCGATAAACTAAAAATAAAGACTATAGGAGAAATTTAACCTGATTTTATATGAGGAATAGGGAGACAAATATGGTATTTGCATGTACCATTACTCAATGGCAGAACCCTCGGGGTCCTGTTTGGTTTCTAAATGGAAAAGTAATATGAAAAAAGGATTATTTAAGTACTCTGAATTTCCCTCTAGATGACCTCCTGAAAGAGAATATCTTTAGATTAGATATTAGGAAGAAATTCCTCACTGTGAGGGTGGTGAGGTACAGCAACAGGTTGCTCAGAGACATTGAGGATGCCCCATTCCTGGTCAAGGCCAGGCTGGATGGGGCTTTGCACAGCCCCATCCATTGATCTACTGGAAAGTGTTCCCTCCCATGTTAGGGAGATTTTAAGTGGATTATCTTTAGCATCCCCTCCAACCCAAACCAGCCTATGAATAGGCTGAATATTATTCATCAAAATTTTGTACTGATGATCACTTCTGGACAAACACCTATTTGTGTTAGTAAGAAAATTCTAGTGCTTATGTAATGTAGAATATTTACTGTTAGTATAATGAAGAGGCTACTTTAATCAGATTATAATCCCTCTGAAATTTAAAATTAGACATTAGTTGCACTGTCTTCTATTGTCTCCGCAATCTTTACCTTTAGGTTTTCTTCTTTGCCTGAATATGTCCTTGCTCTTATATAAGTGCATGTATTTACATATATATATACGTGTGTCTGTATAAATATACATATATCACACAGTATATACATATACATATACATATACATATACATATACATATACATATACATATACA
>VXBU01006779.1:260753-278712 GCA_013400315.1 Bombycilla garrulus | reverse complement strand
ACATACACATACACATACACATACACATACACATACACATACACATACATATACATATACATATACATATACATATACATATACATTACATATACAAATACATATACAATATATATTTTAAAAGCACTTATTAGAATATATATTGATTGAACAGTTAGTTTAGAAATGTACTCTAACTAGCAGCAAGTAGGAAAATACTTGATATACAAAAAGAAGGAAATTCGTCAAGTAGTTTTGACATCTTAGATGTTTATCAGCAACAAAGAGTCATGCCTCTTCTTCCCTTCCCCCTTTTTAGCTCTTTCCTACACAAACATGAGCCTAGAGGAGCAGAGAACCAATTCATTTCCCAGACTGCACAACTCAGAAAGTGTTTTGCCCATGGCTTCCAGCTCCACTTCTGGGGTTGTCTGTCCTCTCCTATGCGACACAACATGACAGAAATCGAAGCCTGTATGATCCCACTTTAAAATTTCATGTAGATTGTTAATTAATTAAATTAGCTTCAAGAATAAGGTAACTAGATATTAAGCAACATAAAGGTGACCTACCTGTGCAGCCAGAACTGAATTGCCCTTAAACATGTCCATCTGTAGTATCTCACATAATCTCAGTTATACAGATAAATTATTATAAATAAATAATCTGATATCCATGTTAATTATTATGATTTAATTATGGTGTCTAAGTCCTTGCAGGCATATTTATGAGTTATTTTTTCTGTGTTGTCCCAGGGAACATTATTAATACACATCAAAGGACACAGTTTAGCCATGAATACTAATGAGCCATTCAAAGTAAAGATATGCATGAAATTCTATGAAGCAGTAGGTTTCACTCATTAATTCCACTTAGAGCACCAGCATAGTTACGTTGTCATTAGTTAACAAATACTACATTGTGTATAGAAGCATTGCCCTTCCATACTTGTTATAGCAATTTTTGGTACATAAAAATCACTCTCATAAGTGTAATGCAGAAATCGTGTATATTAAAACATGCACCAAATGCAGTATATTTGGAGTTGCTTTATAGAAATTATGAGTTGCTGTTCAACATAGTAAAAAAGAAGGTGTAATTTTCAGCAACAGTAAGATAAAATTCAGTCAATTTCTCCTAGAATATAGAACAAATTGGTGAAAAATTAATTAACTCTTTAATAGGAAACTGTCATTAATTATATATGCTTTACCCAATTTCTAATACAATTTTTTTTAGGCTACTTAAAAATTTGGAAGAAGTTGTCTCACAGGTGTCCTGGTTTGGCTGTCAGAGCAGCTTACTTTTTTTGCTTTTAATCAATAATCAAACTAAACTGAATGTTTTCTGGATCCTTTTAGTGTGATACTTGACTTAGTATCAGTGGATCTATTCAAATGAACAACATAGATAGCGAATGTAATTCTGGGCACTCCAGAGATACTCCACCTAGACTGCAGATGCCCTGCAAGAAGGGAGCCCATGTTCCATAAGTCTCTGTGCACACCTCAGGCTATTCAGGATGTTTGGAATGGTGCTAGATGTCTATGCTTATGTCCACAACCCTGTTTCTAGGCATCAAAAAGCTAATAAGTTAGTTGTCCAGATTTTCTGTGTGATTAAGTGAAAGCCAGGAGCATTTACAGAGCACAATTTTTTTTTTTCCCTAAAGTGGAAGTCTAAGATAAGATGGATGCTTATTTTGTTTTACTATAATATGGTGTGGATAACCAACTTCCATTTAGATATGTCAGGCATGCACTGTGACTGGAGATGCCCCAGACTCCACAGACATGGCCTAGGAAAAAGTATGTCATTGAGAATGAGCAGGTGCACCAGGATATCCTACAGAGACTTCTAAATTGTACTAAGCATCTGTGATTGAACAGATGAACTTTAAACTGCCATTCAGGATGAGATTCAGGCACCTTGATATTGATGTCTGTATTGTCTTCATTAGAATTAGTTATTTCAACTCCAGCATGCTCAGAGGTGATGCAGGGCATATTGTTTTGCCTGGATATAGAAACTTAGTGCCCTGTAAGACCCCTAAGAATATTTGATAAAACCTTGTGCATGGACTTAGTAGAGACATATGCTCTTGTGAAATGGCATTTGGAGTCCAGGTCTCACATCCCAGGGCGTCCTAAATGTGTGAGTGAACCTATACCACTGACAACACAGACAGTGAGTATCATGTCTCAAATGAACGTAACTGCTTATGCTTAAAAAAATGAATTTCAACTTTCACTTTTTGGTGAGATGAGTAATTCTGAGGGGACTGCTTACTGTTTTAATCATGATAGGGCTCCAGAGACCATCATGGGAACTGAGACACCCTTTAAAATCATACACAACTGCTCTGTAGTCACCTAAATTTAGATTCATAGTCACACAAGACACTGAAAAAGGAAAAATAATCTAAATTCCAGATGTTAGAGATTAAAATCTCATCTGGGGTGTTTTTAAATCATGTGTTAGCTCTTTCTCACTCCAGTCTCTCTACCAAACTTCAGTCTAGAGTGAAAACTTGTGTATGTGTGTGGCTATGCACAATGTCAACAACTCAAAAAGTCACTGGAGAGACAAAGTGGTATGGGCTTTCACTCACTTATGGATGACCTTTAAAACTTGTCAGTGTCGTCAAGTATTCATGGGATGCTCTGCTTGAGTGATCTGACTTAAAATGAGTCCTGAATGTTTAGAAGTAGCTTCTGCTTTAATTCACCTAACACTGAGCTACTGTTCATAGATAGAAGTCACTGGAGTAGACAGGTGTACTCCTGAAGGAGTACTTCTCTTGAATTCATTAGTTTAGTGAGAAATCTCATAATTATTTTGAATCCTATTATGTTCTGACAGAAAGAGGTAGAGTTGCAACTGAATGATTTAAATCCTGTTTATGCTCAAGTTTTCTAGCAAATTGAAAGTGTTTGAAATAGAGAAAGAAGTCATTACCAAAAAGAGAGTTTTAGCAGAAATCTTTACATGATAAAGGCTGTATTTTTCCCTTTGATATACATGTGAATCTTCCACTGAAGTCAACTGGAACAGGATACCTTCAGGATCTGGATTTGTTCATAATCCTCTGAATTTTAAATTCTCATTCCATTATATCATTTTAAAATATATCAAATTCCCATTCCATTATAGTAAGGGAGAGAGGATTAGTTGGCATTATCTGAGAGCCTTAATTTTGTTATGGGATTTGTACATCTAGTAGAAAAGTAAATGAAAAATTGAGAATGCATTACTCATGAAGATGAGCACTTTAAAATGTGTCTTTTACAAACCTTGCTTTTTGCATCAAGAACCTTCTCACTGTCTTTATCATTAACCAGTGAGTAGGAAAAAGAGATTAGAATTTCCGACAAAGAGAATCATTTTTTTTTGGATTGAACATACATAGACAAGGTTCACAAAATTGACATGCTCATATTTTGCCATTGGCCTTATGCAGAGAGGAGTCTACCTGTTCTGAATTGTAGGCTGCTTGAATTTCCCTTATCACTACTTTGATGAGCACCTTGATGGTTTTACAATATTTTACTGTTTATCCATAACAGTTGGTTTGAATACGGGCTTTTCAGAATGATAAATATGTAGAAGATAATAGCACACTACAGGAAATCTCTACTCTGTTCTGTTAGATCATTACCCCACATAATTATCAGCAATAATTTAAATGCATTTAATCTCCCACAGACAATTCAAGTAAAGCTTTCATTGCTCATCAGTTCATGTATTTTCCACTTATTATAAGAGTCTATAGTTTCAAACAAGTTTAATCATGGGCATGTGAGGTTAGAATTCAAAAATTTTAGTTGCTTAATGTGAGGCTAAATAGATTGAAAGAGCATAGGATTTATTAAGTTAATCAGTTGCAGACTATTTGTGTAATTGTCTAAAAGAAATAACAGATTTACAAGGAAAATTAAAGATTAAGCACACAAACACCTTTGCAGTAATATGAAGAAGGTGGTATTGGAAACAGCAGTGAAGACTAGACTTTGGTTGCTGCATGATGGGTCACCGAAGGATTTTCTCAGGCACAGCCTTTCAGAGGGTCAGTCCAAAATCTGTCACTGGAAATAAGAGGTCAAGCATATAATTGTATTTTGGGATCTCAGGAGGAACTTGTGAGTCTGTGTAAAGAGGTTAAGAGGTGTTTAGGGGAAGCACAAGGGTGTGGAAAGGAAAAGATAAGAGCAGACCATGGAGGAGCAAAGACAGAAGAATGAAGGAGAAGGGGGAAGAAAAGGAGTAAGAAATACTTAAGTTGGCCAGTGTGCTATTCTGTCTGAGCCCAGAGCCCGGCTACAGCCCGTCATATTTTGCTACTAAACCCTATTCCTATTTTTCCAGTGTAATTCAGTCTCCTCTATGTGTGATTGTTGCAGTCTAAGTGCTAGTAACAGGAGAAAAGGTCACAATGCCAGTAAGGGTAGGTCCCAGAAGCCAGAGGGCCCAGCATGTAGAACAGAGACCTGCGAGTGCTTGTCTTGTCTTGTTTACACATGAACACACCTATAATCAAGAGATTAATGTTAATGTTCATTCAGGTATACATATGTAATTCACTAACTTTGAGCTGGACTCACTCAAAAGCAGAAGGAGACCTACATCTGGAAGGACTCAAAATCTGAGCAAGTGACAGGCAAGGAAGCCTGAGGTCTGGGCATTGACATTAGGCATATAATAGAGAGCACATAAAAAACCTAAGGGAACTGTAACAGTGCGACTGCGTGTGAGATGACTATGAGCACATACATGAGACTGCAGCAGAAGATCAAACTGAACAAGCTGCTGAACAGGGGAAGGTCTGCACACAGGGAGAGGGGGGCCAGAGTTTGGGCAGGATTATACAGAATTATACAGAATTAGAGACTGTGTTGCTATTCAAGGCCATTATCACTGTAGGTATGAATTTGGAGAGTGAATTGGGGAATTTTCATGTGAATGCTCTCCTGAATTTGGATACTGTGGGGCTGGTTTTCACTAGCAAACTTTAATATTGATCAGCCAGAGGGGAGTAACTGGCCTTCTATATCTCTGTTTGCTGAAAGTTTTCACAGTGGTACATATTCGTGTTGCTAAAGACAACATGCTAAAGACAACAAGTCTGCATGACCAGCTGCATTAGTGCGCATGTGTGTGCTCCAGCCTCTGAAATACTCACTGAGTGCTACAAGTGGCTGGACCTGTACATGGGCACCACAGCAGCAGCAGCAACAGCAGCAGCCTCCTCTGTTGAGATGGAGAGATCCTCAGGTGCTGAGGCATCCTGGCTGGACTGCAGTGGCCAGGAGGAAATACCTTCCTTATGCTGGAGGCTGCTCACTTCACATCCTTAACACTCAGCATCTTCATCACCTGTTGTCAGTTCTGCCTTGTATATCTTGTTCACGTTTATTGTATCTGGCCTTTAAAAAACATAAATTACTTTTATTGCTACAAATGGAATTAGAAAGCCTGATACAAATGAAACAGGCAGTTTTTGATTTTGAGAGGTTTATTTTTCACTTTAGAGTTTGGAGACCTTGATGAATGCAAGTCTTTTATCATGTCACATAATAGAAAAATGAAGAACGCAAAAGGAAAGGAAATCAAAGCAAGAATTTGATCTTTTTCCAACAAAAAAACAAAACCAAAACCCAAAAAACATCTCTCTGTAAGTGGCAATACTTACCGTCTGTCAAAACTTAGAAAATGCTAAAAATTAAAAAGAAAAAATGAAATGGATAATTTAATAGATTAAGCTACTAAAAAATCCCAACCCTATTACTCCTTAAAATCTGAGTAAAGATCTTAAAGATCTTTTTTCTTTTTTCTCACATTTCTTTGAGATAAAAAAGATTCGACCCAAATAAATACCAAATAATAAAAGATAAACATTTGCAGAATTTAATAGTTCTGATTTTCAGGTAGTGAAAGAAAATTCTACTCATGGAACCATATATTTTTTTTTTACTTCTACTGATATGTTGGAACCCAGGGGGTTCCTGTGGCATCTCAGAATGATCCCAACCCTGGTCAGGAGGCTTTTCAGCCTTGACAGAGGTGTCAGAGAACCTGGATTGATACTGAGAATACCTGCGGCTTTGATTTTTATCCATGAGACAAATTACTAACTTATAAGAAGAATTGCAAGTCACCAGAGTTTAAAGAGTAGAATAGCAGTAATTATAGATGAAAAGGGAAAGATTTGGACCCATGTCCAGGGGGTTTTGAGATTCTGGACAGGGGGGTCTGGGAGTCAAGATGGAGAATTCTTACACGTGGCATGTTACCTCTTCTTCTTCTTCCTAACCTCCATCTTCTTGGTGATGTTGGCACTTTTGGATTGGTTTGTCAGAGAGCTGGACAATGTAATGTAAGGGTCACAGATTGGAAATTAATGGTAAACATTGGATACATAGTTGATAGTATAAAAGAATAGAGCTGACCCGGGGTGGGGGCAGAGCGGAGAGCGGACAGAGAGAGTAGACAGACAGTGTGCCTCGATCTCCCTTGCAGGACACAGTGTGCAGGACAGTGTGTGCAGGCAGTGTGGCTCAATCTCCCTTGCAGGGCAGAGAGAGTGCAGGGCACAGTGTGTCTCTGAAAGCTTTGCTGTGTCGACCTCGGCAGGGCAGAGAAATCTACTTTTGATAAGGAACTAATAAACTGCCTTGAGAACACGAACTAAGGACTCCAGACTGCTTCTTCAGCTCAGACAGATGATGAGAAAAGGACTTTTTGTACACTGCAGGAGAACCCGGGACAGGGAAGTCTCCGGCACTTCTATTTTGCTTTTTCTCTAAGCATCTGCTGCCAGCAGACAGTCAAGATGGAATACAGACTTAGATGAATGCTTCTTCTGTTCTTACATTAAAAAACTTATTTCTGTTCTTGCCATTCTTGAGTTAAACAGCTATGGAAGTCCTGTTAAAACTATGACATCAACCTGTTTGGATTGAAACTAGAATATGTTACCGTTGGTACCAGGACAGTTCTTCCTTACCATGCTGGCTTGTAAAATGTTTTTTGAGCTATTTACATCATTTTACACAGCTTGCTCAAGTCCAGCAAAAAAAATTCCAATGTAAGTTACAAGGCAATGTAGGGTCAGGTCCAGATCCAATGAGGCATCTAAAATCCTAGCACCTACTTAGTTCTTCAGTTGGGCCAGAACAAAATATGGCCAGATATATGGGCCAGAACAATAAATTATCAACTGGATTTGAGACTCAGTTCTGCAGTGTGATGCAAACTCATCCTTTATAAAGGCCAAAATTATTTTGTCATGAAACTGTGGTTAATTAGGATGCTACTAGTCATCTAGACAGTCACAGCTGCCCTGTAACCACTCTTAGAAACAATTAAAATTGATGGCCTTCAGTCTTTTGATGATCTTTGCAACAAGGGAGCATCAACTCTTGCAGTCCACTCAACTCTATACTCTCATCCCAAAAGACTTATAAAAGCCAAGGAGCTGGCCTTATTAGCTACTCCATGCTATTAGCAATGTGTTTCACATTGCTGATTTTGAATTCACTAGGTAGCAATGTTTTTTTCCTTTTTTCATCTCCCAGCACAATGGCTTTTGAAATCTCTACATGATAATGATATAAAAGCCAAGGAGATCTCAGTATAGACTGAACCTACTACATCACACCCTTAATTACTCAAAATCTGCCTGTGGAGTGTGAGTACACAGGCAATAATCCACTATTGCTCCTAGGCCAGACTAATCTAAGCTTCCATAAAAGCAAAAAAAAAAAAAAGGTAGGGCAGCAAGAAAGGCGAAGAAATTTTAACCTTAGCTCATACAGCTTTAGCAGAGTGTCCACTCATGTACTGGCAGCAATGCCAAAAAAAAGCAGTGCCACAGAGTGTTCAAATTACAAGATTGCTTGTAACTTTTCACTGAGCCATTTGTGCTTTTATAAGACAAATATTTTCTTTCTTTACTCTTTGTTCCTTTTTTGATGCAAGTCAAATTGCTGCTGGACTTTGTGTTGGTGGATTGAGGACAGGGTGTGAGAATTGGATGGGGATAAAGGGCTGCAGCACAGCCCAGTGGGCCCCTCTCACCACTTCCCAATACTTGTCATCAAGAAAGGTGAACCAGATTTAGCAAGATGACAAGCACAGGCCAGACTCTGCCCTTTTACACAATGATGAATCTACATAAATTCAGTGCCAATGATTAGATTCATGCCTGTGGAAATCAAGTATTCTGTTTTGCCCTTCTAGAGCTTCCTGTTTCTCTTAGCTTCAGGGCACTTTATTAAACAACCTCCAGGCACCCTCAGCAATGCTCCTGCCATCATGTCACTTCCACAGCTGTTAGGAAGTCGAAAAGAAGCCTTCTGGGTATGCCTTTTGTACACACCTTGAAATAAAGTACATTGAACTTTGTAAAAAATCAGTTCAGTGAGGAGGAAAATTTCTGTGAGTATCAAATGTCATCAGATTTCCCAGCTAATATTCATTGCTGAAATAAGATTGCAACAAGTACTTTGATCCTTTGAATGCCACCTGACAACTTTTCTTTAATATGATGTTTCTTCTCTGCCTAAGATGTGGCGTGCATTGCTGATATTAACAAATTATAACAATTTCTGCTCTATTTCCAACAGCTGAAACACATGCTATTGATTTTTCCCTCTCTTATTTAAGGTGTCTCATTTGCTTATCTGCTTGGCTGTCTTTGCCACAATTAGAGCAACTTCTAAGCCAAATACTATCCAAGTTTTGCTCAAAAGAATTAGAAGTTAGCTTTGAATCCTGTAACTTGGCTTGCTTATCGAGGTCTGGTGATCAGTCTGCATGCATCCAGTATGAATTTATACCTCTGGAGGTGATGCTGCTGTTCAAAAATTGATTACTTAGCTAGATAAATTTATGATCTTCCAGAAAAAGCATTAATCACCAAGACACCCTAAAACCGCTATATTTAAAGACAATGGCAAAAGTTTATGTCTAAGTATAGGGAGGCCTGGCTAAACAATTATTTTTCTTTCCATAAGGTTGAAGAGCAGATATGAATGTCATTTCAGATATGACTGATCACTATTCAGGAGCTTATAGTCATGGATAGTAGGTTGTGCATTAGCATCACAAAAAGGTTTCATTGCTGCTGTGAGGATTCAGTGTGTCTTGCTGCAAAGAGATAGGTTATTTACTATCTTTTTAAAACAAAAACATAACCTCTTTGGGTAAGACCACGCACAAGAGATGATTCTGTTGCCACCTGACAGAAAGGAGCAACGCTCACAGCAGAGCATGTTTCTAACAGCATGTTAACAAGTGAACTGCGACAGTTCATTATACTGTTTAGAGAACAGGGAGACTTAACAGTATTTTCTGATGGATAATTTCTGTAAATACTATGGAGAACTTTAGTCAGTGAGTATTAACTTGTTTTTAGTGGGAAAGAGGCTACAGGACAAGGCTACTAATTACCAAATACCTAATGAGGATAACAACTGATTAAGTTACAAGTAACTAATTACCATCTATTTGATTGAAGTCTCTAAAGAACTATTTTTGTAATATAAAATCAGGAACAGATTTTTTTTACATGTAGTCAGCTGTTAAATCATAAAAAAGTTTTCCTTACAGTACAAGTGCTTAGCTTTTCCTTTTTACTCTAAAAAAGGGGGAAAAGTGGTGTACTATAAATGGATCCAAAAGTGAGATTACACCTTTGCAGTGTTTGGAATGGTTAGTAGCAGTGTTTTATAAGATGACTGTTTTGTGTTTGCTTTTTTTTTCTTTCTCTTTTGTCAAAGGACAATTTGATGGGTTAGGATTTATATATCCTCTTTTCCTTCTAAAAAGAAAGAGGAAACATAGCATTTAGTTGTGAAAGAGAATAAAATGAAAGTATTTTGTGGCAGATGGGATTTTTATGAGCTGTTTGTCACTATATACCAGTCTTGTTAAGGAGAAATAGTTTTCTGCTTCATTACACTAAGATAGCTCTGTTTAGGGTTCCACTCAGCTGTGAAATTACTTTAAAACTTCTATAAGGAATAGAGATGGGATTTTTTATAAAAAGATTGCTAACACAGTACAAGGAATAGAAATAAAATGGTCAAACACAGTTTTTTTAGTAACAGAGGGGAATATAGAAATGTTGTGTTGCATACTTACACTTAATCTGCTGGTTTAAGATAAAAAGAGGCTCCAGAGTACTATTATTTCCTACACCTAAAAAGGCAACAGTCACATTAGTCTAAATAAAAAGACTAAAAATATATTAGGGGAAAAATTAAAACTATATTGGATTCTTTATGCTGCCTTTGAGGCAGATAAAGTACAAACAAAAGAATTAGATGAACACAGATCTAAGTATGAAAATACTGGTCTAGATCCTCCTTTGCCATCCATCCATGGACCCTGGCAGGATTATGCCATTCTTATACATTTATCAAATTTCAGCTCTGAATCCTTACACCTTTGCATCTTACCGTGGGCAATTACAGTTTAACATAGTCCAAATAACCTCTCTCTGTGGTAATTCTTTACTGTCACTATGTTTCTGTTCCTTTTTTCCATGTCATTTCTCTTTCTCTCTTTGTTTTTTTAATGCCACATCAAGCCTTTATTCTATCATATGAACTTTGAATAATCTGCAATAAAACCCCTCTACTCTTAGTATATCTTGCCATGCTTTTGTGGAAAGTTCATTAGGAAAGAGATTTCCCACAAGGTAAAGCTGGGTTGCAAGGAAATGTTTGAACCATCTACAGTCAGGGGTCAAAAGCCATCTAGTGGGCAGCTCCTCTTTGTCCTGTCCTGTACTGGTGTGAACTCAAAATTTTGGTGTCCTGTACTGGTGTGAACTCAGAATTTTGGTGTATGCTCATGTAGAAAAGATAGATCTCACTCTCTATGCATGTTTTAAAATTAGTAAATCCAAGTGTCTGACCCTAACTCCCCAGTCTTCAGGTCAGCTTCTGGGAGTGTTCTATTCTTTTAGCAGCTGGAAGTTTTCCTTTAACTTTCAAGGTCATTGTCAAGCTCTCTCCTGCTAGTATTGCACGGGCTTTGTGGAAAGACATATTCTCTGACCTTCCTACTGTTTCTACCAATGGGCAAGAAAGAAAGAAATTTGCACCTGCTGTAAGAGGTTTCTGGGAATGATTGCACCTGGAGAAGTCCAAATGGTCTGTTTCATCACTGTCAGTCACTCCCAACCTCTTTCTTCAACTGAGACAGTCTTAACCAATTGTATTTCCCTTGGGACTCCCTAGCAGGAGAATTTCTAAACTTGGATTCTACATCTACTTCGTCATATTCCACAGAATACTTCCTTAATGTTGGAAAATCTGAACAGGACATCCATGTGTGAGGTAATCACACCAGACTCTATTATAATGAATGGATAAAATAGGCACTTAATGCTGCTATTTGTCTACCTTTGGATGACAGCTGAAATTTGGAAGAGCTGAAATATGTTCAACACTCAGGCAGAATAAGCCCTTCTTAAAAAGAAGGCAATAGCCTTGTATTACTCCAAGTTTTTTAAAGAATAAAATAAGTGTTTAGTCTGGAGAAGAACAATTAAACATGGACAACTTGTGCTTGAGAAATTTTTACACCACAAACCTGGGTTGTATTTTCTTTATGCTTATGCATTTACAAGAGTGACATGAGTAGGAATTAACTTTTAATCTTATGTGGGGCCTTAGCTTTTAGATTTACTTGTATAGTCTTCTTACCAATTAAAAAAAAAATCTCCTGATCATGTTTGCCATGAATAACTGATTATTTGAAAGTGCATCTATTAGGTGTTAACCTGCACAAAGAAATTCAGTGGTCAACAATCTTGAAGGAAAAAAAGCCGTATGAATTAGCCTTAGACATACTTTGACTAGTGAGAAAAAAAAAGGCATTTAGACTTTTTTTCTGTGTGTGTAAAAGCCATTCATTATACAACTGTGTAAGCAGTACTTGTGTAAGCAGAACTATGTCTTTTTATCAAAGGTCCATTTCCCTAATACAGAAATAAATAAATACATAAAAAAGCAACATAGCAAACTCTAGAAAGAGGTTCTGAGACTATATTTTTATTTTTATGAAGTAATAAATTTTTTCCATGTCATATAATTCATTACTGAGATGAAGCACCAGACAAATGCTTTGGATTATTATTATTTTTGGGGACCCTTTCTGTACTGCTGTCATCTCCGCAGAAAAATGCTGTGCTTGCTTGAGCAACTCCTCATGTTTTGGGGGGGGTCATTGTTTCTTCCAGTCTTGTAGTTGTGCATGAGAAATGCAGGGATTGATGCTTATTAATACAGTTACACTTAAAAGTACTGTAATTTTCTCTCAGGATGTGAGAATAAAACTAGGTTATTGAGCATAGCTTTTTCTGTCCAAGTGAACTAAAATTAGAAAAGGCAAAATAAGTAGTACGCAAGGGTAGAAAAAATTAACTGCTTCTTGAGTTATTGAAATCAAAATAGATCCTATCTTAGACACATTTAACAGTCTGAAATTAGAGTCCTAACTGATAGAGAAAGACATAACTCTGTGACAGCCAAAGGCAGTTTATCTAAGCCAAGGATCTCTTTTACAATATTTTTCTCAAATGATGCCCCTAAGCTATTAACATGACTAATAAGGAAGTCAAAATTTGTCCTTTGACCACCAATTATGACCTGATGCATAGCACACTAACTGAAGTCATAATTCAAACTAACATACTTACAAACTGTGAAAAGGCTTGAGAATCCAGTTAAGGAAACTTGAAATGACTAAACTCACAGTTTGAAAGTAAGGAAGCAGTTGGTTTGCTTGCCTACAGAGAATTTGCAGGCAGATTTTATCATGAAAAAACTCAAGTTCTCCAGGCTTAGTGACAGCTGAATCTTACAATATGTTCCATTTGGCAGTAACTCTTAGAAGATCTATATGTCTCCTTTTCCTGTAAAAGATAGGTGTTGTGTGTTGAGTAATACTGGTTGTGAGTATAAGAAAGCTTCCGTCATAAAGATGAAGAACTAGATAGTCACTCTCAGGCGGCTCTACTAGACAGGTTTTTATAATTTTGCTATACTTCAGAATGTCTGGCATTTCTTTATTTCAAAAAATTTAGAAGGCTAAAACTCACAAGGAAGGAAATTAGAATTAGAGGAATCAACTAAAATTTAGAGCAAATTTATTTTCCTTGCTATCCTGTTTCAGTTCACCTGTTTCACTGCTTCATTCTTTCTTAATGCTCCAAACTTCTCAATGCCTTTCTGCAGTGTCTAGGAGGAATAACTGAGTTTGTTCTTGGTTTTGGTTTTGTGATATTTCCCCTTCAAACTGATGGATTTTTGACTTGGGATGTTACAGCTGTAGATTTTTGAGGTTAAATATTAAAATCTTCTCTCTAAATACCTACGTCATTTATTCCTACTATTCAGATTTTCCTAGAGCTGGAAGTGCTGTCTTTGTCTTCCACAGTGGCAGCAGCAATTACGTATGGGTCACAAAGAGACCTAAATATGCTTTTGTGAGGAATTGACAACTTCTGGAAGGACATATGCATTTCCATAAATTTTTAATATTTCTTAGACGATAATCCCACAAAGAGTATATAAATTAGAAGAAATATATTAGTTAGAAGACCTTGATCGTTAACTAACTGCTGTTAGCAGGTTCGGGTGTTCACACTGAGACTGAATCTTCAATGAAGATTTTAAGACATGACTCTTAAATATGGAAGCAAGGTCCACTCTGTTAAATGACATACAAATATTGCTCGGACAGCAGTTATAAAAGAAGAGTGTGTGGGAATTCAGGACACAGGAATATTTCCTGTGCCTGTCCTGAGAGGTTTTACTCCTCAGGAGAGCACAGCTTTTAGTCTTTGGCCATGGAAAATGCCTCCAGAATTTTGTGAGAAGTTGAGTTTTGTGAATGTATATAGTGGATAATATTGTAGTTTATCACAGGGTGAAAAAGTAGGTTTTGGGTTTTTAGTATGAAAGGTAGACGAAAGACAAGATGGAGGATTTTGGGTGTTAACTTAGTCTTCCTCTTCTTTTTCATCTACTCCATTTTCTGCAGTGTTGGTAGCACAGTGATTGGTTAGACACAGTCACAATGCCGATGTTTAATGACTGACAAATAATTATTAGTTGCTAGAAAATAAAAAATATAGCATGTGTTAGAGACATTGTAAAACTTAATTGGATAAGGTATCTGTATAAGTATCCTTGAAATCGTCCATTTTGCGTTATTGCTAGCACACGGCTTTGAAGTACCAGGTTCTTGCTGCCACACGGCCTTGAAGTGCCCAGATCTTGCTGGCACATGTCACTGAAGTGTGCTGAGCTTGTTGTCATCTAAGGCTCAGAACTATGATAAAGAAGTAATAAACTATCCTGAAGACTGAATTACCAGCAAGTCTCGTCTGCCTTATTTCTAAGCACAGAACAACACCACAAGCAGGGTGTCAGTGGCTCCTGCAGACTGAAATGCCTAAACGCTTCTGAAGTGCAAAGGACTTCTAATACAGAGGTGGTCCTGTTTGCCATTCTATAATCTCTTCAGTGAACACAAACATTATTTTTTCATCTGAAACTTCCCTACATTCTTTCTGTCATTGCCCACTGTTACCTTTGGCAAGCTGCCAGATGCCTTAGCTTCAGAGTTGCATAAATGAAGTCTGGCAGTGACTACAGCCCATGAGCAACCTGATATAATAGGGAACCACTAAGGTAGAATTTATAACAAGTAGTGCCCTTGGCAGGAGTCTTGAAGCTTGAGAAAAAGCAAGGACCTATTCGGACTCAGAGTAAAGTGACTCAACTCATTTTACTCAAACACAGTACTCTAGTGCCATTCCAGCAACCTGGAATATTCTACCTCTCCTCTAGCCACGTCCCTAGACAGTCATGGCTACCTCAAACCCATATCATCCCTACCTTGTGCACGTCTTGTACACCACAGGCAGTGTTATCTCACTTTAAGAAGACAAGTAGACAAGGCTCTTAGGTACATGGTTTATTGATGAGCTTATAAGTGTTAGGTTTACAGCTGGACTTGATGATCTCAATGCTCTTTTGCAACATAAATGATCCTACCATTCTGTGACTCTATGACTTGAACACCTAAATTTGGACACCCAAATCCTGCCCTAAATTACAAACCTTGCTGTTGAAATACTTTCCTTCTTTCATTCATTATTCTCTCTCATTGATTTGGTGTCATCCTATTTTTCTTGTGTTTTTTTTCTTTTTTTCCAGTCTCTTGGATAAATTTTCAGTTAGTTGATGGCATACTTTGTAATTCACAAGGATCATACATCTTTGCAGGGAGCCTCTGAAACTTTGGGGTCAGTATATGATCAGACAACAATATGCTCAGCCAACATCTGCTATAAAGGATTTAGAGAAAAGAATAAAGAGACAACATAGAAAATGTTTATACACAAAATGTAAACATAAATGCATGAAGAGGTATTTATTTAAGGAGGTAGCAGCCTTCCATTGTTAGAGATAGCTGGGCAAAAGAGTGAGACTTCCCAAATTTTTTAAGACAGGATAAGCAGCTACCAAAACTGAATTTGAAGTAAAGCAAATGTAGCATTTGTCTACATACTGAAAGCTCCAGGTCTCAGCTCACACTGAGGATAAACAGCTTGGAACACATGTGTACAGCCTGTGAATATATTTCTCTGAGTGGGTGAAAATGAGTGAAATACATAGCATTTACTCTAGGATACTGAAAACCTGTTGTCTCTACTGTCTCTGCAGGCCTTACTCTTTGCTGTCCTGCTTTGGCTGGACTGCAATGGCAACTTTATTATTTACTTTTTTTTCTCTCATAGGTATGGACAACCCCAGAGCCACTTATGGCAGCTTGCTATTGTCAGCCACAAGCCAGGGACTACTGCTTTCTTCTGCACGCCAGATAAACAAGCTGAGACTCAAGTATATGTTGAGGAAAAGAAAATATTTTTGAGCATGGATAGTAAAGGAATTAAGACTAAAATAATTGAGTCTTCTTCAAGCATAAGCAGTAAGTGTTGGGGATTAGTGTTCAGGTGGTTTTTTTTCCCTTTCTGATAAGTCTCCTGTTGTCAGTGTGTTTCTTATTTAATTAATACCACAGACAGTAAATCATTTCCTTGTTTCCAAATTATGACAGCTTTAGCCACTTTTAAAATAAGAGCTGTTATAGTGTGAAAGAAAATCCAAACAAATATATGCTTCAAAATGATTATTTCACCCTAGAGACTTAATTTATACAAAACAGATTACCAGAATACAGTAAAATTCCCATTAAAATATAAGTCATCAATTTTCTGTTGAGTGAAGCATAACTTAAATTATGAGGATTTAATTATAGTAATGATTATACTGTTGGGGTTAAAAGGTGATTCTGGGCTTGAATTTTTTGTGCTTCCTTTTCTGTATTTCTCATTAGCTTCACACTATACGTTCCCAAAAATCTTTCTCATATAAGAATAATTGCATCACTCCACAACCACGACTTTGTTTTCCCAGAAGCTGGTTGAATTTTGAAGGTAATCAAAAATTCAGAGCATGTCTCTGGTTAGTGCAGTAGCTCACACTTGGCACCTAGGGATCTGCAGGGACTGCTCCACAATGGCATGCAAGAGAGCCATTTTGAAAACACTTCCTATTTACAGATTTCCCTGCCACAGGAGCATGCTGCCTCCAGCTTCCTCCTTCCCTCCAGCTGATTCTTGTCTGGAGACTGACCAGCAGCTCGACGGTGCTTTCTCATGTACTATTACAAAGTTTAGCACATATGTCCCCTCTTCCTATTGCTTGGCACCCTTCTTATTCCTCTTTGCCTTCTGCGTGGAGGGAGCACTGGGCTGCCAGCATCCTATTCTGCCTAATGTGTGCCAGCAGCCCAGCCTGCAAAATGTGCACACCTGGAGAAGCCTCACAGCCCATTGCCTCGGCACCTCATCCACACAGAGACCAGGGGAAGGAGGGAGCTGGGCCATCAGTCACGGCTCAGCCTGCCGAGGGAATGACTCGACAATATGCAGCAGGAGAGGGATGAGTTGCAAGTCTGAATCAGAACGAGCACAGTGTGTCTGCTGGCACGGCATCACAGGATTGCATGTTGACCATTCAGGTAGCAAGGGGCCCCAGGAAGTCTCTTGTGCAGTCCCCTGCTCAGCGCAGGTCAGCTCTGAGCTCAGACCAGGTTCCCTCAGAAGCTGAGATTGAATGGTTTGTTCATCCTCTCGGCTAAACAAGAGAAAACCACCTAGAATCTTCCCTTTAAATTTACACCCTTTATAAATTGCTGCCAAGATCTGGGCCTAGTTTTCCATCACCTCTAGGTATATAAATATTTAGTCCTGTACTTTCAGGGATCACAAGGCAAATGGAAAGCTTAATTCTGATTTTGGGTCTAAATTAGCATTATGATTTTCCCATTTTGAAATGATTTGTCAGGTTTCCCAGAAAAGGTATGTGTCTTAATAACATATTACCTTTCAACTGATCTTTAGTAACTACTACCCTTTGGTAAGTTTTATTTTCAAAATCCAAATATTTTTAGCATGCTGTATTTTAGGGGAATAAAGTTGGCTTTTAAACTCCCACATACATATTGGGATTATCATATATGCCATATGAAAAGTGAAATTAGAAGGACATCTTTCAGTTCAAACTTGTCTTCTGCTTAGGACAAGAGATCAAACTGACCTATTCCAGATTCCAGTTTTAACATAATAATTTATATCAGTATTCATATACTGAAAATCATTTGAAAACCTTTCCAATCACACAAGGCTTAATATTTTTCCTTTGAGCATCAGATATTTAAATTCTTGAAATATTTTTAAAAACTTCTTTTGAATATTAAAAGCCAAAGTTCACAGAAGATCCCTGAATTAAAGTTAATAGAAATAATAAACCTCTCTTGCTAGGAGTTTTCTGATATTTTTGGTCATGACACAACTACAAAAAACACCCAAACTAAATATAATCATTTTTAATGG
>VXBU01006779.1:235704-260703 GCA_013400315.1 Bombycilla garrulus | reverse complement strand
AAAAAAAAAAAAAAACCCCACCCACAAACACATAAAAATAGTACCTCTGACATCCTTAAAGTGACATCCTCATGAAAAAATAAAAATAAAACAAAAACAAACCCAAACAGAGTCAGAGAGACATAAAATTATTAATGTTTCGATAGTGCTTTAGTCTTTTAACTACTTGGCTCCAAAACAAACAGCTTGAACTCTAAAAATTAGAGCATACACTAAAAATACGTGATTTTTCCAGATAAATCTGAATACAATTTATTTTGAAAACTGATTTTTTGTATTACTTTACTGTGAAACCAAGTGCGAAGCTTCCAAAGACATTAAGCATAGCTGGTAATATTCAGATAAACCTGCACAATGAAAATGCTACAGTTAAACCAGAAAAAAGACTTCCCCTGATTTGCAGGTAAAATGAAATTCAGTAGAATCAAAATCGAGTGAGGCTACCTAAACAACAAGTGTAAATCTGCTTTATACAAAAAAATCAGATTTTTCACAGTATCAATGTGTAAAGCCAGTATATATGAACAATTACACTCAATGCTTAGCAGCCTGAGCATTAAATGTGCAGAATTTCTGCATCTATAAGGAGACACCAAGTGAATAAACGCTGTATCTACATATGAACCACAGCCACTATAAAAACATAATAATGAAAAATAATGGCAGATGTTTTATATACAGAAGTCTAACAAGTTAAGGAAAAAGTCACTCCACCTTTTAACTGCAAGAAGCAAATCTAGTAATTCGTGCACTTGCTTCCAGAAGATGGACTTACAATCATGTTTTAAAACATTGCTTTCCTTATTTTAAAGAATTTACTTTGATTCTTAGTTTGAATAGTTTTTTTGTCTTCAAGTGTCTCTGTCTTTTGGAGAACTTACACCATGTTCTAAACAAGTGAAGTCTAACTAATCTCTCTGATGTTGGGAAGCTCTATACAGAACTATTAAAAAATGTAAATTAATCTTTGGAGAAATGGACCTGCACACTGTGTGGACTGGGTGGAAACATAGAACAAATCCTCTCACATCTCACTCTTTTATAGTGCCTAGGACTTGGCCTGCAATTTTCTTATTTATCCAACATCTGCTCCAAAACTGTTGGATTTTCTTCTCTGTTCCTCCAGTCTCCAGGTCACATACAAATCACGAAATCATAGAATCACTTGGCTTAGAAGGGTCCTTAAATTTCATCTAGTTCCAGCCTCTACCATGGGCAGGCACAACTTCCACAAGACCGGATTGCTCTAAGCCCTGTCCAACCTTGAGCATTCCCAGGGATGACACATCAACAGCTTCCCTGGGCAACCTGTTCTTGTGTCTCACCACCCTCACAGTAAAGAATTTCTTTCTAATCTAATCGAAACATAATCACTTTAGTTTAAAGCCATCCTCTGTTGTTCTGTCACTACATGACCTTGTAGGAAGTCCCTGTTCAGCTCTTTCACCCTTTGACCATTTGCTCACAATGTTTTGATGCAGTTCAGAACACAACTGACTGATGTCCAGCATCCCCAAGTCCTTCTCAGCAGGGCTGCTCTGATCTGTTCATCCCCAGCCTGTGTTGGTACCAGGGTTTGTCCTGATCCAGGTGCAGCACCTTGCACTTGGTCTCGTCAAACCACATGAGATTCCCACGGCCCACTGCTCAAGCCTGTCCAGATCCTTCTGGATGGCATCCTGTGCTTCAGGTGTGACAACTGCACCACTCAGCTCAGTGTCATCTGCAAACTTGCTGAGGGTGCACTTGATCCCTTCATCCCTGTCATTAATGAAGATATTAAAGAACACTGGTCCCAGTGCAGACCCCTGAGGTATAGCACGTGTCATGGATGTCCATCAGGGCTCTAAATTGTCGGTCCAACCAATTTCTTAACCATCTAAGTGTCACAAGTGACTAAGCAACAAGTTGTCATAGAATGTAGCAGATGAGTAATTTCACCATTAGCAATTTCCATACAGCTCTCAAGACTCTGTAACCAGATCCCAGTGACTGATTATTGTACGTTGCAAAATTATCTTTTTGATGAGCTAAAGCCTTTTTTTGTCCAGTGTGATACTCATGATATTCTAGCCATTGTAAATTTTCTTTGTAAATTTCATTGTAAAATTTTCTTAGAGCTAAATATGGTTTTGAAAATGAAGTGATTATTTTTATTTGAAGTAGGAATTAATGATATTTAGAATATTTTTTATTTAATAAAAATACAATGCAGTATAATTTTAAGACAACTAAAACACTATGCAAATTCATATGTATATATTTCATTCTCTGGTGTTTATAAAAAATATTGTCTGGGTATGATTCAGCAGTCTTATCTGTCTTCTAGAATGAAACTCAAGAGCTTAAATCATGAGTGAATGAAATGTAATCCAGCTCAATTTGACTTCTGCCTTTTAAAACTACCTATCATATACTGTTTAGATTATGGCATCCTGTGCTTTGGGTGTGTCAACTGCACCACTCAGCTTGGTGTCATCTGCAAACTTGCTAAGGGTGCACTTGATCCCTTCATCCCTGTCATTAAAGAAGATATTAAAGAACTCTGGTCCCAGTGCAGGCCCCTGAGGTATAGCATGTGTCATGGATGTCCATCAGGGCTGGTTGTTTAATCTCTTCACAAATATTCTTCAGTGGCCAGAGAGATTGTATTGAAACTCAAAATTTTACCAAATAATTCAAAAATGTAGTGTTACAGCTGTGCTAAAACAGGTTTCTTACTTTATCATCCCATATGTCTTGGAGCAAGATGCCATTCTGTAGTTCTATATGGGTTTGCTTTTCTTAGCTTTTCTTTTTGTGATAAGGATGCAATTTGTAGCAAGAAGCATTCTAACAAGGCTGTATTTCTAGCAGAAATTGAAGTATAGAGGACTGCGGAGGCAAGCATTGCTAAAATTTAGCCTAGTATAGCATGAACACTCCTAAATGTACAAACTAAAAAACCCAAACATTTAAATTCCTTTATCTGCCACAGGTAGACAAAAAGACTGCTAGGATGGTAAGAAGTGTTTATTTTGTTAAGAGTAGACCAGAGAGGTAAGCCTGGTTTGTGTCATAAAAAAAAGAGGGTTCTGAGTGAGCCTTACAGTAGTTGTAGGTGATTTACCCATTAGGGAACAGAGAAATTATAGGAATAGAATGGAACTGATGTAAGATCATCAGACATAAAAAAGCAGTGAGCAATAAATATAGTCTTGTGACTAAAAGACTTCTGAGAGAAGCAGAATCTAGAGTACTCTTCAAAGAGCTTGCTTGTACTTTAAAGTTTAGCAAATATATAGGAGAGATTATCTGATACAATACTTGCCATTTTCCCCAAAAGATGTCTTCCATTCCCATAATTTCACAATTCTATTTCCTAGTAGGTTATCAACTGTCTTAATATCTAAATAATTTGTATTTATAATGCACAGTCCTTCTTTAATATTTAGCAACTGTAGGAGAAAACCATTGCTGGGGGTATTTTAGATAATCCCAGAGAAGTCCTATGTCCTCCATTCTTATTCGAAATACCAAGCTTCTTTTTGTGGAGCTGATTCTTAGAAGTATTTATTTGATATCTTTGATAGGCACATGCTTTTGTCTTCCTTATTCATGAAATGGAACATCTTCTGTCGTTATCACAATGTTCCTTCCAATGCTGTCTCCTAATTAAAAACTCCTTTTATCTAATTCAAAAATTCAAAATTCTTTGGTTTGATAAGCTGAGATTGACTATAAGAATATAAGGTAAAAAAAAGGATGTTCTATCAATGGGCCTTATGTTTCCCTTAAGCCTGCTTGATGCTTTTATCACAATTTGTAAGTAGTATTGCAAATTCATTTGACTGTTATGTCATAAAAACCTGAAGCTGTGTATATCTGTTTGCAGTATTACGACACATAATTTAAAAAAAATATATAACTTGAAATAACCAGTAATATCTAAGTACTGAACCAGCAAACAAAGAAATCTACAAGCTATCTGATCCATTTCAGTGTTTGCAATGTGTTAACTACATCTGACTTTCAGATTTAGTCCTAATCTGAGTACAAAAATAGAGTACTGGGATCTAAAATAATGTGCAAGAAAAGGTAATTCAAATAAACTAAAGAGCATGGCAAGAAAAACAAACAGCGGTATTTAAATAATTGTTATAGCATATATTCAGAATAAATAGTTTGATATTCTGGTCAACAAACCTGAAGAATTTTTTTGCCATCCATCACCTCACCTGACTACAACAAATATAGTTGGTACCTTGATAATGCATTTATGGCAAAAAAACCAGACCTCTCTAGATAAACACCTAAATGAAATGAGGATTTCCAGGTGTTATGGCGTTATATGCAAACATCACTTTGACGTGTGAGGAGTAGCGCATAAGAAGGTATTGTCATATAAAGGAAAAATACAGAATATTTGTCATTTGGTTGTAATACTTTGAGGGTATATTCTCCTTTTGGGAATATAAACATATATAACCTTAATGTCTCTATCAAGGCAAGATTTTGAATGCACAGAATCCATAAGTCTGTTTTTTCACCTTTCTTTATTATACCTGACATGTTTCCTAGTGTTCATCACTTCCACAATTCCACTGATGCTCTTTTAGAGCATGTCTTGATAAATTTGTCTGATCTGCAGACCATCTACAAATGCCACAGTAAAAGCTGTCAGTAGCTAAGGAAATGTGCCTTCTATAAATAGCAGATATGTCTCTCTTTTCTTCTCCTACATTATCAAAAAACTTTTTTATTCTCTGCCACAGCACACAGTTTATTAATGCCAAAATTACAATATTCTATTTGAAAGAGTAGTTAACACTGGCACTTTTATAATGGAAAAATAAACTTAATAAATATGTCATTCTGAGGTGTTGAATGTGGGGTGCAGCTTTGAAACCTTGTGATTGGAATGGCTTCTTAGAAAAGGCAAAAATAAACTCTATGCAATAAAGTTCAATTGCCTTATTTAATTGGCAGGAATATACTCAGATACCAGAAAGAATCTTAACCAGGAACTTTAGTTTATTTTCTATTTTTAAACTATTTCAGTCTATTTCTATTTTAAACTATTTCAACTCTGGAGACTGATTCATTAGGGGAACTTTTACGCAACCCAGTATATGGAAAAGAATGACAAAGACAAAACTGTACCTTAGTCCTAGTAACATAAGAATCATAAAACTAAATAGAAACTGCATGTGCGCATGTCTGAGAGTGCTTTGTCAAAACTTCACAACCTCTTCCATATTGTCTTAGTTTTGCAAAAAAGAATATTGAACTGTGCTAGTAGTTTTTCCTAACAGTAACCTTTTTTCCTCACAGGCATTTATCTCTATTTTTATCCTCAATAAGATGATCTAATCTAGAGACATATATTAAGGAGCGTTTCATGCCTTCTCTGTTATTACAAAGATCAATATTGCATATTGTCAGCTGTTTAGTTCAACCTAGACAAGACAAATTCTTAATTTTAAATTGAGAAAAATCCTGCAAGTTGTCTTCTGCACTAGTGAGACAACACAACTGAATGAGCTGGAACTATTTAATGAACAATATACTTGCAATAAATTTAAAATAATGTTTAACATATGAATAAATATTTTTAAATTTTTATTAATTTCATTTGTTCATGAATTTCATTAACAAAATGGCCTATGCCCATTGGTTGACTAGGAATAGTTTTTTTATTTATATAACTTCCTATAAAAGTCCACATGCACTTTGTTGTACATAACAATAAAAAGCATTCACTACATTCCCCATAAATTACATAATATTTTACTTCTCATCATTTTCTGAGCTTCTACTTCTCATGCTACAAACATGTCAAGTCAAATTTACCAACATATTGTTTCAGATAATTAAAAACATGGATGGTAAACAATAAAATTTTCTGAAATCTGAATAATTTCCTGATCCTTATTTAATTCTGCCTTACGCAAGGCTCAAAAAAGAGACAACTCATGAAGAGCCCTACACTTTTGATTGTTCTGCTCTTATGGTTCAACCTACATGCAAAGACAGTTTTGCAGCTATCACACCCTATTTGATGAGCTTGGACTAACATATCTGACATATGTGAAATGCAGCATTTTAGGAGAGGGAACTATATACACTGAGCAGACTGACATCCTAGGGAGTTCTAGGGTTGTTAGCCCTCCTTTCAGAAGAGCTGAAACTGTCAAGCTAATATGTCTGAGTAGATTCAGTCAAAAAAATTGTTTCTCATGAATTTTATTACCTATTGCAAATTTTGGCCGAATTTTAATGTCATATTCTGAGAACATGTCATATATTGCAAGACAGGTATTTAATATAAGAATCAATTTGCAGTCTAGCATACCACTCTGAGTTGCTATAGCTAGGCACTATATAGAAGATTGACTGAAAATTTCAAGCTCTCACTCAGCACACAATTTAGTAGTGCATTGTATGTTGTCTTCCTTTATTAGAAAAGAGGAGGAAAAAACAAGTACAGCAAGCAAAAAAAATATTACTTTCATTTGCAATTGAGGCTCAAGTAATTATGTTTACAGCATGAATTTTAAAATTTTCTTGCTACTCAAGACTTTAGTCTGCTTTTAATTAGGACTACCATTTTGGCTGAAAAAATAAAGCATATTTGCATAGAAATAACCATGGCAAGCAGAAATCTTAATTTTAAGTAATTTTAATCACTTTCCTGAACTGGTAATTATTTCTAGTTGATCCATTTCAAGTGATTCCTTGCAGCAATCGAATATATTTACACCACTTGAAGTTTTCCCAGTGTCTGAGAGATCATGTGCATATGTTATCTCTGGAAGGGGGAAAACTGTATTTTTTATTATCACAGCCCAACAATTAACAGAAATTCTTAGTCCATCTTGCTTGAGCTCCAAAAAAATAACATTATAATTACTTGCAGCTCAAGGTAAGGTAAATATTTGATGTTAAGGTGGTGAATCAGTTTTAGTGATATACAAGTCAGCTCATGATATATACACTCTGAGCCTTAGCCTTTAGTAGTACTATAGATATTAATAAGAAAGGCAAGGTCAAATTCTACTGCGTCTGCTGTTGCTGCTTCATGCTACAGGCAGATAACCTGGGAGACACACCAAGCAGAGCATCCAGCTAATGAACTCCCTTGAGACTGATGCTTTTCATAAGCTGAAAAACATAAAATTGCTATTAGCAACCTCAGTGATGGAAAAATGGTTAAGAATATATTTTGCTGCTAAAATGTCTTAAAAAGGTGACAAAACTAATCCTCTTCAATGCAAATAACATATACCACATTCCAATTGAAACCTATAATTCTTTTGCAAGCTGAAAACACTGAACAAAAACTGGATTTCTTCAGACTTCTTATGAGTGTTGCTTTATATGTGCTTCCTCCTGAAATTTTTAAATAAGAAAAAATGGATATATTATAAATTACAGAAAAACGACCCATTTTTTAATGTGAAAGAACAAGAAACCAAGTTTGGAAATCTACTGATGCTGTGACAATTCCTAACTGACACTGATGTTTTGGGGTCACATGCAATAATTGTCTAGCACAGTCTAGCAGAGTTTTCCAGAGCATCTTTATTCTCTATTAAAAATATACCTTAGTAAGAAAGCTTCACTAATAGATGGAACATCCAGAGGATGTGTTAGCCTAGTGCATTACACTCAGAAATATTAAATAAGCTGGTTTAGAGTACTCTGAAAATATTCAGAGGATGTTTGATGCAGGACTGATGTGATTTACAGACTGAGATGTACCCAAAGGATATATTTGAGTCTGTAAAATTTGCAGAGTTATGTAAGTTGCAATGTTAGCATCCCACTGCAATTCCTGCTCTTTAATTTAATCTTGCATTTAGCTGATCATTTTGTAGGATTGCTTCACATATTTTTGTTTTACAGATTGACATAGCGCAGGCATGAAAAAAAAGCAAACGTGGGAAGTCATATGAACTCGAATGTATAATATGGAGGAGGTAAGAGGAGGAAAGAAAATTATGAAAAAATGACAATTATGGCAAAATGTGACCTTACATGCTCACAAATGTCTTCAAATTTTCTGTTTTGTTTTTGGGGTTATGTCTGAAAGATATCAAAATAAGATGAATGAAACAAAGACATTGCTGAAATATTAGTGAAATATTTATGGCAAATTACAAAACAAAATTTCAGAAAATCTTTATTGCAGAAGAGGATGTCTGTGATAAAACATCTTTATCCCAAGTGTGAATGCTGGCCTGGGGTAAAATCCCAAGCAGCATTTGCATTCTGCTCATCTTACTTTGCCCACATAGCAACTCTTCAAGAAATTAAACTTACTTTCTCCAAAAATTGGGAAGGTGTAATTCAAAAAGTTTTTGTAGTTTCAGGCAAACATAGAAAACTAAAAACTTTGCCAGAGAAATTGAGATTAAGTCAGTATGGAAGGCAGAGGTTTAGGAGTGAAGAGCAGGAGTTAGGCAGGAGTTCACATTTCATGAATCTTAGAAATCATTAATCTTGCACAGGGATAACATGGTCCTAGACAGGATTTGCCACTGAGGTCTATTGGTAATGCATGTCTTGCCAAGGACATGAGAATAAAGAAACTGATGGATGCTATTGGCAATACTTACTTATCTACTATAACAGTTAAGTTTAGGTTTATTTTAGCACACACATCAGAACTAAACTCAGTTTTGCCTTGATGCAAAAAGGCTTAGGTTTTAACTCCCTTTTTACCCCTTTTGTTTTCCTATTTTATTTTATCTTTTTGTTTCTATGTCAGAGATCAAAGGCCAAAAAAAGAACAAGATCTATATTTGGGGGAAGGAACAGAGAGACAGAAAAGCTTTCTTAACTAGGTGTGGATAGCTTTCAAATTGTGATGGTGGATAGAGAGATGATAACAACCCTTCTCTCTAAATGGTTGTGCAAAATGCAACCTGAAGTCCCACACCTGAATTTAAAATCCCCAGTGTGTTTAGGATTAACCAAATGGAGAAGCTCCATGGAAAAGGCAGGACCAGACCATACATACTCCAGTGTATCCCAAAGTCATACCTGGGTCAGAAGTCACAGTGGATCTTCTTACACTGGTTCCTCTTGGGCAAATTGCGCAAGAGACTTCTACATATCTAGTCTCCAAACAAAAACAGTGAAAAGTCTCCTTTCCTACCCTTCAAATAAGGGAATTGATCAAAATAACATAAAATAAGATTTGTGTATGTTTTTTAATGTTCAATACATTTTTAGTAAAACATACACTGGAGTGCTTGACATCGACTGTTAATTTTCAGATTCCATATCCTGTGCAGCAGAAACAACTACTGGGCTTCAGCACAAGTATAATTTATAATAAATATAATAAGAGTAATTAGCACAATGTTATCAGTATTCCTTTTTCAAGACATTTATGTAAGCTGTACAGAAAGGACAAGATTAGGTAACAGCTCTGTATGTCTTTATGTTTAACATGTATGGAAGCTCAGAATGAGATAGAAGTCTCTGGATGCAAATCTCTTCACTTGCTTCATTTACTCAGAAGGGTGAGACTTAGGTATTCAACATGTTTCAATAAATATAAAACTCAGTCCTATATGATAGTTGCACCCCTACATTTGTCATTTTTCTCTGTGTGGATTCAAGAGGCATCAGAAATGGCCAAGAGAGATTACATTTTAACTGGACAACTGGCTTTACCTAGTTGCTTCAAATGGAAACAGAGAATTAAAGAAAGTAATTTCAACATATTGCATTGTCATAAATAAAATAACAGCAGGACAGTTACATTCTTCTGCACCATATAGAAAGCTCTATACTACTTTTCACTATACATGAAATTATTTGAGGGAGGAAAAGAAGTTATTGGAAGCAATAATGTTATCACAAGAAAAATTGATTTTTTTTTTATAAAAATGATCCCTCATTTAACTTTTGTTAGCAACTACAATCTAACTAATGCCATAATTCTGCACTGTATTTTAGTTTCAATTTTTCATTGGTTAAAAATTGAAGTGACTTTAAATTATTTTTAGTCTCATGAAAGCAGTACATAAAAATAATAATGAGAATAATAGCTTAAGGTAAAAAAAAATCTCCATAGCTCTTCATTACATAAAAATGAAATACATAGTTGGAGAACTAAATGCAATTCTTAAAAAGGCCTGTCTTGATTTTTAATTCTAGAGACATTATACATAAAACAAGATAAAATGTGCATTTTCTATCAACCTTCTTAATCATCATAATAGTTGCTATTGGCCAGACAAGTACTTATGAAGTATGGCATTGCTGTCAGCAAAACTATTTATCTGTATGACACTGTATGTCACTTTTGAACTTCGACTTGACATCCATAAAATTATGTTTTCATCACACTGAAAGATCAAGCTTTGTGTGCTGACTCACTTGGGTCAACATTTTGCAAATGACTGGATTTACCACTTGAACCACAAACCCTTTGTGAATAGTTTTGTGCATTGATGTCTAATAGCCTAGGGCACAGATCATAATTTCTGAGCTAAAGAAGAGGTGTGAAAGCAAAATTAATTTATTTTTTGCATATCAGTTTACTATATACTATTCCAACTTCTTTTCTCTTGTGATTTTTTTTTATGTCTTACACACTGTCAAATTAGATGAATTTGCAGACACTCTAAAACTACCTAAGTCCCTCAAGACTTATTTTTCATGCCTTTATAGTAGTTCGAAAGATCAGCTGCCCCAGTAGCCTAAAAGCTTTTAATTGAGAATGGATTTTTTTCCTGGTGGGAAGTTTTTGGCTTGATTTCCAGGTAGTGTTTACAAACTCAGCAGAGAGATGAATTTCACATGAGCGTGCAAAACACGCTTTTTTTCAATTGAGTGAAGTGATTGGCGGTGTTTCATCTGTCTGAGCATCTGCAGCTTTGAGATGGATGAGATGTAACACTCAGCTGGATAGCTGGTCTCAAAAGAGCAATAGCCCTTTGCGCCCTATATGCCCTGGTTATCTGAAATGCTAGCAGAAAGTCTGCACAAAACTTTTATATTAAGAAGTTTTAAGTAAGCAACTGCAAGATGTGTCTCTTTTGGATGACAAAATATTTTCAGTAAAACAAAGCTGCACTGAAAATGTTAGCTATCCAGGTTTTCTGAAACGTTTCCCTCAAAACAAAATTGGTTACACAAGCTTAACCACAGCCCAAGGGAGGATATCAGGTGACTGCCTAGGATTCCTTTAAAAGTTTACACAGACTGGATGTGTGTAGAACTTGCAGAATCCCTTGGGATCTAGTTTAGCCCAAAATGTCTTCATCCCCCCAGATAAACCAGCCTTGTAGTTGTCTGCAGTTGCTTTGTGCAACTGATATTCTAAGACCACTTCCATGAATATGTTCTAGGAAATCTTCAAATGCTCTAGTCATTGGCTCCTGTGGGCAATGTTTTATCCAAGAAACTGGAATGACTTACAGTAATACATTACCTAGAGCTCTGTATTAAGGAACAGGAGTGGGCACTGCCCTCTTCATTAACCCACTTCACTATAATGTCACAGGGTTTTCTACTCAAACATGCCAAGTAAGTCTCAAGTTTGGGTTTTATTTTCAGATATGTACTGTCTACATGTCCATCCATCCTTACAGAGTTGTGCTTTGTATGTGTAGCTAGGACAGGGATGTCTTGGCTGCAGCTGAACAGCGTTGCAAAGCATCAGGGCTGTCTTTTCCCAGCCATGTCCCCAAAAGACAGTAGGCTGGGGGTGGGCAAGGTGCTGGGAGTGGATGCAAGACCGGCTGGTCCAAAATGACCAATGGGATAATCCATGCCATGTGGTGCCATGCTTAGCAACAAAAGCTAAGAGCGGGAGAGGAAGGGAGGAGACAGACTTTTGTCTTGCAATGCAACCACTACACATAGAGAGACCTTCCTTCCCAGGGAGTCACTGGACATTGCCTGCTAATGGGAAGTAGAGAATAAATAATTTTGTTTTACTTTGCTTCTATGTGTGGCCCTTGGCTTCTCTTTAATAAACTTCACTTTTTTGATCCATAAAGTTTTCTTCTTATTTTCTTCCCCTGTCTTGCTGAGGAAGGGTGAGTGATATAGCAACTTGGTGGGCATTTAGGGGCCACCAGAGTTGCATGCAAACTCATTTCTTTATTGCATTCTTGAAGGCAACTGGCAACTCATCAGAGAACAGGCTGTGTCTCCACCACGTATTTTGTACAGTTTATGAAGGTATAAAACTTCCATTTCCCTTGTGTTTTTTACATGTCAGTGCAATGAAAGTGAAAAATGAGCTGCCAGATGCAAGCATGAAGACACATTCTGAACATCAATGAACTCGGTTTCTATCTTGCACAGGTGAATGAAATAAAAATAGCCATCGACAGATGTAAAACTAAGGATTAGTTGAGGAAAAGAAATCAACAGATCTCTTGAAAATGAAGTAGAATTTGGAGCTTATTTGATGTATGACTGGGCATGATCAATAAGGAGCAAAATTTCTGAAATAGATTATGCACGCAAATTTGTCTGTGCCTTACTGTTATACCAGGACAGATGATTTGAGGAGACTTACTCTCGACTTGGGTTTTGGTTCCCTTATTTCCTCTTCACACACTTATTGCTGGATGACAAATTCTCCCAGAGAATTCAAGGTCTGTAATCCAAGGTTTCAATCAGTGATTGAAACTATGTGTGAGAACAAGTCATTGTACACCCTCAAAAGTGGGCAAAGTTGATTTTCCAGAATCCTTTTCTCTCACAGTCATAAAGCAAATAAAGATTTTCTGCTCAGCAAAGAGGATATATTGGCCTGTCATTCTGATTAATTATATAGGTTGATCTCTTCACTGTTGCCATTCTTATATCTTCTTTGACCTTAAAGGATACATAAATTCCCTAATACCCTTGAATTCGCAAGAGTATAATTGTCAGGATGAGGAATGTGAGTCTTATTGTCACTTGAGAGATGGTATTAGGAATGCTCTGTGCTGTTCCGGGTACCTTTAAGTTTATATTCACCATAATTTTAAATAATATTAATATTATCATTTTAACCAGTATGCACTTTCTATTTTGTTATTCTTTCTGAATCACTTTCTTTCTCATATAATGCAGGATCCTTTTTTTTTGTCATGCAGTTTTTGCAGAAGCCATTTGTACTCATACAGCTTTCCATTAAATCTCAAAGTTGAGAATTGCACTGATACAAGAAATTGTATCAGTGAAGCTTTCTGAAATCTCCATCTTCATTTCTAGCAGCTATGTCAGGAACAGCAAAATCCATACCATGTGGTTGCTTAGAGTTTTTTCCACCCCACTTATTAGAAAATTCAGTTTTACCACTCAGTTTGTTGCCTCATAAATTAAACATTCAAGATTCTTTGCAAACTCTATGCTGTAATTCACAGATTGAACCAAGACCATCATTTGTTGTCTGTGATTTCTGCACAGATTTTCACTTCTTTTTTCCCCCAGTGTGCTGTAGCTTCTTAAAAGATTGATCTTGAAGCCATGCATGAAAGATTGTTTCTCATAGTGAAAGAACATGGGCATTGTTGACTGCTGTGCCAAATTGAAGCTAATCTGTTGTCTAGGTTCTGACATATATCATCTGTACACTGTTTATTTATGTACTTTGTGGTGGTGATGGTTCCACTTTCTATTAGCAACAGCAGTCATCCTCATTAGGAGTCTTGTCAGTCTATCAGCATCAGTCTTTACGTGACATTGTTTTGTAAATAAAGTACACTCAGTCGCTTAATGCATTGTTTAAGTGTTCTGTAAACTAATAGAGCTTTGATTTAAGTATTTCAGATACATCTTCAGAAACAGTTTTGTGTTTTCATTTAAAATTTTGTAATCACCTGTTGCTTTGGGAGAAAGTTTTTCCGTAGGAGGCCTCCACATCAGTTACTCCTTTTTCTAGAGTCCTAAGTTACAATGTAACATATTCCAGAAGGTCTGTATTCTATCTCCATCTTCATGAACTGTTGAANATTCCCAGAGGAGCAGCCTTCTCTCCCACTGGATTCCCAGAGGAAGGACCAGACCCTTCAACATCACCACTGCACCATTGGAGGAAAACTCTGCCCTTCTATAGGATCTCTGCTTCAACAGAACCATCTGTCACTCCAGGAGCACTACTGGAGCCACCATTCCAACTGGACTGCTACCAACACCCTGACTGACAGGGTGTCAGGTTGTATTCTAACTGTCAGATTTTGGTTTTAGGTTTTTTTTGTTTAATACTGCATCTTATTCTAATTTTCCTATTAAGTTGTAGTTTGTTGGTCTTTTGTTTTATTTTGTTTATACATATTAAAGAACTGTTATTCTTATCCTCATATCTTTACCTAAGAGCCCCTTTTAATAATTTGGAGGGAGGAGGTTTACATTTTTCTATTCCAAGAGAAGCTCCTGCCTTCCTTGGCAGGCACCTGTCTTTCAAAACCAAGACATCTAGGTAGCTAATAAGAACTATGAAATAATCAAACTGAATGTGAGTTTTATCTCCTACTGAATGTCATAAAATTGCATCTTTTTGCTCAGTAGTTAAATTAATAATAGTTGCATACTGTGGCAGTCTTCAATCATGGAAAATTCTGTCCTTTCCTGAGCTACCAAAGATTCTTTTTTGCTTGTAATATTCAGACTAGAGCTTTTACATTCATGCATTTTTCCCAGTATTTCTAAATTAAAATCTCATTACTGTTGTTTCTTTCTTCCCCTTCACAGTAAATAAGATATGAAGGAATCACATGTTGTCAGTGGGATTTAAGAAACTACAGAATCCTTTACAGTGCCAAGCTGAGATATGAAGTGTGCTTGATATTGTACTTTATGGAGGCACACAGCACCTTTCCTTGTACCTGCTGATGAAAGTCATTATTGCATTGTAAATTCACTCTCAAACTCACTGCATCCTAACTTCCCTATCAAAATGGTCTCTAAACAGATGCTTTTACTGTTACTTTATGGCATCCCTAGCTATATGTTTGAGACTGTGACTGAAAACTGAATGTTTTTTTGTTAAATGACAAATGTTAAAATATGCATAGAAGGCAAAATCATTTCAATTCAGGACATGAAAAATGTCAGTGCACATTTTCAGTATTTCATCTCACAGCAAACAAACTGGAGCTTTTCTGTTTATTTTATTTTGGGTTTTTTGGCCTGCAAACAGTGTAACTCTCTGCCCATAAGTGTGAATGATTAAATTCCCTGATCTGAACCTGTCAGAAAGTATATGATGCTTTGCCAGCATCACAATCTCTACTCAGGCTATATGGACACTCTGAGGAGCCTGCATCCAGCTAGTGGTGACAGGACAGGGGGCAGGACATGGGACTTACACCTTAGAGATGCATAGGTGACTGGGCAGGACCATTTGCACTACTTACAGATTGCTGAGAGCACTGGGGCACGCAGCCCTGCAACATCCAGGTCTCCCCCAGAAGAGATGTGCAAGCCTGTAACCCGCATTCCTGGGATGGGATGTGCATGCAACCCACACTGCTAGGAGACAAATGTTGGTATTAGAAAAGAATCACAGGATCAATCACAGGATGAGCAAGGTTGAAAGGGAGCACAGTGGATCATCTGGTCCCTGCTCAAGCAGGATCATCCCAGAGCATACTGCATAGGGTTGTGTCCAGACAGTTCTTGAATATCTCCAGCAAGGGGAACTCCATACTTCTCTGGGCAATCTGTTTCAGAGCATGGTCACCTGCACAGTAAAGAAGTTCTTCCTCATATTCAGGTTTCTGCCCCTTGCCTCTTGTCCTATTGCTTGAAACCAACCAACCAAGAAGAGCCTGGAAACATCCTTTTGACACCTTCCCTTCAGATACTGATAGACACTGATGAGGTACCCTTTTCTTCCAAGTCATCTCTTCTCAAGGCTGAACAGGCACAGCTCCCTCAGCCTTTCCCCATAAGAGATGTTCCATTCCCCTGATCATCTTTGTCACCCTCTGTGGGACCCACTCCAGGAGCTCCATGTCTCTCTGGTGCTGAGGAGACCAGAACTGGACACAGCACTCCAGATGTGCCTCACCAGGGCTGAGTGGAGGGGCAGGATCACCTTCCTGGACCTGCTGGTAATGCTCTTCCTAATGCAGCCCAGGATCCCATTGGCCTTCCTGGCCACAAAGACAGCTTACTGTCCACTAGGATCCCCAAGTCCTTCTCCACAGAGCAGACAAAATATTCTGGGAAGTATTACATTTGGGTAGAAATTCATAAGTGCATTTTAACCTTTATAAGCATCTAATACTGTGTTTTACCTCTTGTATTGTTCTTTATCTGTTGCACTGCAAGTATTGATCTTGCTGTCATGGTTCACTGATTGCTGGGCAATGAAATGTTGTTAATAAATCAATAAACCACTTTGATTCTGATTTGGTTAAACTGTGTGGATGGAGACGTTTTTGACTTTTGCCATCTGGTGTGGGAGGTCAACTGTATCCTGCTCCTTATCTTAAAGAAACAAATAGTTCCTAACTAGAGCAGGAGCTAGATCCTCCCTGCCCCCAGTTCAGCTTTCTGCTCAGTTCTTACTTTAACTCTGCATAAGAGCAAGAGTTTTCAATACTGCTGACTCATTAGTAATCAATGTGAATTCATTTTTACCCTTCTACATGCTGAGGAGAAACGAGTTAAGCCCAAGTGCAGCCTAAGAAGCTGATAAACCTAATTTCTGAAGTCATTACATGCTTTAAAGTGGAGGGCTACATTTACTGGAAAGTAATGAGGTCAGATCAAGTCATATCCTGATATATTGTGTGAAACATATATGTGTATTTAACTTCCAGGTAACATTTCTGTGTTAATTCAAAGAGAAAGTTTTCTTCCCCTTACAGTGTAGTTGATTATTGTTCAATGAATGAGTTTTTAATTAATATAATTCATTACATATAAATTTTGTTTATATTATAATCTGCTGAATGTCATGAGTAATAGTGTTTATTGTCAGATTAAAAGTACTTTATAAATACTTAATAATCCCAGGCCTTTGATGTGATATGCCAATAGGATGATTCCTCAGCTAGTCAGGATCTTTTTCCTCTCTGATCCTTTATCTAGACCATCCTGACCTTAACAAAACGAAATGAGGCCCTGGCCAGGAGGACCATTTTTCATTCTTTTCCATGATATCTGTCCTGAATGACAATTTTAACCCAATTAATATATTAATCAATTTTTACCTGTCATTTTCAGTATTCCCATTCAGCATGGAAGCATTTCATTTGTTCATAGTTTTTAGAAGAATGCTTGCTGGGGAAAGCCAGGTCTGGACAAGGCCTCAAACCTGCAGCTCTGCTGATGTAATTGCAAGTCTCTGATGGGTATCCAGGCATTGTGGCTGAGGAAGCTTCTGGTTTGACAGCAGAGATGGAAAACAGGAGAAGTCAAAATAGAGAGACTGGAGTGACCAGAGAGAGAACTAGAGGAGGGAAAAAAAATGGGGCCTGGGCATTGAAAGGGAATCCATCTGGCTGGAAGAATAGGAGGTTGGAATGGGGATTTTTTTAAGACAGGAACTGGAAACAGAAAGTGGGACAAAAATGGAGCAAGAAGCATGGGGGAAGTGGGGAATGACAGTCACTGAGTGGCTAAAGGTCTGACTTGGCAGAAAGCTATGAGCATTAACTGCATACAAGTGAAGATCTCAAGCCAGCAACCCAGAAAATAAAGAAAAATAAGAGCAGTTATTCTGCTTGTTATGTCATTTGCTGTATGTCATATAGGAACCCTGTAGCAGCCAGTTAAAACACCCAGGTCCTCAAGGTAGTGTACATCTGCCCTCCTCTGGCTACTCTGTTCAAAACTCCTGCTTTATTCCATACATGCATTTAACTTATTGCTAAAGATGAAAAAAGAATGTTTTAGAGAATTTCTACATAATCCTTAGAGCTCTAGCCATTCTGTGCACTACTTAAAGGAGCAACTGTGCGAAAAAACAAACAAAAAAAAAGTGATTATGTAATAAAAGGCTACAGTATATAAACTGCTGAAAAAATTAATCTCAATGAGGAGTTTTGTATCTTTTGAATCCTTCACTTTGCAACCCCAACAATTTATTTTCTTACTGGGAAGTTTCTTGTCTGAAGTTAAATGTATGTGCTACCCCAGAAGCCCCAAAGTGTTTACAACATGAAAGGACAACTGCTGGTAAAAGGACGTAGTCATGTACTGTATCACAAAACCAGAAGTCAAGCATGTGCTGATATGGTTTTGTCGCCACTTTGGAGGGTTGGCCAGCTGGCAGCTGTCAGGGCAGCTTTACAAGGCAAGGGATGTCTTAGCAGGGTTACTGCTGACCATGGAAAAAGGAGGCAGCAGATGATACCTCAGAGAGACAAATACCTAAACTGGAAGGTGTAAGGCAGGCAAAAAGTAAAAGGTACTAAATCTTAAAACATTTGCAACAGGACTTGAGGGTGAGGGAGGACAAAGGCTTTGACCTTGACACGGTGGATCAGGAAAAGCAAGTGCTTAAATTACCCATGCAGCACCTTAAACAGCTGTACTGGACTTCATATAGCTCTTCATACAGTCTGACAATTTAGTTAGCCTTTCAATTAATAAAATATTTTGTGAGGAATCAGCTGTATCTCAAAGTTCTCATATTTTATGTAGGTTTAATTACTTATTAAACACTTGCAGTCTTGCTTGGACTATACATGCTTAAAAAAAATTTGGCCTTTCTGAAGTGAATCATCAAAAATAACTTTGCACAGAATTTCCCATCAGATAGAAGCACAGGAACAGCCCTTGCCTCAATAAAGTGTTAACATCCTAGGGCAGGTGAAATTTTTTGTTTTCCAAAGGTTTCTAGTTTTTCCAAGATACCTTTCCTTCAAACTTTCCTTCAAAATTGCTTGTGACATGAAAGAAGAAAATTTTCTTCAAGAATTATCCAACCATAGCATTTCCTAGAATTATAGAGAGTTCCTTATCCACTGATAGTACTTCTCTGTTGTGCAGAAGTTAAGCACAGAGACAAATCTCTCTCAGGTCTCAGATAAGGAGATGGGCATGGTACTCCCACTAATCTCCACCCAAACTCTACCTACACCAACAGCTGCACAAAAACTGAATGTTTGAGATCAGCCAAAATGAGAGCTCACACATGTTCCCGACACAACATTACCTACCTCCTGTCCACTGGGATGCCAAATCACCCTTTGATCCCAGGAATATTTCACATTAAAACAAACCCAAAGGGTTATTGGAAATTAATTTTAAATGTTTAGGCATTGACGAAATTTCAAGGCAAAAGTGACATTTAAAAAATGCAATGTGAAAAAAGCATTTGGTGTCCAATTATTTTGATAAATAAAAGTGGAGGGAAAACATCTCATGAAACTGAGGCCAATATTTAATGAAATGTATTCATACATTTTGTCTAGCATTTTAATTCTTGTGTTACTTTTGTGCCTAGAATATGTAAGTGAACTATAGCTGATGCTGAATGGAAATATGATAAAATGCATCTTTTTATTTTGCATTCAGGATCCATAATTGTCAAGAAACACTGTTATAATCAAAGAGAATATATTTGATAAATCTTGCTCTGGAAAAATATTGATATCCTGATTTTTCTAATGCTTGTTGTTCAAGAAAAAAAAAAAATTCCAAAAATTCAGGGCTGCACTATTCAGATAATGTTTATCAGTAGTATTGCAATAAAAATATGTGGGGTTGGAATTAAAGACTTTTTAACAGGTTGAAAACAAATACACCATTGGTCTGGAAATGAAAAATTAATCAGTACAGAGTATGGATTATGAATTTGTATGAGTACAGAAAAGGATCACCTTTGATGCTAAACTAATGGAAAGAGTTGGGGAAATGAGGAACAGTAATGCAGCTTTAATATTTTCATATCTCATTTAGTAAGTATTGATAAGAATTTTGTACCTTCCTTATTGTGATCAATCCAGCTTTCACAGTGACTCTGCACCAGAGCAATCCTCCACTGTAAAATTCCAGAGCATGATTTATTTGTTTCATAAAAATTAACAGACATATAACTTTTTAAGAAATAATCTGATTAGATTTGTTTGCTGTAAATCACAGCCATAACCTTAGGAGTACATTTTCTTAATGACAAATACGTAGAAATTCAAGGATAACTTATTATTTTGTACAATATATTGAGCAAAGCTTTCCTTCCAGTTCAATAAAAATGATGTATACTAATATCTTACCTTGTAATTAAACCAAAGACACAAACATAATTGTACAAATCTTATAAACCCACATTACTGGTTTTCCCAGCTGCTCTATTTTCTCTTCATTTTTCTGCTGAGTTATTTCCTTAATGATTAGATTTGTACTGATGATCATTTCTCATTAATATGTTATGCAAAATTATGAGTATATCAGTGGTTTTTCACACTATTTCATTCCTGCATAAATGGATTAAATTTTTTATGCAAAGACAGCTGCAAATTCAGATGACTGGTAGAAGTGGGGATAAAGTTCAATATCTGTATTAATTAAAGTTTGTGTCTTAGTTTATACACTGCCTGTAACTGGCTGCAAAACATATGTAAATGTATGTAAAACATACATTTATTTTTAGCTCTATAACCAGTTTCTCCAAATGATTTTTGCTTTTGATTAATTTGTAAACAGCTTATTAAAATATAAAATAGGAAATACTGTTTCGTTCCACCTACAGGGTAAATTTTTGTTATTTGATTAATTTCACTTCTGCATTTTGTTTTCCAATACAAATGCACATATTTCAGAAAAAAAATTATTTTATATAAATAATTTCTACTAAAATAGAAATCAAGTTTAATCAAATAGTGTCTATATAAACACATAAGGATGCATTTAGCATGATTGTGATCTACGAGCAGGTTATATTTCCTAAATCTCATTAGTTATTGGGGAAAAAGTTACTTTTGACAACTTTTGAATATACAGGTTTCTTGTAGAGATTTCTCAATGATTATATTTACTATTTAGTAAGTAGAAAAATGTGTGTGTACTGACCAACAAAGCAGATATTCTTTCCAGCACGCCACATAGTCCTATTTTAATTTCACCTTGCTTTGTCCACACAAGTACCTTTCATGCTGAAGCCAAGCTACAGAAGAGAAAGCACAGTGTATGCCCCAGCATGGACTCAAGGCTGGGCTGAGAATTCAAGAGTTAGAAGACACTGCTGCGCTAGATGTGGTCTCTCCTGCTTAGCTGTCATTGCTCAAGGTAACACTGTGTTTTTTCTTTTCTTGCCTAAGCATGCAATATTTCTGGATGTAAATACTCATCTTTTAAAAACACTGTGCGTTTCATAAATGTGAATTTAAGTTTACACAAGGACTTGAAGGAAAGTTCAATATTTAACTGTCAAATAGTCAAATAGTCAAATATTCAGGGCATTGAATAAGGTAAAAAATGAATATAGATAAGCCAAATAATTTTTTAAAGTTTATTGCTAATATTTGCTGTTTATTTTTACATAATAGTGCCTGTGAATCTCAGGAAATCCTCCAAAATCACATGAGCATTTTTGTCTCCACTGAGAAGGACTTCTCCCCACAGATTCTTGCAAAGTTTGTTCTGTTATAATATTGTCAATGTGTTTGGGACCCTGTTGAAGTTTTAAGAATGGGCCTCATAAGCAGCCGTCTCTTGCTGTTGGCTGTTCAATTTGAACAAACCAAATCTTGGAAAAATAAGGAGGTATCATTTTAAGATTTGCATTATGCAGGTGTTGTGAGAAGACAGACTTTTTTTTTTCACTTTGATTTTATGCTGGAATTCATTTGCTGCCCTGAATATACTCAGAGATACTGACACATATTTGGGATGTGGGTATGAGCACATCCAAACACAGAGACGCCAAGCTGAGTGCTACTTCTCTCAGCTGGGAATTGGCATAGAGACCAATGGACACACAAGGACATGATGGAAAGGTGGCAGGAGTTTCTGGTAGGAAAAAGCATCTGTTTATCAGTCTGTTGATTGCAAGATTTTCCTTCCTAATGATTGGATATGGATAACTACACTGGTGACATGATATCAAGTATGCTGCTACCAAATAATAGCTTTGTTTAAGTGCCTTTTTTTTTCACTTTTCCAAATATTGCCTAGATTTGTGAATTAAAATTAATATTTTAGCTGGAAGCATTTGTTTTGTCATCTTTGATGAGGAGGGCTNCCCTGGGGCAAAGAAGAACAACAGCTTATTGTATCAGTTCATGCACTGCACAGAAAACTGCAGAGAGGTACCCGTGGGAAGGAGGAATGCCATGACCCTCTTAAAAGAGCTTATTAACATTATTTCATTGGATATGCAGTATTTCCATTTCTTTGACAGTCTGCCTGTTAGCATTCCAGCAGTACTGCCAGACATCCCTCAGAAACACCTGCCCACACTCTGAATTTGTTGTTCTGCCGGCTCTTGCAAGGGGTATTCCCCAGCAGAGAATAACTTCCTTGTTTAACCTAGAGAAGTGGTAAAATGTAATACCATCCCAGGTCTTAGGAGTTCATGGATTTTTGTTCCCCTTCCCTCAGATAAGAGTCAACTTCTTTTCAAGATCAAAAATAAAGAGACTAATTTCAAAGTAAATTTTATGTTCCCTTTTACTAATGCCTAAATTCCATCCAATCAAAAATTAGAGAAATCTATTTGCTCTTGTCTTTTTTTTTACCATTTTGTTGTAATATACCACCCATGATCCAGCCACTATGTCTTCGTCTATTTAATCTGACAAGCCACATATAAAATTCAGTTCAGTGTTTATCACAGTATGAAAGTTATAAAGCTCTGAAAAATGTGATTTCAAACATAACAGAAATTGTGACATACCCTAAGCTATTGTGGCAGTAACAGCATTGCTATAATATAAAAGGTTACTAAGACATATTGGCAGTCAAGGCTGCTTGCTCTGCTATGATTGCTCTTTTTATAGGTATGGTAATGCAGCTCAGCTCCCAAGTATCCCATGTTGGCTAATGAGGGTATAGTAGTCAGGAAATATTCTTCCACATGAAAAGACTTTTTTATTTGTGTCTTAAAGAACTGGTAATGACATTTTCTGAGCTGCAAGGCCAAGTCTAGGAGAAGCTACCAGTCCAATCAGTGTTAGTTATATCTCTCATTCTAGGAAGAAAAGTGCTGTTGAGGAGAAATGTTTAATGATGTTTAGGAAAAGGCTAAAGATAATTAAGGGTGTAGAGTGACAAGTTTTGAGGTATGATAATGTCTTTTCTCCAGAAACAGAGAAGGAGCTTCTAGAATATATGATGCTGGTATGCAAAGTACTGCCAACGCACAAAAAGGAAAGTGATGAAAAGGATACTATAGTTAAAATGTCAGCATTATGTTCACTGGGAATAGAGTAAGGAATATGTAGGTGGGAAAAGGAGAAATATAAGAATCTGTTCTTATATATCTTGCTAGTGAAATGAAATTTTCAAGGATGCTTGCTCCTAAAGATTACCTAAGGCTACATAAATAAGTATATAGCAAGTGAAATGAAAAGAATTGTAATAAAATATTGTAATTACCCAGGTGCCGGAGAGCAAGAGAAGATAAGAAAGAAATCTACCAAAGAGTTGGGCATTTCAATAAACATTTTGGCATAGACATAGAGAAAGTCTCCAAGACCACTCACCCACAGCTAAATAAAAGAGCCCAGAAAGCTACAGCCATTCTTAACAGTGCTGTCCTGAGTGTCCTCCAAGTCTATGCAATTAGAACCTCTCACTTCAGAATCAGGGTTCTCATTCTTGCTGTTTTCTTAAGCTTAAAGGTCTGAAATATTTTAATGGTTAGTTTACAGTCTTCATAGTGGCATGCCAGTGTGAAACTGATAGTCCTTGTTTTTGAGGTGTTTTGTGTTTTACTCCACTAAGTTAGTGATTAAGAGATAATTGTTATTTGAGAAACTCCTGGAACAGTTTTGGAGGCCTGTTCTGAGAGGAGAGAAGCAAAACCTCATTCAGCCTCACACATACTGATTTTGGAAATGGTTGCATAAAATCTCCCAAACCGTGCCCAGCCATCCCTCAAAAAGTGCTAATTGACCAGAGTCATTATCATGCCAGTTGTGTGCTAGCTATTTTGCACTAGCAAAAGCTTTTATCTGTCTTCATACAATATCTTGCCTTCTAGAAAAACTGGTCACATTTCTCAACCAAGGTCTCATTTGGTCTCAAGGTCTCATTTGGTCTTTTGAGCTGTGGTTTCAAGGCTATGATCATCTTTATCTTTCAAGACCTTAATGAATATTTATTGGTATTAGAAAGCCACATTAGTTTTTGTGTGCCAGTCACTGAGAGTACTGCCATCAACAATGACAATATGCCCTCCAGCAAACATTCAAACTGTGAAAAGTAGGAGATCCTGTGTGACAAGGCTTCAGCTGTGTCATTCCTAAAATACAGATGGGTCTGAAACTTCTTTAATTTCTAAGCTTCCTTACAACAAGCAACAGTAATTATTTACACAGTGAGAACACAATAGCATATATACAGTGGGTTAATTATTCAAAAAGTAATTTAATTCAAGGAACAACAAATATGATGAAAAATAAATGTAAGTTGAAGTGTAACACATCAGAGTAGCAGCACTTACAAGCAGTTTACATGGGGCCTTCTTCCAGCATTTGCCAAGTTCCTACTGAAACAAATCTATAGAGCAAAACAGTATTTCCTCTCCACTAAAGCTCCGTTAGTGCACCCCAAAGCTGGTGCTAGCTCATTTTTAGTATTTTAAACACTTGTGGATTCCTGAACTCTTGGTAATGAATTGTAAAATTAAAGTTACACAGGATGATATTGGCAGCATACAAGATGTCTAAAATAATCTTTGATGTCTCTTATACTTTTTCCCTTTTCTCTCTGTTTCCTCCTTATGGAAAAAGCTATAAATCATGATTTTTTTTTCTGCCAGACAAATCTATTCAGGGTTTTTCCACAAACCCCCTGACCAAAGGCAGACAACTCATGAAGAATTTATGTCTTTACCCAAGGCCCATCTTTCAGAGCAGGTAGTAAGTATAAACTTGCATG
>VXBU01006779.1:186092-225699 GCA_013400315.1 Bombycilla garrulus | reverse complement strand
TTTTTGTTTTTTTTGTTTTAATAAATCTTGCTTTGTCTTGCTGGCCTGTATCAGCAATAGTGCAGCCTGCAGGACCAAAGCAGGTTTGTCCCCCCATACTCAGCACTGCTGAGGCTGCATCCTGATTGCTGTTTCCAGTTCTGGGCCTTCACTACAAGAAGGCATTGAGGTGCTGGAGCTTGTCTGGAAAAGGGCTACAGGGCTGGTGAAGTGTCTGGAGCATGAGTCTGATGAGGAGCAGCTGAGGGAGCTGGGGGTGTTTAGCCTGGAGAAAAAAGAGACCTTATTGCTCTCTACAACTGCCTGAAAGGAGGGTGTAGCAAAGTGCAGGTCAATCCCTTCTCCTATATAGAAAGCAAAAGGACAAGAGGAAATGGTCTCAACTTGTGCCAGGGAAGGATTAGATGGGATATTAGGGATCATTTCTGTACTGAAAAGGTGGTCAAGCAGCGGAGCAGGCTGTCCAGGGAAGTGGCTGAATCACCATCCCTGGAAGTATTTAAAATACATGCAGATGTGGCACTTAGGGACATGGTTTAGTGATGAACTTGACGGTGCTGGGTTAACGTTTCAACTTCAAGATTGTAAAGGTCTTTTTTCATCCTAAATGATTCTGTGATTCTATAACATGTATACAATTGTCTCCAAAAGAAAAGCATTACCAATACATGATAGTAAAATATTGTTTATGGACATGTTTATTTACATAGACAAATGACAGTAGAGAAATGAAAATATGGTTAGTCATAGCCAAAGCATTGAATTCTACTCTGTAGTGATATCTCAAAGTAAAGAGCATTAATTTGGGCATGGATTTTGTCCAAAATCACAACAAAGCAAATTTATGAAAAATTAGGACTGAGATGTTTTAATAAAACAGAAGATACTTCTATTCCTCTTAAAGTGTGTGGCAAGATGCTGTTGTGATGTTAATAATTTTAATAAGGCAAAGAATAACATTAGAAACCATGAAGACTGGAAATTGCAAGAGATAATTTGCTATTTATTATCTAAAAGCTATAAAATGCTAACCATTAAGGCTGTTTACTTTTGTGAGTATGTAACTGTGAGAGCCTTGATCTGCAAGGGTTTCCCATCCAACAAGTTGGTAATGATAATGTGCTCCTAGAATTCAGTAATACCAAGCCCACAGTGTTTGTATGACAAACCACTTTTAAGGTATACACCTGTGATTACTAAAGCAAGCTTGTATGTACACACATATATATAAACACATACATGATTATATATTTTTTTTTTTTTGCAAGCTACTATGAGTTGCCACTAGTCAAGAACAAGTAATTATTTATATGCATGCCTATTTCCTTCAAATTATTACCAATACAGTCGATTTAGCTGCTCCCAAGAACGGGGACAAAACAAGTGTGTAGTTAAGTTCACACAGGGGTATTTCTTGAGGAGAAAAGCGCATTTTGGGGAGATAGTGACTTACTTTTATATCTTTAATATGAATACATAAGAGGGCATAGGACACCAGTCCTTGTTGCTGAGTTCTGCTTTCTTGGGAGGTCAGTTTGTAGATTATAACAGTTTCTTTGTTCTGCAGGTTATAGCAATTTCTTTTTTTGTGCTTATCAACCATGCTGCAGAGCCCCAGCTCTATCGAGGTCAACCCCAGCTCCCACGTGTGCTTGTCAAGGATGTTCCAGATTCTCAGTCTAGCAGTTCCTACACTGGCAGAGATTTGGTCTGTCAGTATTTTAGTAGATGTCTTCTGTCAGTAATTTTCTCAATTATAACCAGGTCACTTTTATGCCTGCTCAGACAGAGTATATCTTTTCCTTGATGGTAACACACATTGATGAAAAAACTGGAAACTGAATGTATACTGCTTTGTTTATACAATTGATTTAATTTCCCTATTATGTTATCACATCCTTGATGCTGAACTTTTCCATTAAATCTCTGATTTAAAATACCTGAACCTTTAGAGGGCTTATATTGAAGAAAATAAAATATAAAAATTTACCTTTGTAAACTTACCAACAGGCGAACCATTCACACTCCAGCACAGATGCCTATAGAGATAATAAATACAGCTTTCAGCTCCATCTGACATTAAGTATTTATGGGGAAACTGGGCTGAAAAGCTAATTTTGTGGTAAATTCAAAATAATGTACTACACAAAAATTTTTCATGAGTTGCATCAGAGTAGTGTTAGCAGGTCCTACCGAGAGTCAGTAGCACTCTAATCTTCCCAGCATTTGTTTTAACACATATGTTTATTTTAATACAAATCTGAGACTGAAATTGTGATTTGTCTCCAGTGGGTCAGACTCTGCAGAAACATACACAAAACTACAGTGCATGCCTATAGTAAAAACTTGAATCATCTAAAGCCCCCAGAAACAGAAGGCCTCACAACATTCATCCAAAGTTACTGTGATAATGACTCTTGTATACCGTGTTACTTTAATATCCTAATGGTTGAGCCATTGTGTTAATTACACAAAAAAAAAAAAATTCTGTAGCTTTTTTGTGTCCTTTATGGACTAACTGCTGTTTAACAGAGAGGACCACATTAAGTTTATTTCCACTCTAGCAGAAGGGCTCAGATTTTCCTGAGATATGACATTTGCTTCATGTAAGGAAAAGGAAAACATGCCTATAATAAAATAAAGGAATACATATAAAAGTATGATAATAAGAATCTGTGTGGGACTAAAAAACAGAAAGTGAAAAGAGAAAAGCTTTTATCTTATACATTTTATGAAAAGGAAACTTTAGTTTAAACATGTTTAAAACAAATAAAAAAGAAACAAAACTTTATCTAATAAGAAGGGAAAATGATTTTTTTTTGGTCTGGCTAAATTGAAACTGGAATAAAAACCTAACTGTATTTTTTATTTTCCAATTTGCAAAATCTTTCATTTAGCGAATTAGCTTCAAATCAATTGAATAGTTTATATGCTACTAACAATAATGTCCTGTGGTTACACGGCCAAATATATCCTTAAAATAATGGACAGATTTTATATTAGAGCCATAGCCATAACAAATTTCAGCAGATGGAGAATTGTATTTTTAATCATCAAAGCACTTAACAAGGAAAATGAAATCAGCATCTGAGCACTTACCGTGTAGAAATTTATGTACATTTTACACTTACTGTGATGGACCCAAATGACACAGTCCAAGACTATAACTTGATTTCTTTGGTAAATTGTAGATGAGTAAACACAAAAAGATCCACAAGCCATTAATTTTTTAACTTGTAGGATCTAGCATTACAAACAACACAGAGTTGATGAAGACACAAAATCCAAACAAACACCAGCTATGCCAAAAGGTAAAGTCTGGACATAATAGACATAACAGCATATTTGCTTGAAAACACACAGGAAATTCCATAGAAGTTGCATAGAAGCATTATAAATGTGACAAATCCTTGTCAAAATGGTAGCAGAACTCTCTAAAGTTCACAAAAGCAAAGCAGATTACCACAGTGGAGCAAAACATATCATGGCCCAGGGCTAAATGACAACTTTTCTGACAGCTGGATATTCCAGAGGATAAAATCCTTTCAAAGATGTGAAGGCACACTTGCTTAATGGAATTTAAAAACCAGCTCCTACTGTGAACTGGCTGGAAACTAGAAATTCTTCTTGGCTAGATATTCTGACTACTCTTGTTTTAAATTTGTCCTGAAATGAAAAGAGAACAAAAATTTTGTCCTCCCTCTATGGTAGGAGTATTTTCATTTGTCTTTAGGAAAAAAAAAAAAAGGAATGAAAAAAAAACTTTATTCAAGTTTTCTTTTTTAGTCACTTTAAAACCATAGTGGACTACAAAAGTAGGAGTTTATGGGAAGGGGGGGGGGGGGTTCCAAAATTCGAAGGAGAAGGAAGTTTTGTGGACTCTGGGTCCGTGCCCTTTACTGCAGAACACTCTGGAATTTTGGTTAAGCCCAGGAGTCCTTCTTCAAGGAGCACAGCAGTTAGGGATTCAAGAACAGCAATATGACTGAATAGTACTTTCTGGGGTGAAAACATAAAAAGAATAAATATTTTTATTTTCTGTCCATTTTCATTGGACAGAAAATGAAATTTCCAATAACAAGTTAGTTTTGATCATGATCTTTGTTCATGATTTATTTCAAAAGCTTAGTTTCAGCTTCTTCTTTGAGGATTTAGGATGATGACTGTGCTCCTTTCATAGCAAGACACATTTCTCATTAGATAAACTAACCCTTATTCTGTCTTTTATATAACATGTGAGAGTTTAAAAACATTTTTCTCACTGCAGTCCAGGTAGATAAGCCCTGCTATGAAAATAGATATCTTAAAATTTCCAATCCAAATTTAAAATACATAGCCACCAGAATCTTTGCTGAGAACTAACACAGTTTCAGGAATAAATGTGAATATAAGTTCTAGTTGCTGAGTGCATTGGAACAGCATTTAGAGGATTTCAGCATTACATTACGCTTTCAATTACCGAGAGATTAAGGAAATTTTATGTTCCTTATGTCACCTCGATACTCAACAGTTACGCTGAATCTCCTGTATCTTCCAATATTTCTTTTTTTTCACTGTAAACCCCAAACTATCTACCTCCTAAAGTTAACACTACCTCAGGTACTGCCTAGTCTAGTGCGAACTCCTGCTCAGAGTCACATTGGAGCTCAGACCAAGTTGTTCAGGGCTTTTCCACTAAGGTCTTGAAAACTGACAGGGAAAGAAGTTGTCCAGCCTCTGCTCTGGGCAGCCTGTCCCACCCCCTGGCTCTCCCCTTGTGGTGATTCTCTCTGCCCCCCACCCCACAATGCCAAGTCAGAATGTCCCATTTCAATTTAAAAATCAACCAGATACGACATGAGAACAAGAAAAGCGAATGGGATGACATGAAGTGCAGGAATATGGACCAAAGCTTGCCCATTTGATCCTCGTTGAAATCGCAAGATTTCATTTCCTTTCCTGAATGGGAATGAAATCTTGAAATCAGAGGACAGAGTTGAAAAAACACTCTGGAAAGGAGATTTGACAAATTCAAAATGAAATTGCAAAAAAAACCCCAAAATTTGAAATGGAGTGACTAGAACCAAATGTACTGAGATGAAATGAGATGCAGGGAGACAAAACCATGCCAAAATTATTCCCCTGGAAATCCTAAAAATCTGGGAAGAAATGGATGCAAATACACAAAGAAGGAACAGAAGAAATGAAAAAAAAAAAAAAATTGACCATAAAGTACTCTTAGTTTTTAGAAAATTCTTTACATTGCTCCCAGATTTCTCTTCGGTTTTCATGTGTTCTCACAGTTCAGTAACTCTTCTATGAGGTGTTTGACATCATCTTGCCAGTAGAAAAGATGTTTTTTAACTCCATCAGCATGAAATTGAAATATCTGCTTTCTTACAGATGATCTTACAGCTGTTACATTTCTCCTGTAAAATATCAGAAATAAGGGAAATCAAACAAGTACATCTCTAAGCTGGTTTTCATGAACTTGTAAAATATGATGTGCCAAAGAAGGATGAAGAAATATCTGTGTGTTCATTGATATAATAATTGTTTTTTCTTAGTAGATAGTAACATTATTTTTAGCATGAAAATATATTTGTTTATTTTTCACTTCTACTTCTGCTACTTCTTTCCATAATATACAGATTACAGGGATGAAATCCTGGTCCTTTATGTGCTAGTAGGAATTCTGCTATTGACAAAGGGGAATAGAGGAAAGTTCACCTCTTTTGACGTAGGAAAATATCGTCATTGACTCCAAACACATTTTTTACTCATCTCCTTTTATACATCAGAGTGATTTTTTTTCAATCCTATTTGAAATTTCTGCAGGAAAGTCTACAATTTAAAATATTTAATTTAAAAATATATTTTATCAATAAAGTTTAGTTTATAGGTATTGTGTATTTGGCCAGATAGATTTTCATCATTTGTTTGAGCTGCTCTATTTTTTTCCAGACAGGGAGCTACCAGGAATTTAGTTCTGTATGTTGGAAATAGCTGCAAAGGTTGATGTGCAAACATTGGTTTTACCAGAAGGAATTAGGGGGAATGGTTCTGCTGAATAAAAAAAGAGGCACTGGTTTCAAAACAGGACAGGTGTTTATGCATGTTTTTCATTATTTTAGTTTTCACACACATTAAAATATGCAGCTGTAGGGAAAGAAAACTTAGATGTGTATGTTAAGTGAAATGGGACTGATGTGAAAGCATGATGCTTATCTAATGGAAGATATAGTATGTTGACATATCAAGGAATTATCTTTCCAGATAATCAAAGTGCTACTTAAAAGAAAATCACAGTTCCTAGCTCCCAGATCCTCTTTGAAAGCCTCATTTCTTTAGTTAGCTTTATTTGTTATTTTTAACTCCTTCTTGTTATTTTTTTCTTTTTAGGAAAACCGAATGTTTATGTAGGCTAATTTATATTTCCTAGGTATCAGCCATAATACAAAGACAACACTGAAACTTTCTTGACACTTGAAATGCAGTCATTCCTCTTCTCATTATTGCCTTCCTAGTCAATCTGACTTGTTTATAGTCCATTCAAGTAATTTATAAAGATAACAAATTGCAAAAGTCATTTGGAAGCCTACAGACATCCCACACCATAGAACTTCAAATAGATGGGGTATTGCTCCTGTCAATTAAACTGCTATATATTCCCTGTTTCTCTTGCAATTCTTGATTTTATTTAGCCACACAGTTACTGATGAAGCAGCATGGAGATCTTTGTCAATCAGCCTATTATTCCATCATAGCTGATGTTCTGCTCTTCAAATAAGCATTTTCAGGGGAAAAAATAAATTGAAGGGGGAAAAAAAAGTATGTAAATGCATAAGATGACAAAATAGAGACAATAAATGGGTAAATTTTAAAATATGATTAAGAAAACCCCAGTCTGTGACAGAAGCACATTTTATATGTGAGGGATAGTTTCAGTAGATGACCTAAAACCAAATGTTCAATAATACATTGAACACTTAACATAAATCATTCCAGATCAAGGCTTATAAATACCTCTGGGAACTGTGTGCCATATCCGTCTGCTTCTCATTAAGGCACCCCTTTATAAACTGCCCACTATCAATATTGCTTTTAATTGACAGCCAGCAAATATGGGCTAAGTTTGAGCAGACATAGCAGACCTCTTAGAGATGAGTTTCCATACCTTGCAACATCTTGGCAAGTTGCAATACCTGGTAAGTTGGTACATCCACAGTTGGCTTTGCTGTCTCAGGACTAAGCTGATAACAGGGCAGAGCAAAGCAAGAGTGAGTAACTGCTGCTCTGCTACTTAGAAGTCAAACTGGAATTTAATGCTTCATTCAGACTGTAAATAAGTAAAGAGACTTGCAAAAAAGCTTCCAATAGCTCTTGTGGTGACACTTTTACAGACGGTTTGAGCACCAAGGATGGCATATTTATACATATTTACGTGCATATTATCCTGGTGTGAAGAATAAAATATTTTCTGCCTGTGAGATATTATCTTGCCAGAGGCAAAGAAGGAAATCAAAGGACACTGTTGGAGGGACAGCTGAACAGTGACCTCTCTGTGTAGTCTCCCAGTAAATGATTCAACACAGCAACCAGATTATTTCCTAGTGAAGAAGTTACTGGCCTAAAATGCAGCTGTGGAGAGGTTCTTTAACATGTTGGTTCGGAAAATGTGAAAAAGGAACATGAAACTTCAGCTTAACTGAAGTTATCTGTTATCTGTTATCTGTTTAAGATAAACCTCTGACAGACAGAAAAGAAAAGGCTGCAGTTGCACCTGTTATATTTTCTTTCTTGGTCCATGCATGGAACTAATCTGGATCTACTGGGGCTGTGGACAGACATTGTTAAGGAAACATTTTACTATATTAATTACCTAGATGCCATGTTCCACCTGGCTAAGAACAGCAAACAGTTTGGGATATTTTTAATTACTCATTCCAAGTAATCTGGCACCTCTTGGATTAACAGAATGGAATGATTCTAGGACAAAGCCTCCTGCAGCAACTAGGCAGGAAGGGAGATACTACCCTCATCATTCCACCAGCACAGCACGTATGGAGCAGACAGCAACTCTGCATTTAAAGAAAAGTTTTGGCCTAATTAGTAAATGATATACAAAAATGGGAAGGAATCTGACCTGATAAGTCACATTGAGGACGGTCATGGAAATCAAATTGCCTATGAAATGCCAAGAAAGCTGTCCCACACAACGGCCACAGCCTCAAAAAACTACTTCTACATCCCATTCCACTAAATTTCTGCACTTCTGGTTGAGATGTCACAAAAGCGTTACTCTGCAGACTGATAGGTTACTTCCTGAGGACATGGCATCACAGATGATACCAATGGAATTTCAATCAAGAAAGTAACACATTTCGAACTTTCTCCTCCTCAGGCTTCAACATCACACAGTAAATTTGTATTGTGTTGTATTGTTTTGCTAAGTATTCAGGGACTGTGTTTTTACAACAGGGGCTAAAAGCAGGAATAAAGCTCTGTTTCAGAAGGAATTCTGGAAAACACAAAATTTATATAGGCAGGAGAAACAAGGTGAGCTCATCCATAGGTACAATATAGCTTCCCATAGAAAACATGTCTCTTTTCTATGGAATACTACAACATTTGTACTACTACAACATAGTAATAATGTTCCTAAAGATCATTCTCCTTACTAATTTCCTCCCATCTGGTTACAGACCAACACAGGACATTGCCCACCAAACCGTTTCATCTCTAAGCTACATCAGAACTCCTCCATCCTCATTTTCTCTATCCAAAGCAAACATTTAAAAATTTCTTAAAAATACCTGTAGCAGTAGGAAGAGAATTTCCAATCAGAATTTAAGTTACAGTCCAGGCTTTTTTACCAACTACTCTAATTAATTATAAGGAAAAATATAGAAGAATAGAAGATGGAATTTCTGAAGACAGCATTGAAAGGGGTTAACAAGTGTTTCTTATCCAATTATCACAAGGTTATCTTTACTGCCCAGACAACTAGGCAGAGGAAGAAAGTCATATAGAAGGACAGACAAAAATCTTATTAAAAAAAAAAAATAAAAAAAGAATTCTATTAAATTGTCGTGTTAGTGATCTGTTTTTCTCAATAGTTTTTTCAGACTGGTAAGTCTGAGTCAGGTTTTTTCCAAATGTAACATTTTTGTAGAGCATTTAGTCATAATATACTATGCTACCTTCATCTACCTGTATATGTATAGCCAAGTCCTTTGAAAATGAAGGTTCAGGTTCACTAATCACAGGCTTAGGAAATCTTTTATCATTTGTAGAAAATTAGTCATGCAAACTTCTGCCTGCTAAAAGAGATGCAGATTTAGGAAAGGCCTCATATTGGTTTCTTTATGTGGTCAGGATGGACTGCTATGGTCTCTTTTTAGAATAGTGAGCACTGAGATGTAATGTTGACAAAAACCTCCTCAAGTGTGTGCACAATTTGTGTGTGTTCGTACAAGATAAATACTAAACCAGTAGATAAGAACTTTATGCTTTGCGTTGTATCTTTTTCTATCAGACCTTAACGGGTAGTCTGCAGTATTTGGACCTTATTTACATCTATTTCAAATTCTTGTTTCAAAATTGTTGCTGGCAACCATTCCCAGCCAGCAAGCTTGCTGGCTTATAAATCCAGTTTTGGAGTACTACTCACAGCAACCAGCCAAAACATCAGTTTTCAGTTTATAAGTCATTGTTTAATGCAGCTAATAGAATTTAGCTCATTTTACAGCACATTTTGTTTTGATTTTCAAACTACACATTTACTGGTCACTAGACAATAACAATTGCTTAATGGCATAATTAATTAGGCTTTGATTTGCAAAACATATGACTTGGAAGTCATATGATTTCCAGGATTCCAGTAATTATTTTTATTTCAGGCTGTAAAATTCCATGCCATATTGACCAGCAGGGCTGGGAAAGAATCCAAAGACACAGTTTAACTTCTTATGATTTAAAATAAAATCTTATATTCCAAGCTCTGTTCAACTCCTGTTTTAGTGGACAATTTGCTCTGCAGATATTTCAATATTAAAACTGTGAAGTCTAGTCAGCACAAGATTAAAGTGAAATGAAAATTAGTGTCTAGACCAGTTCTTTCACAGACCAGCTGCTCTATGGACACAGTATGAGTAGGTTTAAATGGCTCGATCTTCAGTACAGCAACATGAGAGATTCAGCAAAGCAAGTCACCATAACCAATGGGTTAGGGAAGGCTACTTTGAGTTGACAGGATTTAGCAGGTATCAACAAACCCAAGATTTGTGGTATTTCATGCAGGCCTTGAAGGGTGTGTCAGAGAACCTTTCTCAGCTAAAGAGAGCTCCCTTAGATTTATTGCTCACACCTATTTTGTCAATGGTCATTGCTCTTAATCTTCTTATTGCACCTCAGCTTTGGTTTCCCTCAATTAAACTTAAAAAAACCCAAAACCCAAAAACTCAACAATTTTTTAATATTATTATTTACATAATATTATTTTTCTTCTTTTTAGGGAAATTTTAAAAATCCAGGACTGAACTTCTGTTTATAGGGGGCAGCTCCTCAAGTGTTCCTCCACAATTTACAGATAAATTTTTCCCTCAACCTATTTAAAGACGACATTCAGAGAGGCTATTTCTCCTGTACAAGACAAACCTGTTGTATTGAGAGGAGGAATTTCACATCAGCCAATAGTATTCATTCTAAATAACCCAAAGGCAGAAATTATTCTAGATCTGAAGCAGAACAAGTCAACTTACTCTGTGAGGTTTTCAGTACTCAAAGAATTTAAATTCTTCATTTAGGAAAAAAAGAAAAAAGCATGCCTTATGATAACAAGATTGCTAGCTTGAAACATTTTGCATATATCTGTGGGGGAAGGGGCAGGTCAGTCTTTGCCCTGATGGGGTGATACCCTGCCCTGTACGCTGCAGCCCCCTTAGCCTCTATCCCAGCCCTGCACCAATCCCTGGCACACTGGAGGCAATGCTCCCGCCTCTGGAGCACCAACCTAGCCCCTGAGTGGCCAAATGACCAGAAGCCCCACCTGGGGGAAGGGCCTAGGAAAGACAAGGAGTATTTAAAGCAAGACATGACTTGATCTCTTCTTGGAAATTTTATCAGCTGAATGTTGCTGGAACCAGGTATGGTAGTTATGTTTCCTCTTTTGTATGACTTTGCTATTTATCTTCTTTCAATTCCCTTGGCATTTTTGAGTAACTTAAAATCGACTAGGCTTATAGATTGCTAAGTTGAATGGACCAAGCTAATGCTTTGGGAAGTGTTTTATGTTGAGTGAATGCTGTTCTAAACCTTTTGCCAAAGTGCTTTGATTTTCCAAAATTGCCAGTAAATTTATTTTGGTATTTTGACCTCTTGAGAACCTCTTGTCAGTGTTTCTCCTGTACATCTGATTCAGAGTACATGAACAACTGTAAGCCCTTTTAAAAGTCTCATTGAAGAAGTTTTTTGGGGCCTTACAGATGATGAAGATAAGGCACACAAATCTCCCTGTGATTTTGCAAGTTAAAGAACAGAACAGATACAAGTTCTTCCTGATGATCAAAAGCTCGTCTTCAATGTGAGGAATCTGTTTTCTGCATCACATAAGCTGGCACTTTAAGACATTAAACACTCCAAAATCTTCCTTCTCTCTATAACATAAATTTAAAAAAATCTATGTTACATAGACTTTGAATGTGGTATTTTTCTTTGTATGACTTTTTCTTGCTTCTTTCTACTCCAGGCAGCCCACCTGTGTTTAGCTTATCTTCTTTAATTTTTGCAAATACAGCAAAAGTCTCCATGGTTGTTAAAAAAAGTTAAAATTATCTCATTTTTCCCAGTTTAAATAACTGTATATAACTTTATTTCTGTATTTGCTGAGAAGAATAGAAAATAAATGCTACAATTTATGCAAAAAAAAATTTCAAAATGCATTTTGTGCTAAAGTACTTTATGTTAAAAAGAATTATAAAATTATTCCCGCACATCAGTTTCATTACGTAGCTTATTTTAAATGGGGCAGAATGTTTTAATAGCCCAAGCAAAGGCATTTTTTATAACTTACAACTGGAGATATATCTGTAATTTATTCCATAAAATATGCATGGATGATTTTCAGCTGCATTTACCTAATGTGTTTTGAAAAGTCTTTGCAGAAGCCCATGCAACAAATCTCAGACAAGACAAGCAGTAATGTGTAAGTGTGGTTGAGAGTAACTTCTCATTTTTCAGTTCAAATTTTGGACCAGACATTTCCTTACATAGATTAGCTTCAGTATCATTCTGGAACATGACAGAGTGACCACCAGGTATAAAATTGCAAGCTGTGTTAGGAAATAAAAATGCCCAAACATTATAAACTACTCACACTGTATTTGTTAAAGGAAAAAGAAGTGAGTGCATCCTTACACTGACTGGGAGACCCTCTGGGAATTGAGGTACTCCCCAGATTGATACAAAAGACAGTCTTGTCCTGAGACAAGAGCTACTAAACACAGAGTGAAGGATAACTGAGAGAAAGCAGGTGAGTGTTGTCTAAGATCTGTTAGTCTCAGAATCCCCAAATCTGGGCTTACAAGAGCATGTTGTACTCTGCCCATCTCCTGTTCATCTGCTATGGAAAGTGTGCCACACTCTTCCAGCTGCAGTTACCTCGAGTCAGGTCAGCAGTGCTGGGGTCTGGGAGGCCTGTTCTCATGTTTTCTGAAGTCGGTGGGAACAGGCAAGATTCCTAAAACTGAACAAAAAACAGCAAACGCAATATAGCAAGTACCTGATGTGATATGTTGAAAGGACTTTAAATATGTTGTTAATAATTACCTGCTCAAAACAGGGAAAGTTGTCGCATCAGAAGCAGTTGGCTGAAGCTTCAAAACTGCAAACAAAATTCCTGTACCTGGAGTCGTTCCACTTATCTCAGGTATATAACTTAAAGGAACCAGCTGAAGAAGTCAGCATCCCAGTTGTTTCTTTTGATAAATATCTAGAACTAATCATCTCTATGGAGCAATTCAGCACCTAAAAGAAGTGATTTTTACAATAGATCATAGAAAAAAATTAAACCCAGTTCTAGACAGAGGGAACAGAACCACAGTTCTGCTTCACCTGTAGTGCATTTGCAGATGACTTGCTTTGAAATATAACCTCTTTCACATATTTCAAGGCCTGTGATTTTTTCACTTTTGTCTACTCAGAAGTTTAGTTTCAAGAGGCAGAATGAAGGGTATTTTTTGTTTGGATCCAGTAGTTTTGTTATTAGGACATAATTCTAGGGCTTGATGAAGCATCTAATCCTGGAAATCATTTCCAGATATGGTCCTCTGAGAAGCTATGGATGTACATTCTGCATGAGCAGATGGTGAGGTGGACTGAAAACTGGCTGAGTGATCTGATCCAGAGAGTGGTGATCAGCAGAACAAAATCTAGTTGGAGGGCAGTCAGTAATCATATATTCCTGGGGTCTATACTGGGTCCACTTCCATTTAACATGATGGGGCTTAGCGTGCTGTCTGCAGATTTGCAGACAGCATCAAACTAGGAGGAGAAGCTGATATGCCAGATTGTCCTGACATCCAGAGGGACCTCAGCAGCCTGGAGAAGTGGGCTGACAGGACCCTCCTGAAGTTGAACACAGTGAAGAGCAAAGTCCTTCACCTGGGCAAGAACAACAAGCACAAGAGTATGCTTTTGGCCACCCATCTGGAAAGCTGCCTCACAACATTTGTACATCTGCAAATATTGACAATATATATGGGTTTTTTATAATGTGTGAAAAGCTGCCTGGATATATTCTGTTTTCAGATGTTGTAGGAAAAAATGAAAAAACAGTATGAGAAGTATAACGTTATACTTTACATGATTGGTAGTTTTGAAATGAAAATATAGTTATATACTCATCTTCACTTTAAAGACTTGAACATTGCTATTCATAGAAAGGTGGGATTGAAAATACAGCAAACAGAAACCTAGATAGTAGAAGAATTATAACCCATGCATTGGCAAATGCATTATTTATTACATGCTAAATTGCCCCATTAACACGTCTTTTTTGACCTTGAAATATCACACTGAAGACAAAATAGTAGTTCCACCTCAATGATTTTTTTTTTTCTTTTTTTCATTTTATGTAGAAAATGACAAGATGTCTGGGATATCTGGCCATTATAAGTGTATCTGTTGCTACTCCTTGTCAAGAACATACATCAAGTATAATATTCAGATAAATAAAGTGTGAAATAAAGGTCAACTAAACAATATTTGAGCAAATATAGACTAGACACTGATCTAACATTCAATTTCCTAGAATGAGAAAAGTATTTGAGGATTAAAGGATTATAAATAAGGTGTGCAAGTTATGTGTCACCTCTGCATATAATGGAGATTTTAAGATCAAAAATCAAAAGAAAAGTCACCACTACCTGGAATGTAAACTTTATGTTTGTTTTCTTATGCCAGTGGCAGATGAGATTAATATGCAGCAGGGGGTCTGTTTGTTTCCAAAAAGAAAAAATCACCCCAAAAACCACACACAGACACACAAAAGCAAAACCCAACAAACAAAACAAAACGAAAAATCAAAAAGCCCCCCCAAAATCCCCTAACATAACTATTTAGTTATGTATTCCAGCTTAAATAAATTGGAAGACTATGAAATAAGTCTGATAATAAAGGAGTAAATGGAATAAAAAAGTGGAAATACTTTGCAAGTAACAGTTCATCTTGCTATTGTGGATGATAGATGTTGATGGTTGGTGACTTCTTTTTTCTCCCCATGAAAAAGGAGGTCAAACCCAAGAGGAGTAGCAGAGTTTTGAGAAGCATTTGGCTGATTTCCCTGTATTAATCCCCTTTAAAAGCAAAAATTAAAATTAAGGAGTTAGATATAGTATATGACACTGGAATAGAGTCAAGGCAAAAGCTCTAGGCATATTGCCTATCTGCATTCAGATTTCAAGGAGGTGGCATTAATTTCACTGAGTATTTAGTCAGATGCTTATATTAACAATTTACTCAGCCTAGAGTCCTACATAGGAGACATAGAAATAGTATCCTTTTTTACGTGCTATTAAAACTATCATCAAAAACTTCTGTTTCAATGCAAAATTTGAAAATTCAAAAGCACTTGCCAAAAATTTTGCATCCTTAGTGTCAGAAGTTATAACTTCAACCCAACTCTCAATTAATTGTTTTTAAGTTCTTGTGTGGACATGTATATTTATGTGTCTGTGGATGGTAGAATGTGTATGTGCATGCACATATGCATGCGTATAAAATAACAGGTAGACATGATATAGTACAGGACCGTTTAAAGCCTGGTAGCATTGTGCTACTTATTTGACAGCCTGAAATAAAATCTGCTGTATAAATATCTCTGTGATACCAGAGAAGTGACAGTATTTTATTCTGGACCAAAAATACACGCAAGACAATAACAGTAGAAAGATGTTTGATTTCAATATTAATTATATTTCCTCTCTTCCCCAAGAAAGTTATCTTTTTTTTTTTTTTTTTTTTTTTTTTGAACAGAGGAAAATATTTGAAGGTAGTAGTAGGAACACAATTTTCAAATGCTGTTTCAGAAGAGTTTTGCACAGTGACGGTAAAAGAAATCAAAGACATTAATTATCCTCAGAATAAGATACGGATTTATAGAGGATATAAAAAACAGTAAGTGATTACTTATTAATACTTAAGTAAGTAAAACACATGGATATGTGTCTTAAATTACTTTTTCTTTGCTACCTTATGTATTACTCTAATATATGAGGGCTGTGATTATTTCCTGATATGAAATTGGTATACTGTTATTGTTATGTAAAGTTAATTATTGGATTTTGCTAAAGTCCTTGAGAATTTTTATTTCTAACTTGAATAAGGTCATCTCTTTCTCTTTTACTTTTCGACCTAAGATATATCTGCTCTATATCTGAGCTATTACAAGTAGTACTCTTTCTTCATATCCTGTTTATATAAACTGGAATCTGCAGGTTCTTTAACTAAATACTAGGAATATTTTGCCATATTACACCAATTATATAAAACCTTAGTTCATTAAATTCTTTTCCAAATAAAGTAACATTGCCATAGCCACTCTCCAAGAAGTCATTGACAAAAATCATGTAATCATTTACTAATTTAATTAATTAAACTTCAGGTTTGGGAAAGAAGACCCACTTTTAGAGGTATGACTTTGTTTTCCTGATAATGAACACTTCCACAGCCTGTTCAATCTACAGTTTCATCTACAGCCCATTCTCAAGGCAGGGCCACGCGAGCGGTGCAGCTCAAGCTCCCATCCTTACCCCTTCACTACTAAAGCATTCTGCCTCTCAAGAACCAACTTTCAGAGGATTAAATATATACTGGTATATAACAAGATTGCTTTTATTAATTTTTTTTATTACATAATTTTCTTTAAGGAAAAAAAAAGAAAAAAAAAGAAGAAACAATTATAATTAGTAAATGCCCTGGCACCCTAAAGGAAGGAAAATCTCAGTTCTGATTTTATCCAGGAACTCAGTGAAGTAACACTTATAATCCACTTTTATTAAGGGTATAAAACAGATGTGAATATTGTGTCAGAAGTGGACTAAACACTGTGTTTACACAAACTGTGTTTTTATGTGTGTTGAGCTATGGGGTTTGGGATCAAGTGACATGGCTCAAACTAAATTATTCATACTCTGCCTTAAGTGTCTAAACCCCTGTACAAGGCAGATAATAGTACAGTATTAAAAATATTCTTTGTTTATGCTAGTTATCTCAATAGTAAATTACTGGCAAATCTTTCAGATAATCTTAAAAAGATACTCTTGAAAGAAGATATTTTATTATGCCTGAACAAATACATATTTGGCCCTAGGAGTATTTTTTTAATATATAACTTCCTTAGTGCCTTGAATAAATAAAAATTGGTATGAGTATATAACCATTTGGGATAGGAAATTTACTCATCTGATTATTAAATCAACAAAATATGATCAGAAGATACTACTGGCAGGGACTAAATCCTTGCCAGTGTATTAAGCATTTATTTAATTAAAACACCGTATGCATAAACAATGACACTTAAAAGTCTGTAAAGAAGGTAATTAATGTAAAGTACACAGTGGATGAAGACTTGATTCCTAAGATTTTGTCATGTCACTTAGAATATACAGAAATAGATCTCTCCACATTTCCTGTGTACCTCTCTTCTTCCTTTATCACAGCACTCAACTTCTTCATCTTCTACCATCAGCACCATTACAGCACCCTCAGACCTTCACTGCAGTAACCTTTCATCCATCCAAACATTCTCAGCTACTTCTGGTGTTCTCAGTTCTCTCCCCCTGCACATTTGAGGAGCATGGGATAGGACGGATTCATGAACGGTCACATTGGCATGATGGACCTGTAAGCCATTAATTTTCTTAGTGAACCAGCATGGATGGGGCTGCCCAATATTTTAGAGGCATTCATTACCACAGAACAGAGATTAACAGCTGTACCTCAGAGTTCACTCAGATCTAGTTCCTCCACCAGCACCCTTAACATCCCCAGGCTTGAGCCACTTCTGAAAACTCAGGGTTCAAAGTTTGGTGTGCGCATCTTGCAGATCTGGTGGTTCAACCCTTTTCTTGCCTATGTAGACCCACAAATACCTTTCAAATAAGCATGTCACAATAAAATCTGATGTTAATTGCAGTACCCTGTTATTCAACACATTTACCAGGGAAAAGACTGAAGTAGAAAGAAAAAGGGATGCAATTGCACAGTATCATTAAGGCATGAATTTTTCCACTTTCTCTCCAATTTGTTACACAACTTAACGCTTGAATAACAGGGACATCCTGCGTGGGTGCTCTGTGCAGCTAATCAGTGTATGTATAACAAATATAGTTAAGGACAGTTTTAGCAGATCAACAGTGTGTTAGCAGACAGTCTCTGCAACACCTACAGAGTGGTCAACACATTCAGAAACCAAATTCCTACCCAAGGGCAGTAGATGGGACTAATCAAGCATGCAAAATATAGATGACCTGGACACAGACAGCTGTCATTTGTCCTGTTTCTGTTTGAGGGCACTCAGAAATCCCTAAGAAAAGGGCTCATGCTGATAGGAGACTAGGAGGTGAGACATAAAAGCTATCAACTGCTGCCAAAAGCAGCAACATTAGCAGGTGTGTATTCCCTCATTTGCTTCTGAGGCAACCTAGGTAGGATCATTATAAATTTACAGGCAGGACACTATAAGATTGCAATGCAGTAATTACTGTACAGTACCAAATCCTGCATCCAGTCATTGTCTCAAGCTCCCAGGGCTCTTGCTTTAGAGAAAAAGTAAATACTAGAATCATTGCTATCAATTGTGCTCTGTGGCAAAATTATTGCATAGCATCCAGCTAAAGGCCTTCATGCCTGTCTAAGAGAGGAATCTGGCCTATTATGTTTTACAAATATTTGTCTTATGATCTCCAAGGTTATTATCTCTCCTTTTCAGATTGATTTTATAATTTCATTTAGTGTTCGCTCTTAGTAGCAACCACCTGGAACAGTATGGCCATGAATTATTTCTCAGCATTTTCTTTGTTAGGTTAAGCAGTAAGATGATTACGATGCTTCATATTTTTTTTATCAGGAGCAGAACTGGCATGTCAAACTTCAAAACAATGGTATACATGGCTTAAGTATTTATGTGCGTGTTAGTATGCTCTCCAAACAAGTGACACATTTTGAAATGCATTAGAACACATACAAAATAACATACTAAAATTATAATATCTATTTTTTAAAGCATGCAAATTGCATGCTTGTCTCAATAGTTTAGAAACAGATGGAGCGTTGTGTTTAGCACATTTCTTTAGAGTTTCTAAATCTGCCTGATGGGAATTCCATTACCTGCACCAGCTGCACAGGTGACCTCTTTGACTTCCACTTGCTAGGCTCTGAATATATAAGACAGTGCTGGCATGTTTTTAACATAAAGTATATGCAAATATGGACATATTTGACATGTTGCTGCAGCGCCTATTTAAAATGTATGCCATCTGGTTTAACCCTTGCACCCATAATCATAAAGTGTTTCAAACTCTCTGTGCAATATAATGTTTCTGTGTCTTTATCTTGATTAATCTACTTTACTTTTTTGCATAATCAGAATCAATTAAGATTCCTTTTCATTGACGAGTCTTTTTTGTTTCTTTTCACTGGGAAATGATACTACTGCACTCCTAAAGGTGAATTTTTCAGGCACCGAATATCTAATTCCCTCTCTAGTTGCAAATGCTCAAGAAGATCTTGAAAGCCTTCCACATTAGGAACCTTATTACACAAGAAATAAGATACATTTCTTGTTTTCATATAAATACAGTACACAAAATATTCCTTCTTCTGTTTCTGTCTCATTTATTTGAAAATGCTGAAGTGAATGTATCCCTTTTACAGTGTTTCAGAGATGTCCTAAGGCCCATATTGAAGAATTACCTGCAGTTGTGTTAGTCTGTAGTCATTTTCTAGCTAAGAGCAACCACACACTTGAGACATTTACCCTGTTACACAAAAGATAAAATGCTCCTTTCCTAGGAGTATGAATAACCTGAGATAATACAATAGGCCTGATTTTAAGAAACCTAAAGTCAGGCAATTTCCTTTGATTTCAGGTGTTCACATGAGTATGGTTTTGAAGATACATGACCCCCAGTGAAATTATGGTTGATTGATAGAGTGTAGGTTAATGATAATGCAGTGTTCCACAGCAAATCATAGAATCATGGAATGGTTTGGGTTGGAAGACATCTTAGAGTATATCACCTAGTTCCAGACCTCTGCCATAAGCAGGGACACCTTGCATTAGACCAGGTTGCTTGAAGTCCTATCCAACCTGTCAGTTCAGGGATGGGACATTACATCTTCCGGCAATCTGTTCCAGTGACCAGCACACAGAAAAAAATCTTGTCTCTCCACTGGAAGCTGGTCTGTGCACTGTCTTCTGTCAGTTTAGAAAGCTACAGAAATAAAGGGACAAAACATCTTTATTTCCTTGGAATTCTGCCTGTGGTCTTTTTCCATTTTCAGCAATTACTGTTGCTGTGTTCCAGATTTTGTCAAGAAACAAAGGGAAAATACATCCTGTATGAAAGTCAGAAATTTGCTCAAACTGCAGCACTGTAATCCAAGAAAAAATTTTCAGTTTAGACCTAATTATTACTTTTTAATGGTCAAAAGTCCCTGTTTTAATAATAGTAACAAGATTAATAAATAAAAATAATCTTGCCATATGCTTGGTTTCTACCCCTTTTCCTAGTGTAACACACAATCTCCCCTCACTCTTGAAGATCCTACAGTTTCAGCCTGGCAGCAGTGATGGTTAACATGATTAGTGCCAGTATCTGGAGTATTTCACCAGTAGGAATATGATGTTCATATTGCTGGTGTCTTCTTCCTCAATAAGTGATATACCTGAGAATATTTTTATGCGTTTGCTAACATGTTTTTACCCTTTCTTTTTTTCCTCAATGATCTGAAGCTCCACATTACAACCAAATTAACTATGTAGAGTGCCTTTTACCTGTATAATGTACTATTTATCTGTCCTCTTTGTTATCCCGAAAAAATGGGGATACCCTAAAAGCAGTTCCAGATGTTGCTTCCTTTACTTGACCACTGGCGAGTCTTTTATACCCCTGTGTCATAAACAGCTCCAGTTTCAGCCTGTGCCCATTTATCATCACATCTGCCCTCTGTTGTGCATTCTGCATTTCCAGGCTGGTATTTCTGTACACTATGTATTCATGGTAGCATAAGTGTACCATTCTACATAGAACAACTGTTTAATATTGCTATCTCAATAAAACTATGATGCAATACTTTACAAGGTTAAAGGAAAGTAGAATGTATTAGTAACAACCATCTAGTTGATAGAAAAATTAGAAAGTGTTAAAGCCAGCCCAATTAAAACAGTTCAGAGAGGGCAAGCCTGATGCACCTCTGTTCTGGGCATTGCAAACTAATTTCAAAATCCGTAGTCAGATACAAACAAAGCCAATACTGTATTGCAGGTCTACAAAGTCACAAAGTGTATGTTTTGTAACTACACCATATCTCATGAGAAACCCCCAGAACTTATTTTCATTTTGTGAGGTGGTGATTGCTTCAGATAACTCCGCATTGTATCAAATTCCCCTACTGAATCGTTGTCTGGCAAATTGTCAGAGTCTGGATTTTTACAGAGCTCTTCTGATCAGTGTGTAGAACACATCCTGACCTAATACACCCAGTTGCTGCCTGGAGTCCTCTTCTGTCTCCAATATGCAGTATGTGAGAGACCTGCCTCCCTGCTGCTGCATCAGCTGGGACTAGAAATTTGCACAGTAGAGGGAAGACAGATAATCCAGGCAACCTTGGGAAAGAATTAAAAAGGAACTGATGTGAGGCAGAAATAGGACAGAACATGGGATTAAGCAGGTTTTAGGAATGGGATGGTGGGAAGAACAGGAGGTGTCAAAGAGTCTGGGCTCTCAGGAGAGAAAGAGACATGATCAGCGAGAAAGCTCAGTGTCTATTCCATATGAGGCAGAGAACTCACAAATGTAAAATTAGCAGCATGTTCACCTTCAGCTTCACGAACTACATCACTGTGAGAAGTATAGAGATAATTCAAATACCAGATGAGTAATAGTCTTCATGAAATTGCTAGATGAAATGTAAGATATAGCACCTAAACTAAATGCAAAAAGCTCTACAGATCCACCCAAGGCCTGAAATGTGATACATTTCTTCTGTCTAGCACTACAATGCTCTTTATATTTCTCAGCACTGGTTAATTTTAAAAAATATATTTACTTTCAATCTTAAAACAGCCAGGCAATTAAAATTGTAAATTAAATTTACAGATCAAGTAACTACTTATGTAACTACTTATGAAAAGTAGTTAGGTGTGAGAAAGTATAGATGTTGCAAAAAACATTTATGGTTTACAATGGTCCAACAAATGCAAAAAAAGGCTATGCTTGCAGAGTATGAAAAAGATGCCAAAACCTTGAGATTTTCACTATGAATCTGAAATATTGAAATAAAATCAATCCTTAACCTAAAATCATCTAGAAAAGTGATTGTAACATTTTTGTTAAAAAGTCTAGATGTAGTAAGAGGTTTGTAGTTTCTGAAGTCTGATATCTAAAAATGAAACAATTATTTAATTTACATTGAAAAATGCTTCTTATTTTCTATCAAAAACCTGGTTGAAATATTTGAGAATTTATCTGTCCTTAAAAGTCACTTTGAGCAACAGCAGTAATCCTTTCTTAGATGGAAAACACTGAAGCTACCTGTAAACCAAATTGCATTTTCCACAGATGACAAGGCAGCTCCGTGTAATGGAACCCAGGTGTTAGACTAATTTCTAATTTAACCATAAATGAAGAAAAGAAAAATATAATCCTCAATGCAAGTTGTTGTGATATTACAGAATCCATCATAATGAAGGAATGCCCCCACTTTGCACAAAGGTTAACTGTACAAATGGTATTGCATCAACGGAAATGTTAATGAGTTTGTGTGGCAGCAGGTAAGCAAGAGCTGGCAGAAGGAAGCTGTTGTGGTAGGCGGGTAATTACAATGGAAGTCATGTCTTTGGTAATGACTGGGATTCACATCACATATCTTCTCAGTCACAGTACAATTTCACTAGATCTATTTATGGTAATCTATGGGATTATTTGACAGCAAGGTGACACTTTGACTTTGGAACAAATTTCTTTCATAGACAACACAATTATTGATATTGTGACATTCAATTAGACACATCACTGATGTATAATTGTGATTTTAGAAAATAGGCAAACATTGGGTATATTTTTCATTAGTAAATGAAGGTTTTTTTGGTTCTCAATTGGCTTTGATCTTACTAATATGTAGGAGTTGAGAGAAATTTAAAATCTGTGAGTTTTTAACCCTTCAGATGCAGGATTAGTAAAGAAAAAGGAAAAATTATGCCTTAAAAACATGCACTCATCTTAAAAAGAAGATAGATTCCCAGGCAATGTTTATCTGTGTTATAAACTCTACTACATAGCAACAAATCTATAATATGTTTTTCAGGAGGGAATTCTGACAGTAGCTACACATGCTTTATTATATTGTAGGCCAAATCCCTAGCTAACCTGTTTACCTCAATCTCACAAACCAGTTAAAAATAAGAAAATATTCAGGTGAAGAATCAAATCTGTGTCACCCATTCTTCCCTTTATGGAAGGAATGTGAAATACCAGGGAGAGGACAACACTGACAAGAAATGTGGTGAGTGCATCTTGAAGTTCCACCCTGCCCTTGGTCCATGGCAATAAGCAGGGTCTCACTCTGAGTATTTCACTGCAAGACCAGAGAATACAGCACCCCACCAAAACTTGCATGTAAGTGTTTTACACTCACAAGGAATAAAATATGTACTTTGGTAAGCAGAAAGTAGTTTTCTCTTTGAAATTCTTCAATAAATGCTTTGTGCAAATGAAGTTTGGGTTCTGGGATGCGATGTGTCTAGTCACCTAAAGCACCTTTTATTACTTCAGTTCTCTGAGTAGCTCACCTAATTTTACAGAGCTGCCTCATCTAAAATCTCTTGATTCATAAAATTCTGTCTTCACAAATACAGCATTGTAAATATCTAATTTATGGAGAAAAAAAAAACAAGAAAGGAGGATACAAGGAGGAGTATGAATATATCAGAAGCAAAACCTTCATTAGAAGACAAAAGCATCTCTGCAAATACATTGCCTTACTATAAGCATGGCTCTTGCCCTACAAGTGATCTCCCTTCTGCCCTTGATGTAAGTTTTATAATTTAAAGTTATATATCTGCCTTCTTTGTAGCTCTAAATCTGTGTGAAATGTTTGTTATTTTAAGTTATTATGGAATCTAAGTATTAATCAAAGAACAGTTATAAGGAACAACAGTCACTCTTACTCTGCATCATTCTTCCACTGAACTTAGGTGTAAACTTTCATACAGAAATTGGATTAGAAAAATTGGCTTAGGTAACTTATTTATAGTCATGATGTGGAAAAAACCAATTTGCTATCAGTATCCTGTTATTTCCACTTCTGTTGAGAAATTTGTGACTCAAATGAACAAAACCTAAGGCCTCAATAAGATGTTGCTAGGATTTTTTAGACTAGTCACTTTTTTCTCTCTCCAAGGACACAAGTCACAGTCATAATGATCTTACATTTGTAGAGTGGTTTTCAGGCCAAAGAATGCACAAATGCTTCAAAACTTGACTAATTACACACATGAATCTTATCGTTCACCACTGAATACCAGCAGCCTCTGTTGTGAAAGGTTTTTAACAATACACTGTAAAGTTCACTTTAGTACGACTGCTGTAAAGCAGGAAGAGTCTCAGCAGGCAGACAATAACACTTTAAATGGAAATGCAAAGAGACCACTGAAGTTAACATACTACTTAGGAAGTGTGTCACATCAATTTAATGACCTTCCTTTTGTGTTTTGAGAGGACTGTATATGCAATAGCTCACTGAGCAAGTTCAAGTGCACTTGATGCACTTAGAGCACTGTTCTCCAAGGTGCTGAGTACTGTGGTTCACAAGGCAACAAATGCTAAGTCTGTAAAAATGACATGATCAAATATAAGTAAATTCTTAAGTGCTTTACTGATCAGAACTTCCAGAGCTGTATAAAAGAGTCTGTGTCCCTGAGAGTCTGACATTCACATCTTGAAAGCAGGATTCCTGAAGGAGAGGTATAGAGGCAGTGAAAAGGTTTGAGTTTTTTCACTGGCACAATTTATAAGGCCAGGGATAAGTAATTTCATCCCAAATCCCTTTTCTCACTCATTCCTTTAGAGTTTTCTTTATGAGGCTACAGCTGAAGAGGACAAGCATTCTGTTTAAAAAACAAAACAAAACAAAACAAACAGGAAAAAAAAAAAAGGAAAAAAAAACCCAGGACAACAACTACAAAAACCCAAAATAGAACAAACAAACAAAGAAAAACAGCACCAAAAGCCCCACTTAAAATGAATCAGGAGAAATTTAGACGAAACCTAGATCTCTAAAAGACTTCTACACAGCTGTTAACATAACTATAGAGATGCTGGTTTCCATAGACATCTCCAGTGCTGCAACAAAGATTGCACAAGAGGGAGGTTTACTCTAAGCACTACTTTTAAGAATTTCTCAGGTGGAGGCAAATGTGCCTGAAGATGGCTAGCTGCCATAGCCACTGCTGTTGAAGGGAATGGAGCAGTTGGATGAGACTTTTGGGAGATAAGGAGCATGTCCAAGTGTCTTGAAGAAGCAAGAAAGAGAGTCACCACAGGAAAGGGTGATTTTGAATAGGAAAATCTATTATCCTAGGGTTTTCCTAAAGTTCATCCACAGGTTCTTCAGTCTCCTTCAGACAACATGGGACCATCTATTCTCAGACTGCCAGCCCCTGGTACCAGATCTTTTGCCTTTTATGTCAGCATTTGGATTGGAGTTAGATTGCTTACATTAAGCACGTCATGAATGGTGACAGTTACGTGTCTCAAAAAATGTCTACAAAGGCCAGTGTGCCAAGACAAAAGCAACTAAACTAATACTAATACTTCCTAAATTGAAATCTAAAAGAAATGTTAAAGAAAGTGTTAAAATTTACTTTTCCCCCCATGTTAAGACTGTAGCACTGCACATATAGTAGATGCCTTACTTCATGGTGATATATGCAATGTAGAAGTTACATGCTCAGCCTTCACTGAATGGGGTTAGCAGATTTCTAGAAAATATCTTCAGAAAAGTGCATTTTCTATGTGAAATAGGCATTTTAAAATGCCTGTGAACAGTATGATTTCTGAAAGCCTAACTGCATCAAAGACTCAGCTATCCAAGGTTCATTGACTGAACCGAGAAAGGCTTCCTGAGCCTATGTGTCTGAAACATAGAGCATCTCTTTCTTTCTGGGCAAAAGTCTTAAAGGTTTGAACCTAGATTTCTCACCTCCTGGGGAATATTAGGTCAGAGTATAGGTATTGTAAAGAGAAGGAAGGGGACACCCTTGGTATCTTTTCTTTGCATGGAGTAAGTGGAAGTGTACAGGAACCAGAAAGAGTTGACATAATATCCAGTCCAAATCAGTTAGTGGCTGGCAGAAAAATTCGCTCTATTGAAGGCATCCAAAGAGCAGGAAAAGATTGTTATGTTAAAGCTGTCCTTTTAAGTCTGCTTTTACTCAGCAGAGAGGAAAATGCATCTAGATAGAAATATATACCTGTGACCTTCTTTTCTTGTATTCCCAGTCCTACAGGTAATTAGTCTCCTACTCCTCGTATGAGAAGGTCTAAGGCAGAAGGCGTGAAACCTGAGGGTAATATATATTCTGTGATACCAAGGAATGCTCCAGTTCCCATGAATGAATATTCAGCCCTGACAGAAATTCAATTCATTATCAGCATGAGGTCTGAGAGGTAATCCCCATCCCCTCCCATGGTTCCTATGGTAAAGAAACATATTCCCCAATGGTTTCCCAAGTGCATTCCAGTAAAGTGTCAACTCAAGAGACTAAAACACGGTGAGACACCAGCTGGCACCAACAGCAGTTTGGCATGGATGCAGGGAATGTGAGGGCAGCTGAGAGCAGAGGAGGACAGTAGCAGGAGCTGGGGCACAGGAGAAGTGGGAGAGACAAAGTCAAGTTGCCTACCAGTATCTAGATTTATTCATGGGCATATGACCAGAGGTGAGAAGAAAGCTCTGTAAAATAAGATCTGGGGAAGGGGATTCACTCATTCACTCCCAGCTGGCTCCCACCAGACCAGATTGAAGCTATCAGAGTAAAATCCAGTGCTGTGGCATTAGGAGGAAGGAGGTAGAAATTAAAAGAGGACACTTGGAAGAAATACCCCTGGTTCTCACACATGTAACAGCAGATTCGTTCTCCAGATAAAATTTCGTTTATCCTCTCCCTTGTGTATGTTGGAGATGCACAGTAGAAGAAGGAGGTAACTGGTAATGAAAGAAAAAGAAGAAAGGACATCCTTTACTTGCACATGCAAACTGTGGCCTCAGTATGTTCTGAGAAATGCTTGTCAAGCCTCGGCCCTGACCAACAGCACCTGGGCTGAGCAACTGTTGAGCTTATCAGAAATACCATCTGCTCCCCAGAATCTGTGCTGCCTAATGAGGTCCTCCCCTTGTTTTTTAACAACCTTTGAAACTTTTTTTTTCCTGAATAAGAACTCAAGTGGAATGATAATTTTGTTATCATACTTTCAAAGAAAGTTTCCAATCTGAAGTGCAGCCAAGATGAAACATTGCTATGACTAAAGCTGACTGTCTTGAGGCCCTGTAAAGAGTGGTCTGAAATGAGACCCTTTGAGCTGTCCTGGACCACAGCACGCTGTGACCAGCAACTTCCCTCTGAGCAGAACACTTCTCAGAGCCAGCAAACTCTCAGGTTTGCTGTACTCGAAGGATTGCCAGATGACAAGAGATCTGACACTCCCATTCACCGAGGCTCAACCCTTCACCCACTGGCAAGATGAAAAGGCATCTGAAGTGAGTGTTCCACTACCTTTGAGGGTAATTTTTCACAGATGCCTTGTACAGACTCTTTATGTCTGTGTGCATACCAGCATGCATATCAAATGTGGGAGAAATGCTGCTCTTCTTGATTCTTAAGTACTTTAGATTTGTAAGTAAGTTAGGCCTGTAAGTAAATTGCTGTTGTGATATAGTAAATCCTATATGAATTCTTTGCCAGATTGTTTAAACTATGATGTAAGTTAAATGAAATGTTGTTAAGTTTAAGTACCATCAAATTTAAATGCTGTTAAGCGCTATTGGGCCCTTAGGGTTTGGACTGATTGATTGGATTTTTTTGTTGCTTTTCCTCAATGTGCCTTAACCATCTAGTATGTAGTAGAGTAAACCTTGCCAACAAATTTTGTCATGCTGTCACTTTTATATTAAACCTGTTCTTACTGATGCCTTTGCTGGAAATTCTGTAAGCAATCTTAAAACAATCTTTCATGATACGCATGCATAGGAAGAATTTGAGTAGGAAGGTGGAACAGGTGTAATGTGTTCAAGGAGAAGTAATTCCCTCAAATAAGGAGAAAACAGCAGGACAAAAAATGGTGATGAAAGAAAATCATTCAACTGTGAAACACTCCGGGAGTGGGAAAGGTGCCCCTAAGGGCTCCACTTTGCACTTGGAAGGAGTGAGGGGAATTGACCAAAGTGCCTGGATACCAGAGGTTTCCTATTGCCCCTGCAGCCATCATGCTGCCCAGCTGTTACACACTCTGCCTTGTTTACAGCCATTTCCCCAGCAGATGTCTGCGAGTGGAGAATTTGAGTGTAAAACCAGCAAGTGATTCAGAACCTTTTGCTTAGAATGGAGGCTCAAACCAAGATCTGTCTTTATACTGGTTCTTCACTCAGCAGGACAGAGTGCTTTGTGTGTGCCCTTCTTCTCCTTTTTCCTACTTTCATATTTTTCTTGAGGAAAATGAGAGTAATGGTTTAATTCTGTCCTAAGCTCTGGATTTTTTCTCATGACCCATTAAAGAGCTAGAACAACACAGCAGAAAAAAAACCCTAAAAAAATAAAAGATGACAAAATCAGAAAACTAACCAACCAAACAAAAAAATCCCAAGTAAATCTTTGTTTTCTAGTTTTCTCTTTAATCAGGCATACAGGCAGGCTAAAGGATGAATGTCTGTTAGGTGATTTGGGTGGATTTCCAGTGGATAATAACCTCTTGGTGCTGAATTCTTCAAATATAGCTAGGGATAACACTTCCTGATCATGCCCTGAAAACTTTTGAACTTTTCCATATTTTGGAGTTGGATTTTTCTGTTAACTGATGATTTTTGTTGCTTTCACTTATAATTGCTACAATCTCTAAAACAGTTTTAATTTTAAAAACTGCGATCAATATATGAAGGCTTCTGTGATAACTGACATACATCTGTGCAACTGAGAGCTAGGTGCTACAAACTTTAAAATAATTCTGCCAAGGAGCTATTCATGAGGTATGTCTTCTATGTAAAATTATATATATTTACTATTTGGACAATGATGCTCTTTTCTTTTGGTCAAAACTCGAAAATCTTTCAGATTTAAGAGAAAAAATTCTAATCTTGTGAAAATCCAGGCATGAGGAATAAGGAATTAAGCTAATGTAATTTGCATGATTGTGATTACCAATTATGATTACAGCTTAATGTTTTGGTCTGCTGCATGCGTCCCAGCATTTATCTAAGTGTTCCTGTGAACAAAATGGTACTCCAGAGCAGCACAGATGGCAAAAGTATTTCCACACGTGTTTTGAAGTGGTCTTCTAAAGAAAGCAAATATTCTTCAGAAAGGAAAAAAAAAAAAGAGATTGAAATATGGTTTAATTTTTAACCTCTCTTAATATTGAAGTTACACAAGTTTGATTAAAACAGAAATTTAAACCAAGAGTGAACTGTTCACTGAAGAACAGCTGTGTATAATCTGCAGCTGATTTTCCACAACAGCATGCTGTTCCACAGTCCTTCAGCTCCCTCTGCTGCTTTATCAATTCATAAGTTTTTCATTTTTGCATGGAGTTTTTACTTGGTTTTTTTAACCTCTGTTGTGGTGAGAAAGAAAGATGTAGATTAAAATTACGCCTGAAGCAATGAAATGATTGTTTGAATTGATAAACAGTGTGGGCAAAGTTCCATGTAATTATTGTCCCTCCTTTTCTCAGGGAATAAGAAGCCCATCAGACTGTGCTGACTGCTTTCTCGTGACTTGCTGTGCATATATTCTGCTGTTATAATTTGACTTGGTATAACTGAAAAGTATCCATTGTTTAAACTGTCTTTTTCTGGATATGCAGTTTTATTTCATAGACATTATTACATAGAATCAAAGAATCATTTAGGTTGGAAAGATCATTGAGTCCAACTGTTAACCTAACAATTCCAAGTCCATCACTAAACCTACACCTATGTGTCTTGTAAATACTTTCAGGGATGGTGACTCAACCATTGGCCTGGACAGCCTGTTACAACACTTGACAACCCTTTCCATGAAGAAGTATCTTGTAATAGCCAATCTAAACCTCTCTTGGTGCAACTTGAGGTTGTTCACTCTTGTCTTGTCACTTGTTGTTTGGGAAAAGAAACCAAGCCCCACCTGGCTACAACCCGCAGGTAGTTGTAGAGAGAGATAAGGTCTCTCCCAAGCCCCCTTTTCCTCAAGATAAAGAATCCAAGTTTCTTCAACTGCTTTTTATATGACTTGTGCTCTAGATGCTTCACCTATTTCCCTTTTCTGAACATGCTCCATCACTTGAAGTGAGGGGCTCAAAACTCAACACAGGATTCAAGGTGTGGTCTCACCAGTGCTGAGTAAAAGAGGACAATCATTGCCCTGGTCCTGCTGGCCTCACTATTTCTGATACAGGCCAAGTCCCATTGACCTTCTTGGCCATCTGGGCACATGCTGGCTCATGTTTAGACAACTGTTAGCCAACATCCCTAGGTGCACCTTTCCAGACACTCTCCCCCTAGCCTGTAGTGCTGCAAAGGGTTGCTGTGACCCACAAGCAGGACCTGGCTCTTTGCCTTGGTGAACCTCATACCACTGACCTCAACCCATCAATCCAGCCTGACCAGATCCCTCTGCAGTGCCTTCCTACCCTCCAGCAGATCAACACTCCCTCCCAGCTTGGTGTCACCTGCAAACTTGCTGAAGGTACACTTGATCCCCTCATCCAGATCATCAATAAAGATATTACACAGGACTGACCCCAATACTGACCCTTGGAGAACATCATGAATGACCCACAGCCAGCTGGATGTAGCCCCCAGCCAGTTTTTAGAACCTATCCAAGCCAAGAACAGCCAGTTTCTCCACGAGAATGTTGTGAGACAGTGTCAAAGTCTTTACCAAAGTCCATGTAGACTGCATCCATTAGGTCACCTTGCCACAGAAGGAGATCAGGTTGGTCAAAAAGAACCTGGCTTTCATAAACCATGCTGGCTGCCCCTGATCCCCTGGTTGTCCTGTATGTGCATGTGATGGCACTCAAGATGATCTGCTCCCCCACCCCAAAGGCCAGGTTGATAGGCCTCTAGTTCCCTGGATCCTTTTGACCCTGTCTGTAACTGGGCATCACATTTGCTAACCTCCAGTCAAATATGACCTTCCCATTAGACCATAACTACTAAAAAATTATGGAAGATAGTTCAGTGACAGTGACATTCATGGTTGGATCCCATCCAGTCTCAGAGGCTTGTATCTGTCTGAGTGGTGTAGCAGGTCACTGACCTTTTCCCTTTGCATTCTGAGGGCTTCATTCTGCTCCTGCCCCTGTATCCCAGCTCAAGGGCTGGGTTCTCAGAGAACAACTGCTCTTACTACTTAAGACTGAGGCAAAGAAGGCATTGATTACCTCATCCCTTTCCTCATTCTTTATTACTGTGTTTCTCCTTCCATCCAATAAAGGATTGAGAGTCTCCTTATCCCTCCTTTTGTCACAAAGGTGTTTATTGAAACCAATTGTCTTTTACACATTAGCCAGATTAAATTCTAGCTGGGCTTTGGCCCTTTAATTTGCTCTCTGCAAAATGTGTGGCATCCATGTAGTCCTCCTGTGCTGCCTGACCTTTCTTCCAACTCTCTTTTTTTTCCCTGAGTTCCAGCCAAAGCTCTCTGTTCAGTCAGGCTGGCCTGCTCCAGCCCCTTGACAATTTCCCTCTAGAAGAATGTACAGCCTTCTTGGACTCCTTTGCCTTTTAGGACTGCCTCCTAAGGTACCCTGCCAACCAAGCTCCTAAACAAGACAAAGTATGCCCTCTTGAAGTCCAAGGTGCCAGTTCTGCTGAGTCCTCTCCTTACTTCTCCAAGAATTTCAAAATCAAACACTTTGTGAATACAGTGCCCAACATGGTCTCCAACTGTTTCATAGAGATATACAAATATATGTTAATAATTATGTCTTCATATAGCTCATGGTCCTCTTTATTAGCAATATTTCTTGCAGATAGCACTGGAATACTTTCTTTCCAGGATTTTCATCATGTTCACCTATCAAAAATGTTAAAGAAAAAAAAGGGGCTTGTATTTTCTAGTTTTTATTGCTATATTTTTCATTTCTAAGTAGACTTGATAAAGCTTATCCCAGATAGAAGACAAATGTATATATTCAAATTATGTATTGGTCAAAATACAATATAAATGCACACATGCATTCATTAAAGCAGAACTTTGGCTAATAAGGTATAATGAAGGGAATATATGCCAGAATCTATGTCAGAAGTATAAAAAACCCAGCATCACACATCATACTGACTAAAACAGTGACTTGAAGAGCAGTAAAGATTAAGGAAATATTAACACATAATATTATGCTGATTTCAAGGCATCTCAGATCCTCTGGAGATTTTAGAAACTACCTAGAGGTAATATGGGAAGCCTGGAATGCAGCATTTCATTTTCTCCATAGGTATCTAGCTTATACATATTTTTTTCTGTTTAGATATTCAGCCATGAGATTATTTCAGTCACTGATGAATTACCCTGGGAACATAAGATTATGAAATCTCCATTTGAAATTCTGTAATACTACTGAAAGCACAAGTTTGAACAATCATAGTCCAGCACAACAGGGATGACTTTCTGAGGGATCTACATTAATGCTTAGCCCCACAAGTAATGGTTCCTGTAGGTATAAATTATGCTACACTTGGAAATAAATGCAAACCACTCATAGTCCAACACAAACAGAACTCGGGCAATTCAGGCTTGATCAGCTCTCTCAGGGACTTCGTGTGTGTTCTGCTTTGTCCTTTGTGAGGACTGTGGTTAGGTTTGAATCTTCTCAGTGTTTGCTGCTGAGCAGGAAAAGGCTGATCAGCGCTGCTGTCATCTTCAGGCATCTTGTTCCCAAGTGACATCTTAGAAGCAGGACTGGGCTGGAGACTTGTCACATGACTGAATACTTCCCAGGAGGAAATTACAGAATGATGGTCAGATCCAAAACACAGTAGGCATGTGAAATAAATAGGTGGCTTGCAGGAGCCCAAGTCTGCAGTCAAACAAGGGCCCTGCCAAAGGCTGCCAAATTCTGGAGGTACATGGGAGTACCTCCCCCTTTCAGCGGTAGCATGCCAGGCACTTGAAATTGGTGCATGGGTTGACATTTCTCTACCTGAGCAGTTCAGTGCCTCACTCCAGCTCAAGTCTCACTAGAGTCTGCTGCCCTACCACAGCCAAATCTCAGTTATGTACTGCCTAAAAAAGCTCCATACATTGACAGTCCTGTCGTCATAAAACATACTGGGACACAGAACAGAAGGGAACACTGATCATCATACCCAGTCCTCCACTACCAGAGACAATCAGGACATGAGCAGCAATTCATGGCATAAAGGACTCAAGTCACAAAACTTTCCCACCACTGGAAATGTTAGACCACCCAAGTGCTCAAAAGCAAATGTTGCAGTTACAAAATTTTGGGTTTGGCCACACTTATTAAATTTAGTGCACAGAGCTGTAGTTCAGGTGCCCATCACTTAAAATAGAGTGATGAAGATTATAAAGTTCATAAGACTTGATAATATACTGAAGATACACACTTGATAGTGTATTGAAGATAGTGAAAATGTAAAGATTTTATGAAAAGATTTATTCAGTGACAGCAAAATTTTCAGAAACCAAGTCCTAGTCAGTCAGAGTGAAAAAATTAAAAGCAAATTGAATTGTATTTGACAAGTCATTTGGCATCCTAAATTATCTTTCTGGAATAACAGGTGAGGAAACACCGTTTTTAGTCTTGTTCATTTACCCCATTTACTTCCACGGAAGCTGGCTCATGAAAAACGTCTAAAAAAATTAATTGATACATTTGATAGATTTGCCCTACAATCAGTGCTAATGTAATTTCTCACGTGGTTTCCCTCCCACCCTTACAAATTAGCAGTATAGCGATCTCTGTTCTGAAAGTCTCTGTAAGCACGTTTTGCATCTGCCTTGCTGTGTGGGATTCTTCCAAAAGGTTCCAGATCATTGAAGCAGGCATCAAAAACTTCATCCACAGCTTTTTCCGCTGTTTCTCTGCTAACTTTTCTAACAGCCAGAATGGAACGGATTGCTCTGTCTCGTACACAAGTCTAAAGTGAAAAAAAAAGAGATAAATCTGTCATTATTAGCATAGTTTTTTCCAGATGTTGTCAAGTATTAACTCCTTTTGTATAGGTAATTATTTTGTATGAAAGAAGAGTCAAACAGTGCCTGTAATAAGTACATTTTAGTTCCATCCTGTGTAAACTACATGCTTTAGTTTTCCATGTACACATAAACCATGAAAGAATTAAAAGATATTTATCAGAACAGGAATTTAGATACAATCTGGCATTTGTTTTAGGTATTAAGTATTTGTAAAACTTGACCTGGACAAAAAAAAAAAAAAAAAAAAAGTCAGAAAGAAACAGACACAAATACCAGTTAAGTTTTTTAAAAACTGAAATACTGTAAAACAAAGGGATGACTTCTCTACTGGCCTTCATTTTGATACCTCTCTTTATGGTAACTTTTTCTTATACTCTTTATTTACCAAAAGACCAAAAAATATGTAAACGTTATCTACAAGCTAACTGCCACTCTAACATGAGCAACTACTTGGGTCTCAATCTGTAGACTTCATTAGTATTTACAAAAATCGATTCCTACAAGATTTAATACACATGATAATTTAGAAATCTTCTCATTTTGCTTCCTTCAGTTTTCAAAGACTTTTTAAATAGTGTCACCAACTTATAGCAGATGAAGTATTTCCACTACATTTCCTGCAAGCCCTGCTTTTCGTTTGGTTTTATTAGCCATCCATTGTCAGTGGTAATGCTTTAAAACATGACTAAATATTCAGGGATTTCACTGCAATAAAAATAACAAAGTAGGAAAAAAAACCTGACATTAATCATTAAGGTTAGTTAAAAGGAAACAGCAAGTCAATGGCATCTATTTCTTTTTCTAAAGTTTTCAGCTATGAAAGTTCAGAAGGCTGAGACCAGGTAGGTAAAGATGACTCATACAAATTACTAGATTTTAACATCCACAGTCCTTACCTGATGGTGCCCTTTCAATCCAAATTTAAACCTGGCTATTTCATTCATCAGTGTACAGTCTCCACTGAGATTAGCAGCTCTAATCTATTGAGAAAAATAAAAAGTCACAAGATCAGAGAAACACATGAAAATAGAAAGTCAAGAAACTTGTAACAAATGCTTTTTCTCAGTATACTTCTGTTGACTGCTGGTGGAGGATATTCCCAAGGCCACTTTAACTTCTTAAGTACCTGTTACTACCATACCCTTTACATCCATCTCAGCCTCAGTGAACTACAACAACCTTCAAGTTTCTCCAGGAACTACATCTCACATATCCCCAAAGTTTAAATAAATGAGCAGTAGAGATTATAGGTAGGTGCGTATGTATGTATATGAAGTGCTGGAAAAATATGGGAAGTAATGTTCTCCCCAATCTATATCAGAATCTGTTACAAGAGCCAAGAAGAAAGGCAGATATCTTTCACAAGACTACAGATGCAATACCCAGAAGAGCAGTAATCCATCTGTTCTGCAAAAAGCTACATTTAAATGAGCATGTGTGTTTTAGCTTAACTGTCTTGTCCTGTACACTAGAAATTTTTGTCTGCTAAATATTCTATACCCTACACAGTCTGTTAGGAAATGCAAATAAATCTTGATTTCCTATAATTAAGTACCAGAGTGAAAATAAATGCATGGAAAATCTGAAAAATAATTAAAAAGCTGTCAATAAAAAATGTAAATAGCATATAATTAAGTAATCAAAACACCTGAAGTGAAGAAATAATCCTGACAAGAGCAAAAACCTGCACAATCTTGATTTATATAAAACTTATGTTTGATGTTTGCATGCTTTATTCTATACTGTGTAACTGCTTGGACAAGAAACTTACGTAGATGATAGTTAATAATTCAGAATTACCGTATGCAATTCAGAATGATTGTATGTATGAGTTTACATGGCAAAATGCTGGCAGTGAGGGGCCTGCCAGATGGCTTCTGTGAGACTGGAGAAGTGCTGTCCCTATGTCAGACCGAGACTACTTTAAAACAGACCCACCATTAGTGGTGCTGGTTGTATCTCTGGGTTGACGCATTCAGGAAAGGATTAAAAAAAACTACAGGGCAGCTGTGAGACAGAGGAGTGATGAAAATGTGAGGGAAACAGTGAGGAAGGATGGGGAGGAGGTGCTGCAGACATCAGAGGAGATTCCCTGGCCGCCTGTGGAGAAGACCATGGAGGCAGAGGTTGTCTCTTTGTACTCTGTGAAGGAACACAGTAGAGCAGATATCCACCTGCAGTCCAAGGAAGACATCATAACACAAGAGACAAACATGCCTTGAAAAAAGCAGCAGCCCATAGACAGCCCATGCAGCAGGAGATTTTCTGTCAGGAACTGTGGGCTTTGGGGGACCAATGCCGGAGCAGTCCATTCCTGAAAGACTGTATGCTGTGGAAAGAACTCAAGTTGGAGCAGGTCTTGAAGAACAGCAGCCCAGGGGAAAACCTCATGTCGAAGCAGCTCACAGAGGACTGTACCCTGTGGGAAGGACCTCAAGCTGGACCAGGGAAAGAGTGCAAGGATGAAGAAGCACCAGAGACAAAGTGTTATGAACTGACCACAGCTCATATTCCCTTGCTCCCTGTGCCACTTGGCAGTGAAGGAGATAAAAGAATCAGAAATGAATGAGTGAAGCAAGCCTGGGATAAGCTTCTCTGTGACCAAATTATATGGATTACATTAGAAATCAAATAAAAGCATGCAGATTCATACACACAACATCCGTGTCACGTACACAAGAAGAATCCTTCCCAGCCTGTGCCCCATTTAATTTCACCTCCTAAAGCATCAAGTATTAAGGCCTTTAATACTCAAATGTCCTCTGAAACCACTAAATCATTGAATGGTTTGGGTTGTAAGGAGCTTTAAAGATCATCTAGTTCTAATCTCCCTGCCATGGGCAGGGACACCTTCCATTAGACCATGTTGCTCAGAACCCCATCCAATGGTAATGACTTCATAACTACAGTGTACTAGCAGCAATACCACAACTACTCAAAAAAATGAACGTTAAGGAAAAGGCAAGTTTGTTGTTAATTAAAAGACCTGAACAAAACCAAGATTACTGTGATAACTACCCAACATACCAAAACTTGGATGGGATAAAAAGAATTCCATAAGCATTTGGTTAATGTGTGAATGTGTTTTCACTTCTAACTACTCTCTCATTTGTCAATAACTACTTCTTACACTCACAATGATCACATTCTATTTAGTATGACATTAACTTGCTAATATTTATGAAAACTAAGTATTTGTTTTCTGAACAAAACTATTTAGGTTAACCTGACAGAAAGGACAAAATGCAACAGGATTAAAACAAATGAATTGTGCGTACCAGACCATATAACACAAAGCAACCCTAATAACTAGCAGTAATTAGTAAAACGACAACATTAGAAGCATTTTAACTTACCTCTGAACATGCTAAGTGTTTGACGTTTTTAAACCAGTCAACATGTGCGCGACAGTGATCAAACGCATGAATCAATTCGTGTGTAACCACCCGGTTCATATGAGATTGTTGGCGAATGTTGTTCTGACACAGAACAATCTGCAGAAAAAGAGATATAGGCAGTCTTTTCATTAAGTTTCAGCACCTCGCTTACTCCTCAGAGACACAGCACACACCACTGACAGCATTTAGGGTCTTTGAATTGGTGTTTTTTAACAGCCTCATCATACCGAAGTGTACTAGTTCCAATACCATGGAACATGTTTCATTTATCTTGTTTTTATGATTAACTCAGATATCAGTATTGGCAGGTTTAAAAGTAGCAACAAAACATTAGAAAAGTTCAGTGCTTTGAAAGGGAACTATGTCCAGCACCTACCTGAGATGTGGCAGCATCAAAACCTCCACTGACACAGCCATCACAGTTTTCACAAGAAAAGTGCCGGTCATTGAAGACAGTGCTGAAAGGCCCAAACCAACAGAGTTACAGGAAAAAATTTGAAAACCTTCGGGCACTACTTATCACAGTGATGTTATTAACAGAACAAGACAACTTAGTTTACATACCAACCAGATTGCTTCAAAGCCTCAAGGAGAAGTCGAGCATATGGATCTAGAAAAACATTGCTGCAATCAATTTCTCTAGACAAAAGTTTTGAAAATCATCTATAAACAAAATATAAAGATAGTCAAGGAAAAAAAAACAAACAAGAAAAGCTCTATACATACAAATTTATATTTCGCAGTATTTAATCCTATTACAAAGCAACTAGCATCTATTACAAATCAGACTATGTAATATAGACTCATAGAATGGTTTGAGTTGGAAGAGACCTTACAATAATCTAATCCAAATCCCCCTTCCCTGGGCAAGGACATGTTCCACTCAATCAGGTTCCTCAGAGCCCCATGTAACTCGGCCTTGGAACACTCGAAGCAATGGTGCAACCACAACTTATCTGGGCAACTGTCCCAGCGTCTCACCACCCCCACAGTAAAGGATTTCCTCTGTATATCCAGCCTAAATTTGCCCTGTTGCAGTTTGAACCCATTACTCCTTGTCTTATCACTGCAATTCCCAATGAGGAGTCTCTGTCTGGCTTCCATGTAGGCCCCTTCAGACAGTGAGAAGGTTGCTCTGAGGTTTCAATGCAGCCTTCTCTTCTCCAGACTGAACAGCCAACTTTGTCAGCCTGTCTTTGTAGGGGAGGTGCTCCAGCCCCCTCATCAACTTGATGGCCCTGCTCTCACAGTTCCATGTTCTTGTATGCTGGGGGCACTAGGGATGGATACAGTACTACAGGTGGGGTCCCAGGAGAGCACAATAGAGGGGGAGAATGACTCCCTTGACCCGTTGGTGACAGTCTTTTTGATGTAGCCCAGGATAAACTGTTCAGGAATCAAGTCAATCCTGACATTATTGTATTACTAATTCGTTGTATTACTAATAAACATAAACTGAGTGGCCTATAGTACACGAATGCACAGAAATTGACAAATCATCTTAATTTCTCAGAAAAAAAAAAAAAGAACCTTCTTATAAGAAAAAAAACCCACCAAACCAAAACAAACAACTGTCTCAGCACTTTAGAAATCCTAGTTTGTCTTAACCAAAATCAGCGTGTTCCTAAAGCAGCAGCTCCACGCCTCCACCCGCTCGGGCCCAGTCCGGCGGCCGCGGCGNAAGAGCCGGTAGCCGAAATCATCCTCCTCCTCCTCCACCCCTTTTTTCTCCGCCGCCGGCGGCGAGTCCGCCTCCCCCGGTCCCATGTCCGGCCGCGCCGTCCCGGGGCCGGGGCCACGCCCGCGCCAACCGCCGGCTCCGCTCCGGCCACGTGAGGGGGCGCCGCGCGCGCAGGCGCTGTGGCCTTCTGCCGCCGGGGGCCGCGCTGCAGCCTGGGAGCGGGCTGGGCCGTGCGGGGGGCGGCGGGAGGAGCTGCGCTACGGCACGGCACGGCACGGCACGGCACGGCACGGGCGAGAACGGGACGGGAGCGGGCCGGATCGGGCGGGCAGCGGGTGCGCGGTGTGCCAAGTG